>OW388294.1:51880113-52215113 GCA_936450465.1 Gibbula magus | reverse complement strand
TAAGTTAATTAAGTTGGGATGGGGATACAATGCAGCAATGAGGGTGAGCAATCAAAACTCCATCAAAAACTGTGTGTCTCTCATCCCCAAGCCCCATATGCACGTGCCACCGTTAAGATTCACAAGGACCCACCTAAATCTAGACTCTAGAAGAAGAAGAAGAAGAAGATTTATTTATTTTCGTCTCACTTGTATACAGATAAATTCTTAAAATATATATACAAAACAACATTGCATAAAACTGTATACAACCAATCGCACAGCGATTTATGAGAGACGGTGCATAAAACAAAGCAAATATAAATCACGACAATTAAAATTATATAATAGAAATATAGCTAAAACAATATACAATCATAATAAAATGGGTAAATTTTAGTTATATAAGATGCTTCTTCGGGTTGATAAAATGTCATAGCAGGTTCTGGCACAGTAAAAGGTGAGGTCATCAGTTGATAAAATCCTAATATATTGTTCTGACTCCGTCAGTATAGTAAAATCAATCCATACTCTAAGTATGTTCCCGGGACACAGTGTTCTACAACACTGCCCAACACCTCACCAAAGTGCTGGCCCCGCTTGGCAAAACTGCTGACTCATATATATCAGACTCTGCTGAATTCTGTCAAAAACTTAAATGTGTTACTACCCCAGGACAAATTGTTAGCTATGATGTTGTGGATCTGTTTACTAGTGTTCCCATTAATGAAACCCTGCACATCCTCCGCCATCGCATTGACAACCTTGACACCCCCCTGGACACTAACCTCACTACTGACTCCATCGTTCAGCTCATCTCTTACTCCATCACCTCCACCTACTTCACCTGGGGTGGTGACCTCTATGAGCAAATCTATGGTCTACCCATGGGATCCCCTCTCTCTCCCATCCTCTCTGAAATCTATATGACCTCTTTTGAACAACATGCCCTCAGCACCTCACTAATCCAACCAACCTGCTGGTTCAGGAAGGTTGACGACACCTTTGTCATACTCCCTTCAAATAACGACCCCACTGCACTCCTCCAACACCTCAACCAACAGCATCCTCGTATCCAATTCACCTTCGAAACTGAAACCGACTCACAACTTCCATTCCTTGACGTCCTAGTTACTCGCACACCTAACAATACCATCCAAACCTCTGTTTACCGCAAACCCACGCACACTGACCAGTACATCCACTTTGACTCAAACCACCCACTCAGAACTAAATCCGGCATCATCTCCACTCTAACCCGCCGTGCTATCAACCTATCCTCTGACTCCCCTATCTAAATCACCTCCGGTATGTCTTCACCCAACTCAACAATTACCCAACTCATCTTGTTGACCGTGTCATCAACCGCACTACAAATCCAGCACCTAAACCTACTACCATTCGCATCCCACTACCCTATATTGGTAAAACTTCACATCACATCAGCCGCCTACTCAAGCAGCATGTGGGCATAGACACATACTTCTCCACGGCCACCCCACTCAAAACCATCATTAGGGCTAATGGTAGGAAACACTCCACAGCTAAACAACAACCTAAAGGCGTAGTTTACAACATCAGCTGCAACTGTGGCAGTAACTACATTGGGGAAACATCCAGACCACTCAACATACGCATCAAGAACACAAAACATCCACAATCAAGGCAGACAACAAATCAGCCATTTCAGAACACATCACCAAATTTCCACAACACAACATCAATTGGGACGCTGTCAAAACACTCACAAACAACAAACATGATTACACTCACCGCCGTTTATCTGAAGCTTTACAGATTTTGAGACATAACCCCTTTTTGAATAGAGATAGGCTATTTCATCCCATCAGCTTACAACCACTTAATCCACAAATAATAAATCCACTCTACTCACTCTGGCTTCCATCATTATCCTCCACTCATTGCTCACCCTCACTGCTGCATTGTAACCCCATCCCAACTTAATTAACTTACCTTCCACTGGTATCCATGTTATGACTACCTGCTTGTTACAGCTTTCATCTTATTGTTATCTCATCTTGTTGTCTTTGTTATCCCATTATCATACCAAAAATGTTTCATGTATATAACCTCTGATTGTATCATCTCTCCCATATGCTTGATAACGGTATAAGGATCTATACCGAAACGTCGCTATTGTTAATAAAGAAGTTGATCATCCATGTGTCTTCTTCATCACACCAACTTCTAGAATGCCTCTCAAACAGTCTATACATATATCCTCCCAAACAAGTATCTGCCACCATGAGAAGTAGGAAGAAAGTAGTGCTGCAGTTGTGTATTTGCCATGGTGGAAGTGATGTTTGAGATACTCATCCCACTGCCTTATATATATCGGCATATGATTGGATTAAATAAATAAAGTAAGTGAACTCAACATATGATTGGATTAAATAATTTAATTAAGTGAACTCAACATATGATTGGATTAACTAATTAAATTGAGTGAATACATCTCGAATTGGTGAACACATCTCAATCCCTTTCCGCACCTGAGTTCAACTTTCACTGAAACCCACAGTTTAATCCCTTAAAACAACATCACAAAAACAACATTGTACATCAAAGGAATTTTAACGTCGACCCCTACTGTCGACAATTCGGGAAGACACCAGTGAAATAGGGGCATAAAGGGGGACGCGAGTTGGAAATCTCAATTAGCGTTAGTCCTACTCAGAGATGCTTACTTTGCGCACCGGCTTATACTCACCACAACAGTATATGACTGTCTTTTAATCGAAATGCATCTAACTCAACCGAATAGGACTGTCTTTACAAAGAGACATAGTACCAAAAGTCTTCATCAGTTTCATGGTTATGGTTGAAACAATGTGTGACCACAACTGTACAGAAGTGTTAACGACAAACAAGCCAAGGACTATATCAACGTCTTTCCACTAAAACAAGATTTATGCAACGCGCATATATATATACATATAGGACTATGAGTTTGTAATTTAAATAAGTACATCAACGAAGTTTACATATTACATTTTGATGATTTTGTAACATTTTCGTATGTATGTGACAATCTACGACGTGTTCAATGATTATGATAACGAACCTGTTTTCGCCATCAGATTGATAGTACATATAGGCCTTTATCATGGTACGTCGATTGAAATGTTATCGCCAACAGAACAATAGAAAAAAAGCTTCATAATTCATCTAATTCCTTAATTTCATTGGATGAATACATGTACTAAACTTTCATTGGCTCACACTGTCTAGACTGAATGACGCTCAAATGTGTATTCCGTAATGGAGAGGAGGAGCTGTGGATTCGTTAAAAATAATCAACGAGCCCCGAAGGGAAATAATCAACGAGCCCTGAAGGGGCGAGTTGATTATTTTTAACGAATCCACTGCTCCGAATGCATTCTCCATCTTAATCCATGTATGACTTTACGAAACATGCATTTGTGATTATTTTAGATTTGAAACAATAGATTTCAATTATGGAATACCAAAATCAATTATTTTGCAAATTTCGGTGCTCATTCATCGAATATGGTACAAGTAGCTGCGGCCCTCATGAAATGGATTCTTCCACGCACGTGCAGCGCAAAACTGCCACGCGAAGCGAAGTGATTGACAGCTGAAACTCTGCCTTTCCATGCCTTCCGTGCCTTGAATAGAACGTTGGATTCTTACTGACTAATAATCCTTACGTTTCTGACAGCGTCTTGTGGCCTAATGGTTAGGAGCGCTGACTACCAAGCGAAGGGTTGCATGTTCGCTTCCAGGTTCATGCATTACAAAAATTAACTTGTATAGTTGAGAGATATTTTAAGATACTATTCATGTACACTAAGACAAAATACATCAGTCTCGAAAAATTACTGAAAATGTCTAAACCTAACACCCCTCCTGACTGGGACAGTTGATTCCTAAATAATAATCAACTGTAACACAATAGAGTGACGTCATGACCATGGATTAATCGTTAAGCAACGTCACTATGGTCATTTTAGTGTCACCCAGTTACGCCATGTCACAGTACGTCTGACAATATACACATGACCACTTCAGCCACTTGTTATCTAACCCAATGGATCCAGCGACAGATATCCGGCATCAAAGCAAAGGTGTTACTGCATTAGGTGTAATAGTACCGGTGTAATTACGGACTATCAAATTCAAAAATTTAATTTACAAAGGATTAAAGTAATATACATCACAAGTCAAGGGATAATTTAAAGAAAATAGCCCTGGCGATATTTCATTCATCATATATCATTGGAGATTTATCATAGTAAATGTAATAGAAATGTCAAAGATCAGTACTATTCATGCGTCGCCAATAACAAAATATAATTTTTTCAACAAATGTTATTTTTATTTTCAGAACTCATGATTATAAACAGTAATGTTTAATGTTACGGTCACAAAGAAATATGCGTAGTCTTGACAATCAAACTAACTTACATTTTGTTTCGTGAATAATATATTTGAGTGATTTCAAATGTGGTTATATTACCTTTACGTTCATAAACCGTATTTTAGATGTTGTTGGTAAAGGCAGAGCAGTCAATGATGAAATAATATAAATTAACCGTAATCGGGATGTTGTATAGAATGTAGTATCTACTTATGCTAATCCAAACAAATTTAGTATACATTAGATAACGCTGTATACGTAATTAATCATGAGGTTTTCTTGTACGTTAATTTTGTTTTCTTCACCTTGGTTGTTTGTATCGGAGGTGAATGAAATGTGAGTTGTTGCAAAGATGATCTCTGGTTGGAGGCAATGTTTGATACGAGTTTGTTTTGATTACGAATTCCCGATTGGGACGAATTCGTTTTGATTGCGAATTTACCGACAGTCTTCGCCGTGTGGCCCTGTTCCAAGTTTGAGTCATGTGACCTCGTAACCCGCCTTAATACATTACGTAAGGGTCTTGTTAACGGTGTCCAACTAGGGTAGAGAGAGGTCCGAAAAGTCAACCTTTAAGAGTAAAATGCCTAGATCTTTGAAGTCACTTGGTGGACAGGGCCACTGAAAGATGAGTTTTCATTGGTTAAGAAGCAGGGATACAGTGTGAGATACCGCTTCAGGGGACTTTGCTTCTGCTCTCGATTTCAAGCGAAAAATAACAGACGTTAGGATCGGAAATCTGAAGGGAGTAACCTCCGTGGGAAGATAATGGGCAGACCCCAAAAAGGGTAAAAAGGGTCACAACCTTAAAAACCTATTTTCATCTTCTTTCCATTACCAAAAGGTCTAGAAATCTGAAATGTTGTGTACAGACTACTTAAACAATTACCCAAAATACAGCATGAAGACTGCACTGTGATGCTGTCAAATGTGGTATTTGTGAGGTATATATTGAGAACTGCACTTTCCGCAGAATTAACACATGCTCTGCAGAAATACTGGTGTTTTACCTCACAAAGCAGGTTTCTCATGTATGGGGAATGAACATGTATTTAAATTATGTTGTTGCAGACAATCTCAAAATTCTCAGAAGTCAGAAGTTTACAAGACTATTGATAATACAGCTATATTTTGAGTAATCCTCATATCACAAGCTCAGTTACGAAGAAAGACATTTTTGTCATCTTGGTGTAGCACCTGTGAGTTGATATTGTTGAAGTACTGTACAGCTTCATCAAAGTATGTATCACTGAGCCAGTAGCATTCGTCTTGCTGGACAACTCCCCTGAAACATAATATGATGTAGATAAGACCTGTATACCAGAGCTTATAGTTGTTTGCAAAGTGTAAGAAATGATTCTACTAAACTAAAATCATGGTCGTTTTAAAGAAATATATGATAGTCTTGATCTGTTAAACATATTCATGATCTCTGAAGCTCATTAGGTTGGTATTGTTTGATATTGAAGGCTAAAATACATAGTTTTCAAATAATCAGTTGCCATGACCTTGAAATAAAAAAAGCCACTGCCTCTGCAGCTCATAAATTTTTATCTAATGGATAATCAAGAGTTAAATGTGATAGAACAGGATTCTTTGACATTATATTGTTGAAAGTGTTTAATGAATCGATTTTATTCTTCCTTTAGCAGCAAGCGAGGGGAGGTTCTATCGGGGTATTTTTTTGTGGAAACGAAATTAGATGATATTCCTGTCTACACATATATTATTAATACATGCATGATCAACACCCAGTCAAATTGAAAGATACTAATTAAGGTAATATTTTGATGACTTTATATTTTAAATCTTGATAAACAGAAGCACACATTTGTTGAAAATAAAAACAATGAGAATTGAAGGGCTGCGAGTGGGGAAAACTTCGCTACAGCATTACAGCAAATTGTTTATTAATTTTATGACATGTTATGTGTTACTTTGTGAATACTCTATAAGTGTGTGTCTTTAATTATTAAAAAAGCTGTAAAATTAAGTACAATATAGCATGTTTTCATTCCATGTAATGCAAAAAAATCCAAGATCGTGACAGCACTCTCATTCTTCCCATACGTTTACATTTATCCTTTGACCAGGTTTGTTAGAATAAGTAAGAATTTTGAAAACAATTCAAGCGTACCCGCGTACAAGCGTAACGGCTGCTGAACAAAAAACTGGGATCACGAGTACTTCCAAAGATAATATCAGAATATCACCATTTTGGAAATAAATCAGTGCCTTGCACATAGCAACCAATCAAATTTCAACAAGCAGACAGAGTCGGCCATATCCCCCGCCTTTGGGAAAATTTATTGAAGAATAGTTGTTGAATAACAGTGACCTTTTCTCAACTAAACACAACACACAAAATTTCAGCTCCTTAGACAAAGTGGTTCTGGAGAAGAAGACAAAATGCGAAAAGTTGACGGCTGGACACCGTGCAATGCCATAAGCCCATCGGACCTTTCAGGCACATCTACACATGATGATTGTTCCACACACCAAGTTTTGTTGAGATATGTCTTATAGTTTTCGAGTTCTGTTCCAGAAACGAAATTCTAAGTTAAATTTCCATGGAAACGGTAAAAAAAAAAATAACTCGAAGAAGTTGAAAACCCCAAAAGGCACATCTACACATGATGATTGTTCCACACACCAAGTTTCGTTGAGATATGTCTCATGGTTTTCGAGTTCTGCTCCGGAAACGAAATTCTAAGTTACATTTCCATGGAAACGGTCAAAAAAAATAACTCGAAGAAGTTGAAATCCCAAAAGGCACATCTACACATGATGATTGTTCCACACACCAAGTTTCGTTGAGATATGTCTTATAGTTTTCGAGTTCTGTTCCGGAAACGAAATTCTAAGTTACATTTCCATGGAAACGGTAAAAAAAAAATAACTCGAAGAAGTTGAAAACCCCAAAAGGCACATCTACACATGTTGAGTGTTCCACATACCAAGTTTCGTTGAGATATGTCTTATGGTTTTCGAGTTCTGTTCCGGAAACGAAATTCTAAGTTACATTTCCATGGAAACGGTAAAAAAAAATATCTCGAAGAAGTTGAAAACCCCAAAAGGCACATCTACACATGATGATTGTTCCACACACAAAGTTTCGTTGAGATATGTCTTATAGTTTTCGAGTTCTGCTCCGGAAACAAAATCGGGACGGATGGACGGACGGACGGACGAACGGACGGACGGAGCCCATTTCAATATCCCCCAACTATGTTGGCGGGGGATAATTAAGGGGGTAATAAAATAAAGAAAAATGAGGTAATAAAACTTGGTTTCTAGGCGAGACTGCTCCAAAGTGGTCACTCTTGTTTTCGCGGCACAAATATGCCGAGTGAATTGACCCTGCAATGCACAGACAAATTCGACCACGACTATAGTCCGTTTGTCGTGAAAACGTTCCGATGAATTTCAAGTTTAACATAAAAGCAAATCAATTACGATAAATTATAAATTACAAACCCTCATAGTTTTACGTCGCCAAATAGGCATTTAATTTTCAGAATTTTCTTTAACTTAGGAGAAGTTGTTTAAGGAACGATCATAGTTTGAAGTCGCTGTTATTGATTTGTAAGACAAGGGGGGTATGCACAGTGTTCTAAACACCAGACACATTTTGGGACGGTTTAAAAATATTTACTAATAATTTGAACCTATAAATGTCTAGAGGTACATTGTATATGCATGACTCCTCTTTAAACTCCTTGTTGCATCTCTGAAATTCATTATTGACTCCACTTATCGCATGTCATAGGAGTTTAGAGTACAAGTCACAGTTTGTCTTCATAGTAGACTGGGTTTTAATTATTTGTTTTCATGTTGCTTAATGAGCTTTTACGTTGTATCGAAAATTCCATATTGTCAACTACGGCACCATGTCTCAATCCTTATAGTGTGAGGTTCTTGCTGTTAACTGCTGATGTGCAGTATGACTGGTACTCGCCCATGAGTCATTAGGCATACCTAATGTCATGTTCAACCTGGACAATAAAATATGGATTAATTATTTGTTATATTAATCAGCATCAACGCATGTTCTATCTGCATATATTATCGCAGTCTCAATTAAATAAGAAATTGATAATCCATAAATATCCTTATCTTCTAAATAAATTTATGCAGTTATTAATTGAATGTAATTAGCAGCTCCGACTTATCAGTTTTTGTGCAGTTTCCATCGCCGCCGCCGCCGCCGCCGCCGCCGCCGCCGCCGGCGCGTTTTGTTTTCGCTATAACTTTTTTCCTATTAGGTTTTGAGAACTCATATACATAACTTCTTACTTATACCCCTGGGGAATTTTTTTGACATGTTCACATTCAAGGTCAAAGGTCAAGGTCACGAGTTCTGAAATCGCTATAAAAATCCTTGTAAACACGATAACTTGAAAAATATTTGTGCTATCAGGCTCTTCTTTTGTGTATATCAACTATGGAGAAAGGCAAAAATTTGATAAGGTTTTCGCTAACATCCGTCAAAGGTCAAGGTCAAAGTGAGGTCACAACTTAAGCATGCTTTTGCAAAAATGTCTTATTTCAACTATTAACACTTTGAATCATTACATGATTGTGTTACACAATTAAAAGTGATCACTGATTGTGTGACCTTGAATTTTAAAGGTCAAGGTCACGAGATAGGGTCATGGTCACCAGTTCTGAAATCACTAAATAACTTCTTTCCACGGAGCTATCAACACCTCATATACATACCTTCTTACTTATGCCCCTAGGGAATTATTTTGACATGTTCATATTCAAGGTCAAAGGTCAAGGTCACAAATTCTGAAATTACTAAAACAATCCTTGTAAACACGATAACTTGAAAAATATTTGTGCTATCAGGCTCTTCTTTGGTGTATATCAACTATGGAGAAAGGCCAAGATTTGAAAAGGTTTTCGCTAACATCCGTCAAAGGTCAAGGTCATAGTGAGGTCACAACTTAAGCATGCTTTTGCAAAAATGTCTTATTTCAACTATTAACACTTTGAATCATTACATGATTGTGATACACAATGAAAAGTGATCACTGATTGTGTGACCTTGAATATTAAAGATCAAGGTCACGAGATAGGGTCATGGTCACCAGTTCTGAAATCACTAAATAACTTCTTTCCACGGAGCTATCAACACCTCATATACATACCTTCTTACTTATGCCCCTAGGGAATTATTTTGACATGTTCATATTCAAGGTCAAAGGTCAAGGTCACAAATTCTGAAATTGCTAAAACAATCCTTGTAAACACGATAACTTGAAAAATATTTGTGCTATCAGGCTCTTCTTTGGTGTATATTAACTATGGAGAAAGGCCAAGATTTGAAAAGGTTTTCGCTAACATCCGTCAAAGGTCAAGGTCATAGTGAGGTCACAACTTAAGCATGCTTTTGCAAAAATGTCTTATTTCAACTATTAACACTTTGAATCATTACATGATTGTGATACACAATTAAAAGTGATCACTGATTGTGTGACCTTGAATTTTAAAGGTCAAGGTCACGAGATAGGGTCATGGTCACCAGTTCTGAAATCACTATGTAACTTTTTTCCATGAAAGTATCAAAACCTCATATATATAACTTCTTTCTTGTACACCTGGGGAATTATTTTGACATGCTCACATTCAAGGTCAAAGGTCAAGGTCATGAGTTCTGAAATCACTACAAAAATCCTGTTAAACACGATAACGTCAACAACTTCTGTGCTATCAGGCCCTTACTTGGTATATATCAACTATGGAGAAAGACTGAGATTTGAAAAGGTTTTCGCTAAAATCTGTCCAAGGTCAAGGTCACAGCGAGGTCACAACTTAAGCATGCAGTTGCGGACATGCCTTATTTTAACTATTAACACTTTGAATCATTACATGAATGTTATACACAATGAAAAGTGATCATTGACTGTGTGACCTTGAAGATCAAAGGTCAAGGTCACGAGATAGGGTCATGGTCACCAGTTCTGAAATCTGTAAATAACTTTTTTCCAAGAAGGTATTAACATCTCATATACATAGCTTCTTTCTTATAAATCTGGTGAATGATTTTGACTTCATTCTTATAAATCTGGTGAATGATTTTGACATGTTCACATTCAAGGTCAAAGGTCAAGGTCATGAGTTCTTAAATCACTACAATAATCCTTGTAGACATGATAACTTCAAACATGTTTGTGCTGTCAGGCTCTTATTTGGTATATATCAACTATGGAGAAAGACCAAGATCTGAAAACGTTTTCTCTAAAATCTGTCAAAGGTCAAGGTCACAACTTAAGCATGCTATTGTGAATATGCCTTATGTTAACAATGAACACTTTGAGTCATTGCATGATTGTTATACACAATGAAAAGTTATCATTGATGGTGTGACCTTGAAGGTCAAAGGTCAAAGTCATGAGATATTGGTTAAGGCCATGTTAATCCTTTGATCCAATTTTGAAATCAGAAATAGGTTTTAAGAACAAGTTTGTGAAAAGTGACCCCGGTGATGATTCAATTTGTTAGAATAACTTGAATAATAAACAAATTTTTGTCCAAAAAAATTCCCATTTTTTTTATGCTGAGGAGAAGGCGGAACAGGGAAAGGCGAGACCCAAAGTTTCGGAGCTGCTCTGCTTTTGCGGTGTCCCGCAAACGCTCATCTAGTTCATAATACGGTTTCACACTCGTTCGCTTTGACATCCGTTGAGATTCCAAGCTTTCTAGGTTTTGAGACGACCCCTTTCTTTGGAGATTTTCATTTGGCCGTATTTACTATAAAACTGGTTTATCGTTTGAGCTAATGACACAAATTCACTCATTTCTAAGTCTAAAAGTATTTAATAAATTCAGTAAGAGATTAGTTATTGTACGGTAGAATGTGTATGTAACGAACTCAGAAGCTTACGCCTATAATTTCTCTCTTCAATCAGTATTGCGACGATCAAGTTAATAAAGAGACTACAGTATTCTATGTTAACGTTGATCATGCAATTCACGTGTATTTGTGAACTCTTCCAAACACAGTGCATACCAAATAGTCATACAAACCAATAACAGCCACTACAAACTATGATCGTTTGTTAAAGAAAAATATAAGGGTTCGCAATTTTCACATCATCGTATTTTTTTCACTTTTCTGTTAAACTTGAAATTCATCGGTACGTTTTCAAGACAAACGGACTATATGTTGCGTTCTGTGCACACATTTGTGCATTATGGTCAGCTGAAGTTTTGTTTTGGTACGCAGTATGCGCACATGCACGCACAGGTATGGCTAAATCATGCATGCTGGTCAAGTCATGCGTGGTGTACGGTCAGTCCGCATTGGAGGTGTATTTAAAGGCAGTACCCCATCAGTTCAACCTCTACTTTCACAAAGTGAACGCCATGAACAACTCACAAGATACGGCCATTATTGACGAGAGGAAAAGGATCATTTATCTGACAGCGGCTGCACTTCTACTTCATGGAGAAGAAGACAGACTACAGATGGAACAGAAGTAAGAAGACATCGGAACAAAGTGGGTTTGGGAATGAGTGACCAGAAGACACTCTTTTGCACACTATGAACAATTGTAACTCACTGAGCTTCACCGTTAAGATCGCTGAGACTACAAAACTAACTTGCTAAAACTTGCAACTACATTTCGCTTCCTACCACTTATGATAGCTACACAAGTCTACAATAGAGCTTCAGTAGTTATGTTTGTAGTATCTGCAGCCGAGGTTTGCAGAGTCATCATTGATGTCTTCAAGGTGGAAGTACTAAGGTGCCCCAGAACCCCACAACAGTGTAAGAAAGTGGCTCATGGTTACAGTTGGAACTACCACAACTTCTGGGGAGCTTTGAATTGAAAACATAAGAAGTCACCCAGTGCTTTGTACTTATAGCTTTTGTAGATTCTATCTACAAATTATAGGGTATTGGGGATGATATGGATGTCCATTCCTGATAAACAGGAGTGCACGATGCGTGCTCATTGCTGTTTGGTTTGGCAATATGATTAAAATAGACTTTTGCAGTGCGCCAAGTGCGTGACTGTGTACTGGAAATGAGTGAAACGTCATTGAAGTGCTTATACTGGTGAGATGTGCATGGGAGAATACCCACGCATGTTTTCAATTGCCTCAATTACATGCCAATTGCTTGAAATGCTCCATCAAGCTTTTATCTTGACACAAGAAAATTGTGCACGCATTACACGACGTCACAGGAATAAGGTATACAAACAAGTTTAAATAACTTCACGAATACATTGCGCAATTGGCCCGCACTGGAGTATGTGGATTAATAACCAAACATTTTGCCTAATTATTAATGAATACTCACTGTGAACCATCACAAAAATTAACTCTTAATTTGCCATCTTCGTCATCTATTACATTTCCAGGCAAATAAGTGTAAGATTCTCTTTTTTGAACTCCAAGAATTCTGTCCCCAACAGTTGCCTTATGCCTCCTGGTAAATGCACCGAACATGTGTTGTGGTTGCTGCTCACACATCGTACCATCATGCCACCGAATCAAGAAAATGTGCTTGTCTTCTACTCTCTCCAGCACACATCCTACAAGAAGAGACAGAATGAGATTTACAAGAGAATGCGATAGACAGGAGATGGAGGGAGATGTACATGAGATAGAGGGAGATGGTGGGAGATGTACAGGAGATGGTGGGAAGTGTACAGGAGATGGTGGGAAGTGTACAGAAGATGGTGGGAGATGTACAGGAGAGAGAAAAGATGTACAGGAGAGAGTGAGATGTACAGAAGATGGAGGGAGATGGACAGGAGATGGAGGGGGATGGACAGGAGATGGAGGGAGATGTACAGGAGATGGAGAGAGATGTACAGGAGATGGAGGGAGATGTACAGGAGATGGAGGGAGATGTACAGGAGATGGAGGGAGATGTACAGGAGATGGAGGGAGATGTACAGGAGATGGAGGGAGATGTACAGGAGATGGAGGGAGATGTACAGGAGATGGAGGGAGATGTACAGGAGATGGAGGGAGATGTACAGGAGAGAGTGAGATGTACAGAAGATGGACGGAGATGTACAGGGGAGAGTGAGATGTACAGAAGATGGTGGGAAGTGTACAGAAGATGGTTGGAGATGTACAGGAGAGAGAAAAGATGTACAGAAGATGGTGGGAGATGTACAGGGGAGAGAGGGAGATGTATAGGAGATGGAGGGAGATGTACAGGAGATGGAGGGAGATGTACAGGAGATTGTGGGAGGTGTACAGGGGAGAGTGAGATGTACAGAAGATGGTGGGAGATGTACAGGGGAGAGTGAGATGTACAGATGATGGTGGGAGATGTACAGGAGAGAAAGTAATATGTTCAGGAGATGGATGGAGATGTACAGGAGAGAGAGTAAGATGTGCAGGAGATGGAGGGAGATGTACAGAAGAGAGAGGGAGATGTACAGAAGATGGAGGGAGATGATGGGAGATGTACAGGAGAGAGAAAAGATGTACAGAAGATGGTGGGAGATGTACAGGGGAGAGTGAGATGTACAGAAGATGGGTGGAGATGTACAGGAGAGAGAAAGGATGTACAGAAGATGGTGGGAGATGTACAGGGGAGAGAGGGAGATGTACAGGAGATGTACAGGAGATGGAGGGAGATGGAGGGAGATGTACAGGAGATGGAGGGAGATGTACAGGAGATGTACAGGAGATGGAGGGAGATGTACAGGAGATGGAGGGAGATGTACAGGAGATTGTGGGAGGTGTACAGGAGAGAGAAACGATGTACAGAAGATGGTGGGAGATGTAAAGGGGAGAGTGAGATGTACAGAAGATGATTGGAGATGTACAGGGGAGAGTGAGATGTACAGAAGATAGTGGGAGATGTACAGGGGAGAGTGAGATGTACAGAAGATGGTGGGAGATGGTGGGAGATGTACAGAAGATGGAGGGAGATGTACAGGAGAGAGAGTAAGATGTTCAGGAGATGGAGGGAGATGTACAGAAGAGAGAGGGAGATGTACAGAAGATGGAGGGAGATGTACATGAGATAGAGAGAGATGGTGGGAGATGTACAGGAGATGTTGGGAAGTGTACAGAAGATGGTGGGAGATGTACAGGAGAGAGAAAAGATGTACAGAAGATGGTGGGAGATGTACAGGGGAGAGTGAGATGTACAGAAGATGGTGGGAGATGTACAGGGGAGAGTGAGATGTACAGAAGATGGTGGGAGATGGTGGGAGATGTACAGAAGATGGAGGGAGATGTACAGGAGAGAGAGTAAGATGTTCAGGAGATGGAGGGAGATGTACAGAAGAGAGAGGGAGATGTACAGAAGATGGAGGGAGATGTACATGAGATAGAGAGAGATGGTGGGAGATGTACAGGAGATGTTGGGAAGTGTACAGAAGATGGTGGGAGATGTACAGGAGAGAGAAAAGATGTACAGAAGATGGTGGGAGATGTACAGGGGAGAGAGGGAGATGTACAGGAGAGAGAAAAGATGTACAGAAGATGGTGGGAGATGGACAGGAGAGAGAGGGAGATGTACAGGAGAGAGAGGGAGATGTACAGGAGATGGTGGGAGATGTACAGAAGATGGTGGGAGATGTACAGGGGAGAGAGGGGGATGTACAGAAGATGGAGGGAGATGTACAGGGGAGAGAGGGAGATGTATAGGAGATGGAGGGAGATGTACAGGAGATGGAGGGAGATGTACAGGAGATTGTGGGAGGTGTACAGGGGAGAGTGAGATGTACAGAAGATGGTGGGAGATGTACAGGGGAGAGTGAGATGTACAGACGATGGTGGGAGATGTACAGGAGAGAGAGTAATATGTTCAGGAGATGGATGGAGATGTACAGGAGAGAGAGTAAGATGTTCAGGAGATGGAGGGAGATGTACAGAAGAGAGAGGGAGATGTACAGAAGATGGAGGGAGATGATGGGAGATGTACAGGAGAGAGAAAAGATGTACAGAAGATGGTGGGAGATGTACAGGGGAGAGTGAGATGTACAGAAGATGGGTGGAGATGTACAGGAGAGAGAAAAGATGTACAGAAGATGGTGGGAGATGTACAGGGGAGAGAGGGAGATGTACAGGAGATGTACAGGAGATGGAGGGAGATGGAGGGAGATGTACAGGAGATGGAGGGAGATGTACAGGAGATGTACAGGAGATGGAGGGAGATGTACAGGAGATGGAGGGAGATGTACAGGAGATTGTGGGAGGTGTACAGGAGAGAGAAACGATGTACAGAAGATGGTGGGAGATGTAAAGGGGAGAGTGAGATGTACAGAAGATGGTTGGAGATGTACAGGGGAGAGTGAGATGTACAGAAGATGGTGGGAGATGTACAGGGGAGAGTGAGATGTACAGAAGATGGTGGGAGATGGTGGGAGATGTACAGAAGATGGAGGGAGATGTACAGGAGAGAGAGTAAGATGTTCAGGAGATGGAGGGAGATGTACAGAAGAGAGAGGGAGATGTACAGAAGATGGAGGGAGATGTACATGAGATAGAGAGAGATGGTGGGAGATGTACAGGAGATGTTGGGAAGTGTACAGAAGATGGTGGGAGATGTACAGGAGAGAGAAAAGATGTACAGAAGATGGTTGGAGATGTACAGGGGAGAGAGGGAGATGTACAGGAGAGAGAAAAGATGTACAGAAGATGGTGGGAGATGGACAGGAGAGAGAGGGAGATGTACAGGAGAGAGAGGGAGATGTACAGGAGATGGTGGGAGATGTACAGAAGATGGTGGGAGATGTACAGGGGAGAGAGGGGGATGTACAGAAGATGGAGGAAGATGTAGGGAAGATGGAGGGAGATGGACAGGAGAGAGATAGTAAGATGTACAGGAGAGAGAGGGAGATGGACAGGAGAGAGAGGGAGATGTACAGGAGAGAGAGGGAGATGTACAGGAGATGGTGGGAGATGTACAGAAGATGGTGGGAGATGTACAGGGGAGAGAGGGGGATGTACAGAAGATGGAGGAAGATGTACAGAAGATGGAGGGAGATGGACAGGAGAGAGAGAGAGTAAGATGTACAGGAGAGAGAGGGAGATGGACAGGAGAGAGAGGGAGATGTACAGGAGAGAGAGGGAGATTGACAGGAGAGAGAGGGAGATGTACAGGAGATGGAGGGAGATGTACAGGAGATGGAGGGAGATAGACAGGAGAGAGAGAGTAAGTTGTACAGGAGATGGAGGGAGATGGACAGGAGAGAGAGAGGGAGATGGTGGGAGGCGTACAGAAGATGGTGGGAGATGGTGGGAGATGTGCAGGAGATGGAGGGAGATATACAGAAGATGGAGGGAGATGTACAGAAGATGGATGGAGATGGACAGGAGAGTAAGATGTACAGGAGAGAGAGGGAGATGGACAGGAGAGAGAGGGGGTGGACAAGAGGTGGAGGGAGATGTACAGAAGATGGATTGAGATGTACAGGAGATGGAGGGAGATGTACAGGAGATGGACGGAGATGTACAGGAGATGGTGGGAAGTGTACAGAAGATGGTGGGAGATGGACAGGAGAGAGAGAGTAAGATGTACAGAAGATGGAGGGAGATGTACAGAAGATGGAGGGAAATGTACAGAAGATGGAGGGAGATGTACAGGAGATGGAGGGAGATGGACAGAAGATGGAGGGAGATGTACAGGAGATGGAGGGAGATATACAGGAGATGGAGGGAGATGGTGAGAGATGTACAGGAGAGAGAGGGAGATGTACAGGAGATGGAGGGAGATATACAGGAGATGGAGGGAGATGGAGGGAGATGGAGGGAGATGTACAGGAGAGAGAGGGAGATGTACAGGAGATGTACAGGAGATGGAGGGAGATGGAGGGAGATGTACAGGAGAGAGAGGGAGATGTACAGGAGATGGAGGGAGATGGAAAGAGACGTACAGGAGACTCAGTGTATATCAGTGTAGAGAAAATGAAGAGAAAACAATATAACACAATATGATATTGAATAAAAGTAACTTTAAGCCGAAAATGCAGGAAAAAAAGTGTAAATTAGCAATACAGATATAAGAACAGGAAGATTTTCTGGATAACGACTTCTTTAATGTGAAAATACACGACGTTTCGGAGTACATACAGATATACTTTTCACTATAATAAAATTAGTTTAATTCACTGCTGTTAAACTATTGATTTTAGATAAGAGGAATACCTATTTGATATACACCACTTCCATCTTGCCTGGTAACAACTGGTTGACCTTTCCAAAGATTTTCTTTTTTTTCAAGCTCTTTTACATCATGAATGTACTTGAAATCAGGTATTTTGTAGAGTTCACTTCGATGTAGTTCAGCGATGACATTATTGTAGAAAAGAACTTGAATTGTGAAATCTGAAAATATGGCTGTTACCAAGGCTGGGGCATAAATGAAACTGTAATCTGGATGAAGAGCAACTACCTTATCTTCTATCTGGAAAAAACATAAACAAATGAAAGGCATTATGAAGCCCTAAGAAGCATATTTAAACATTCACAAAATCACCTCTAATACATATTGTTATTGTCATTATTGTAGAATATTTTGGCAAAACTTAAAAAGAATTGGATGAATAGTTTTTTCTGCAATAGGTTGTGCAAAATATAGAGCCATGGGCTCTGTAGCGCATAGGATTTGTTTGTTTGATAGAGAAAACCAAAATAAATTGTTCTCAGTATAATACGCAATCCCTAGCCATGACAAATCTCAAAGCTTTCAAAATTGTCAGTGCATAATAAAAACATGACTTGACACTAAACTTGAATGAAATTAATTGTCCAAGTATCACAATTCCTGCAAAAATATTGGAGAAAATTAAGGTAATCCTCCCAATTTAAATGGTATTTATTAACATATTCCCGAAGTCATCCAAATAAGCTAAAATTGTCTCTACTTTTAAACAGTGTAAACAAAAAAGAAATTGAAAACCTGTCCATGTTCATCTTTTATGCGTTTGTACATAGAAATCGCATTATTTCATGAAATGTCAGTGCACTGTATATTTTGTACTATAGGCCTGAGGCCTTTTAAGTACTGAAAATTTGAAGCCCTCATGGCCTTTCAGACCTGATGAGCTAAAAATGTGTGTTTGAGAGCAAAATATCTAGGCCTACCTGACCACCAGAGATGCTTGCTTTTAAAATCTGACCTTCTGACTTGAAACTGTCTTGGGCAGTTGGGTTGGTGAGAGTTTTCTATGCTGCACATCTATTTTTGATTTCAGAGCTAATCTTGTGGTTAAATAAAGACAATATATTCACCATCAAGTTCTCATAATTGTCATCAGTCTCTGTGAGTATATCCTCCCTCCATGTTTGCTGCATGTCTCCTGTGCTATCCATCAGAAGATAGCTGAAGTCCTCACAGTTGGCTTTGATCACACCTAATGTACATAGAATTAGTCATTCACTACATTTCAAAATAATAATAATAATAAATATAGTCACAAGTGACGATAAAAGGATTCAGCGCATATTTGATTAATTTCCTAATAAGTATATCATATCAGCAGTCATTCCTGAAAGTTACACGAAGATCTCTATAAGCATAAAGCTACAGCAGCCTCTACCTGTCCATCATGTAAAACGAAAGTAGGATTTATCAACAACAATCAAAATGGCGGCTAAACCACGTGACTTTCGAATTCGTTGTGATTAACTTTTCTGCGTGCATTGTCATTGCGCATCTTTTTAAAAAAGTTGCAAGTCTCTAGGTGAATTTTGAAAAAAATTTCCCATGTTAAAAATCGAACTTTAGAATCGAACTGGACCTTTAATGGCTTGATTGATTGGGCCAAAAAGCTCCGCTGCAAAACTACATGGTAAGGGCTATCAGCCTACAAAGTTTGGCTGCAATAGTCGCATTCCTTCCGGCAAAAGTCGTGTTTACAAGATCCCTGGTAGAAGAACAAAGGAATTGCGACTTTTACACAGTCTATGGGCGTGACCTGCATCCTTTGTTTCTGTTGATCAAATTGTGTGAATAGTTTCGCATGAATAGCGACGAAACCGTACATCTTACAAAATTGTTATGATTGACTTTTTTGTCTGTAGTGTTCCTGTCTATCATATTAAAAAAAAAGTAACTCTCTAAGTGCATTTTGAAAATTCCCCCCATGTTAAAATTGTCAGTGTTATTTATCTATAATTATGTACCCGTTCTCAAAAACCGGAAATGACTGTTCAGCGTCGATTTTACTGTTGATTCTTATAGACAATAGTACTGTCTTACATTTCCTGGGAAAATCTTGAAATTTTTGATTAAATCTTATGAGTTATCTCCCTTTGAAGTTTACGATTTTCAAAAATTGTCGGACTTTGAAAGGTCACTGTGAAAAAAGTATTAGGAATTTGCACAAACGAGAACAAACTTGTTATTCCCCAATGTGTCAGCTATATATGAATAAAGTTTCAGCTCGTAGGTGCTTATATCTTCGGAGTGGTGTTTCCGCAAAAGTACATGGGGTAGGAAAATTTGAAAAAATTAAAATATCCAAGATGACGGCTAAACCACGTGACTGACGATTTCGCCATGATTTACTTTATTGATCGCAATGTCATTGCGGAACTTTTGGCAGAGGTAACTAGTCTCTAGGTGCATTTTGAAAAAAATTCCCATGTTAAAAATCGTACTTTAGAATCGAACTGGACCTTTAATGGCTTGATTGATTGGGCCCAAAAGCTTCGCTGCAAAACTACATGGTAAGGGCTATCAGCCTACAAAGTTTGGTTGCAATAGCTGCATTCCTTCTGGCAAAAGTCGTGTTAACAAGATCCGTGGAATAATAATAATAAAACACGCCAATCTCAATAAGGATTCAGAACTTTAGTTCTGAATCCTTAACTAGGACTGCCGCGTCTGTACTTAGGTCTTCAAGAATTCTGCTTGACCTTGAACTCCATGTTGGACTCTCGATTATTCATCAGTTTCTCTGCTTTAAAATGAGCTATCAAACATGTCTCTATCTTCAGTAGTTTTTTACAAAATTTCTCGAAAGGCAATGACCCTCTGAAAATGGAACAATCGCTTTTTAATGGACCCCTACATAATCTTTCTCACGATTAAGACACAATGGTTAATATTTTCATACTAAGGTGTTACATAGAACAGGTTGTGCTTTAATTTCAACTTAAGTAGATGTAATCATCATTAAGATTGCATACATAATTAATGCGTTACGTTTTTCTGAATATTCAATAACATACTCAAAAATGCTTAAACTTTTACCCCTAGACAACAATTGCGATGTTCGGAGCTTAACTATCAACTTTTTAATGAAAGGGTTCAACAGAAAAGTCGTTGTTCCTGAATTTGTGCATCCAGAAGCGTAACTATTATTTCATTATTTCTATTATTTAAGCAGTTATGATCCTTTGAACTTTGCTTAAAATGGCGAATTTTGAAAAATTACAAAGTTCTATGATTTGTCAGACGTAAAGTATGAGAGATACAAGTTTGAAATTTATTGTTCTTAATAAAGGGCATATTTGCTTCAACATGAGGTATTAAACATAATTGTACCTTCAGTGGTTTACAATTGAAAACTCCCAAAGAAAATACCTTCAGTGGTTTACAATTGAAAACTCCCAAAGAAAATACCCCTCGAAGAGTCTCAAAATCAAAAAAATTTTACATTTTTGGGAATATGTCAACTTTTACATGATAATGATATATTATGGAATTGTTTAACTAGTTACATGAAAGAGATAGAAATAAGTAACTTTGACATAACTTCATTTGTAACAGAGTTATGCCCCTTTGAACATGGAGCTGAAAAACGCCCTTTTCAAAAAGGTCCATATTCAAGGGCATATTCCTGAAATTTGAGGAGGAAATTCAAAATTCGGGCATGATCACTTTTTTGTACATTCATTAAGCTTTCATATGAGCTATCATCAGCTGTATGTATTACCGTGATTTAGGAGAAGATTTTTGAAGACGCGTACCCTTATTACGGCCGAAAAGAGCTATAGGCCTAATCGATGGGGAATGTTGTTGCCAACATTTTGGTGAAAGTTTTATGAACATATCTTTATTTGGTTTTGAGTTATTAAGGTTAAAAGTTTTGACTTCAAGGGGAGATAACTCAGGAAAGAAGTCGAAAATCAAAATTCGGTCGACGTACAAAGTTAGTTTTTGATACAGGCTATCATCCCTGAAAATTTCATGCAAATCAGTTCAGTTATTTCAGAATCCTTTTAACAAAAAACGCACAAATAATAAAAGAAAGAAAAAAATTCGGATAATAACAATAGGTCTTCCAGACATATGTCTTGAAGACCTAACTAGGACTGCTGCGGCAGGACTTAGGTCTTTAAGACTTCTGCTTGACCTTGAACTCCATGTTTGACTTCGACCATTAACTAAGCAGCTTCTCTGCTTTAAAATGAGCTATCAAACATGTCTATATCTTCAGTAGTTTTAGATACAAAGATATTCTTCAAAGAAAATACCCCTCTGAAAATAGAAAAACCACATAAAATGGGCCCCAATCATATATTTTTCATGATTAAGACAAAACGGTTAATAATTTCATACTAACGTGTAACGACCTCCTCCTGAGAACGGAGAGGATAGCAGACATGTTGGTATTAATTGATGACGCCTCAAGATGCCTGGAGATAGATAGATAGATAGCCTGCCACTGAAAATGATAGAGTTTCCTAGTGGTCTTCCTATGAGAGGTAGCTATGGCATTGCCAACGCACCTTGAATAACTACTGCTCCTTAACCCTCTCTTAATACAAGACAAGCTTGAAGGCAGAACACCTGAGGGTTCTCATGTAACCTTCCGCTTGGTCTGCTGAGGAGCAGATCTCTCCGTGGCTGATTCGGAACAGGTTCCTGATGACAGAGCCGCCGGAGAGGAACGAACCACGGTCGGGCCGGCCACCAAGGGGCGACCAGAAGAAGTCGAAGAAACCGAGTTGTCCCTATCTTGGCTTCTACTTGGGAGACATAGGTTGGCAATTGGTGATTGAGGCATGTCGCGAATAGCAAAAGCGGCAGAGCGCGCGCACACAGCGCATTATAACTGTTTCAGACTTTGATGCAAAATCCAAAACATGGGTCAATGAACCACTGCTCAAGATCAAACTGAAAGATTGCCAAGATTCAGAGGGGTGCCGAACTGGAGACACAACCCCCTGAAGACTGCCAGGTTCAGTTGCCACTCCGGGGGAGGGGTGCCGAATGGGAGAAAATCTGGACCATGACCCGAGTCACCCGAAGGGGGCTGAACGCTTCAAAGACGAAGTAACGGACTTACGAATGGCCGAAACATACGCCCGGAAGTCTGAACACAAAAGAGTGACACTCGTTACACAGGTTCTTGCAGTTCATACAAAGCAAGTCCTAGCAGACATCCTACCTCCGCAATTGTAAAAAACGCAGAGTACATAGTGAAGCAAATACGGAGGTATTAGAGTAACTAGGTGAGTGATAGTCGAGTCACTGACAAGACCGTCGAGTCACTAACAGGTCATTGACAAACGAGCCACTGACGCGTGTAAGCTAGGGGAGGTGAGTGACACTCAATTCCCTTAACAGGTGAGTGAGAGACGAGCCACTGACGCGAGTAAGGTAGACGATGTGAGTGACAGGAGAGAGACAGTCGAGTCACTTAGCAGGTGAGTAACAGACGAACCACTAACGCATGTAATCTAGACAAGGTGAGTGACAGGTGAGTGACAACCTAAAACAACCTGTTAATGACGAACGCAGATATAGACGTTGATACTACCTCTTAAATTAATAAGAAGTAGGTAGCAAGTTAGCGAAAAAAGGCGCTAAAAATACCCAGTCGCAGAGCGAAAACACACACGACTGCCTTGCTCTGCAACTGAGAGGAGAGTGAGGTTCCGGTGGTGACGTCACGAGACCATGCAGACTTACCGCCTTTGGGAGAGGGATTTTACGCATCCCCTACTCCACTGTTTCAGTTTCGTCTGTGTTATCGTTGAAATAGCATACCTTGAGAGGAGGTAGGCATAGTAGGTCTAGTCAACAGATAGGTATTTAAATAATATGTATATCAGTTAATAAGAGATGATACATGCATTGATTTTAATCAGTAAAATGTTTTTGTTTTTCAGCGTGCACTGAACCAGAAAGAAAATGCACACACTTGGCAGACACAAAGTTCTGACAGGAAGTTTGGATTGATGTATATTCAAGGTCTGTTGAAGGTGGGTTTAGCAGTGAGATTGACAATTAGTTTCCTTCATTGATAATCTTTCTCCTGAATATGCACCCAATCAAGCTGATTGATAACCATACTGCTATGATGGAAATGTAAGAATACTTGTTATCAATCCTTTATTAAATCAAATAAAGAAAATACTTGCTTATACTGCAGCTTTCCAAACAAGTGTAGAAGCGAGCAAAGCTCACATACCCCCGCTTCCCGCTTAGGTCAAAGAAGTTTCAAATAAGCAAATTATAAATCTGTGGCTATTGATTAACATATCAATACAGTTTGATGAAGTGGATCACATAGATTCAGATGTTTCTACATAACATTGGAAGATGTAAGCTATATAATTAAGGTCCAGTTGTCAAAAGGCACATCTAGGGATCATGGTTGACATGTGTTTCAAGTTTGGTGGTGCTTTCAAATGTAGTACAGGAGATATGCTTAGGACAAACTGACTTCAACATAGTCACTGTTGAAGTCATGTTTCCAAAGCAACCATCCAAAAATAGCAATTGCATATTGGTCTTACCCTCAAAAGACACATCTAGGGATCATGGTTAACCTCTGTATCAAGTTAAAGGTGCATCCATTGTGTTTCATAAAATTTTATTTGGCTTTAATAGGTTCCAACACACCATATGTGTTGTTTACAATACAAACAAATTCACTTTTCTTGCATATTCACCCTCAATCGCCAAACATGTCATAATTACTAGTTTCCAATTAAAATCGAGTAACATCATTATGCATGTGCAGAAACCGAAAGTGCACGTCCTATTTACATGCACAGTAGTTATACGACCTATTGAACATTATCAACCAAAATTGTTATTTTGTCTGGTGCAAATAAGATTCCAAAATTAAGTTTGACTCATTGGCGCGCGCTACACGCGGTGCATTGTCCAGTTTTCGATCAGAAATCAATACTTGTACCTTCATATCGTCAATATACTAAGTCGAGTATCATTAAAATGGTCGTTTTCGGTAACAGTTGATACTTCTCGATAAAATACAACCATTTATAACGTTTGTCATATTTGACCCCCAACAAGACAATGGATGTATCTTTAAGTGAAGCTGACAGGCATATTATGGGAGATATGGTCCGGACAACAAGACTTCTCTATAGAGTCCCTGTTTATGTCACGTTTTCATGGAAACCCCAAAAAATAAATTCAGATATGGGTCTAACCCTCAAAAGGCACAACTAGAGATCCTGTTTGACATGTGTATCAAGTTTGATGAATGGCATGCATAGTTTTGGAGATCTGCTCCGCACAAAATGACTTCTTCAAAGAGTCGCTTTTTAGTCACGTTTCCATGGAAACCGCAAAAATTAAAATTCAGAAATAGTTCTAACGCTCAAAAGGCACAACTAGGGATCATGGTTGACATGGTAATAAAGTTTGATGAAGCTAGCATGCATAGTTTTGGAGATCTGCTCCGCACAAAATGACTTCCTCAAAGAGTAATTTTTTAGTCACGTTTCCATGGAAACCGAAAAAAAATGAAATTCAGAAATAGTTCTAACGCTCAAAAGGCACAACTAGGGATCATGGTTGACATGGTAATAAAGTTTGATGAAGCTAGCATGCATAGTTTTGGAGATCTGCTCCGCACAAAATGACTTCCTCAAAGAGTAATTTTTTAGTCACGTTTCCATGGAAACCGAAAAAAAATGAAATTCAGAAATAGTTCTAACCCTCAAAAGGCACAACTAGGGATCATGGTTGACATGTGTATGAAGTTTGGTGATGCTAGCATGTATAGTTTGGGAGATCTGCTCCGCACAAAGTTTTGGGACGGACGGACAGACGGACGGATGGAAAGAATGAACGCTATATACCCCCGCTTACGCTGTAAGGCAGGGGTATAAATATTTGATAATAAATTGTGAATTTTTATTTTATTTCTGACATTGTTACCTTCTTTAAAAAAAACTTAAATGTGAAAATTCTCATTCTTCTTTCTCATATAGAACTAAACATCAGCTAGTCTACTCCACGTCCAGCATGGTTTAGTGATCTTGGGGCTGGGACGTCTCTGGGATCAACTTAAGGATGCTGTGGTGGACCAACCAAAAGGTTGGTAAGAAGAGAGGAAGGGAGGAAGAACCACCAGGAACCAGAGTTGTCTAGGCCGCAAACATTTATTCATATAGATTCTCCTTGAAAGCCATTTTCTACAGATTTGCAATTTTGTTCATTTTTTTAGCATCAGCTAAATCATATGACCGTTTGCTTCTTTCTGTTTTATTTACAAAATTTAAAACGAATTGATACTTCATGATTATATTTTCATTTGCATTCAGCCAAGTTAAGTTGTCTATTGTTTACTGTTATTTTTAGGTGTGAACTGAACCAGTCACATCCCATGGTGACAAGAGCAGTCTGACAGTAATTTAAGGTATAATTGCATCTTCTTCTTCTCTTGGAGATTTTTTGAGCGGTTTCCAGCGGAGCTGATTTCCCACTCGGGCCACTAGGACATTTAATAAAGTTTCGAAAGGTTTCCGAAATTGGTAAATTTGGATGCCATGGTCGAGAAGGTTTTTTCAAGGAAAATTTAAAAATTTTAAAATTTGGAATAGCCTAGTTTTGGTTAAGCTGGGGGGGGGGGGGGGGGGGGGGGGTGAGGAGGTGTGAGTTGTTAGGTTTGGAATTGAGTTTCTTTATGTTTTTAGATTCGGGCCAGGAGGTCCGAATCTTTGAGATAAGTGCCTAATGCTTGGAAGGTATTTTGGTTATTGTTTGGATTTAATATTAGATTAATGTTTTGTGGTGGGATGTTGTTGGCCCTTAGATTTAGGTTGAGTATTTGGTGGAAGGCTGCAAGAATGCAGGCTGTGAGAATGTGGTGGATTGTTTCTGCTTGCGGGCAGTGTGGGCATGTGGGTGAAGCTTTTAGTTTGATTTTATGGAGATGCGAATTTAGTTTAGTATGCCCCGTTTGGAGCTTAAATATTGCCCTATCAGTATTTTTGTTTTTGGAGTAAATTTTGTGTTTGCCTAGTGGTTTAGGAAGAATTTGTTTGGTGTGGTGAGCATTTGGGGAGTTTGAATATTGCTTATGCCATGCCTGCTTTACATAAGATTTTGAAAGGCTTTTTGCCTCTTGTTTCGCATGGTAAAAAGGAAGTGGATTTTGGAAGTTTAAGGCCCTCCTTTGCTGCTTTGTCGGCTTTTTCGGTGCCAAATATGCCGACATGGGCTGGTACACATAGGAGTTTTACTGAGTTGCTCTGATTGTTAAGAGATTGGATGGTATGAAGAATTTTGGAAATTAAACCAGGACTGTTTTTGGTAGATTTGTTTTTGAGTGCTTCTAAAGCACTGAGTGAGTCCGAAAGGATAACAATTTTGTCCTGGTTTTTTAAATTTTTATGGCTTACAGCAATTGCAATGGCCATAAGCTCAGCAGTGTAGGCCGATTGGTCGTTGGGAAGCCTATTGGAGTATAAGATAAGATAAGATAATGTCTTTATTGTCCCAAGGGAAATTTGTTTTACATCATATATACAGTTCTCCAGTTTCAAACACACATCGCAAACAAAATATACATGATAATATTATTTTGCATAATAGAATTTGACTAATTAACATGAACACATCCGAGTTAGTCACACTCACAATTCACTTGATCAAATAAAAATATGACATTATTCAATAAATAGGTCATTGTACGAACGAACACTGTTTGGTATAAAAGAGTAGCGAAACCTGTTTGTTCTCCCAGTCGGCATGCGCAGTCTGCGTCCTGAAGGTAGCCAAGAATATTCCGAAAAAAGGATATGTGATTGGTCACTTAAAATTTTGTTTGTTTTTTTGGAAATTTGCTGCTCATAATATTCGCCGATACCTTCAATTGGAAGTCCAATAATTTTTGAAGCTGTTTTAACAATTTTTGGAGAGTTTGTTTTTATTCCGAACAGACAGGTTTCCGTACCAGCTCAAGAAATTAAAGGTCAAGACACTTTGGATAAACGTTCTGTAAAATAATCTCAGTATGGTCTGATCTATTTTAAAATGTCTCAATCTCCACAAAAAATGCAAACGTTGCTGCCCTTTCTTATAAATGTTATCAGTGTTTTCATTCCAAGAATTTTTGAATCCAAGACAGTACCCAGATATTTGTATTCTGTTACTCTTTCTATTTCACCATCATCTATAGTCACAGCATTTAATGTAGATTTCTTTTTCCTAAAATCTATAACCATTTCTTTGGTTTTCTGCACATTCAAAAACAAAAAGTTTGATTTACACCATTCTACAAATTTTGAAATTTCAGTTCTGTAACTCAATTCAGATTCTCTAATCAGACCAACCAATGCTGCATCATCAGCAAATTTTATTGTCATACATGTTTTTGCATTGGATACGCAATCATTGGTATACAGTATAAACAAAATCGGTGAAATAACGCAACCTTGTGGAGCGCCAGTGGATGTACTTACAGTTGAAGATTGCACTTGGTTAACTCTTACAAATTGTTGTCTATTAACTAGGAATGAATTTATCCATCTAATGATATTAGAATTAACATTCATTTTGCAAAGTTTGTCAGTGAGTAGATGAGGCTGAATAGTATTGAAAGCGGATGAAAAATCAACAAACATAATTCTTACATAGGTACCATAGCTTTCTAAATGCTGATAGATATTGTGTAGCAGAGTTATTGTTGCATCTTCTACACCACGCCTTGCCCTGTATGCAAATTGAAAAGGATCAATAATATGACTGACTTCACATAGCAATAAATTCTTCATGATGCGTTCCAAACATTTCATTGCAACAGAGGTAAGAGCCACTGGTCTAAAATCGTTATTGACGGTTGGATTTTTTCTTTTGGGCACTGGGATAATTTTAGAGGTTTTCCAAAGAATGGGAACTTCATGAGAATTGATCGAAATTTGAAATAGCTTTTGGAAGATAAAAGCCAGCTGCATTCTACACTCCTTAAGAACAATTCCAAACAAGTTATCAGGCCCGTGAGATTTATGGGGGTTAATCTTAGCAAATGAATTAACTACATCTTCTGTCGTTATCGTAACCATTTCACCAAGTGGAAGCGATTCCATTACACTTTCCCTTTCATCTGAAAAATTTTCAGTGTCAAATCTGGAGTAGAAAGAGTTTAATTCATTTGAAAAAGATAGATCATCCATGGATTGTAGCTGCTGAGGTCTACTGTGTGAGCCAATAATAGTTTTAATACCACTCCATGCGTTACGTAAGTTGTTAACAGAGAATTGTCTTTCAATTTTCGTTTTATATTCATCTTTACATTTTCTTGTTAAACAAACAATATCTTTCTGAATTTGTTTTACTTTAACCTTGTCACCTGCACAAAAAGCCCTTTTCTTTTCATTTAAAACTGATTTGAACTCTTTGGTTACCCACGGCTTGTTATTAGGAAATATTTTAATACATCTGACAGGCACAATGCTTTCTACACAGAAATTAATGTAATCAGTGACAATGTTTGTGAATTCATTCAAATTATTACAAGCATGGTCAAACATATCCCAGTCTGTACATTCAAAACAGCCTTTTAATTTCTCTAAACAATCATTTGTCCATGACTTGACATATTTTACAACTGGTTTCTCTGATTTTAGTTTTTGACGATATGAAGGTACCAAATAAACAGTATTATGATCAGATGTAACCAACGGAGCCTTTGCATAGGATTTATAGGCATTTTTCACATTTCCATAACACAAATCAATAGTTTTTCTAGATCTTGTCAGGCACTTAACATACTGATGATAAGATGGCAAAACATGTTTTAAATCGCATGAATTAAAGTCACAGAGTATGAATTTGGGTGCTTCCGGAGAAAAACCATTAAGTTTGTCCATGTTCAAATGAATAATGTCTGCAGCTCGCTTCACATTAGCGTCCGGTGGAATGTACACAGTGGTCACGAAAACCTGTCCGAATTCCCGTGGGAGATAGAACGGCCTGAAAGAAATTGATAGAAGTTCTATGTCCTTATTACACACCGTTTCCCTTATGACATGTTGTTTGCACCAACGTTCGTTGACATAAACACATAAACCGCCGCCAACACTTTTTCCTGTTTGAACTGCATCCCTGTCTAGTCGTATCGGTGAACCAAAACCACTCCGTTCCAAGCTCGCGTTGTCCACACTGTCATTTAGCCAGGTCTCTGTAAAGCACAAGAGGCAACTCTCACGAAATTCGTAAAGGTTCTTGACACAGGCTTCCACTTCAGTGAGCTGTCGTCTCAAGGATCTTACGTTAGACAGCATGATGGATGGGAGGGGCGGTCGATGCTTCCGGGTCCTCAACTTCTGTCTAAGTCCACCTCTCTTTCCTCGCTTCCGCTTACTATTTCCATTCCTCTTACTACTTTCACTGTTCAAACATGAACATTCCGGGGGAAGGTCGATTTCCAAGTCACTCACTTCTTTGAATCCTTGGAATTGAAGGAGCAGATCCCTGTCATATCGGATCGCGTCGTAACGGCTGTAACGGCCATGTTGGTTACCAATGACGCCATCGGTCGCTACGGAAGTGATAAGCTGTAAAAACAAGGCCACAGCCAAGGCGGCGCAAAACCAATTGCGCTGATTTGTCTTCTCCATGTGTTAGGCTTCAAACACATATAACTTTGCGGTATGAATACTCGCTAAATACAAAAATAGCAAACTTTTTCTGGAGAGCTGAAATGATGCGTGTCGCCACTGAGCAGCGCCACCTACATTAATTAATGTTATGAGGAAGGTTGTTGATGTTGGAAATGTATGCCTATACCTGTTGTGCGTGCTTCCGGGTCCTTGGACCCGTCTGTGTAGTGAAGTGCGGTTGTGTGCGTGAGTTGAGGTTTTTTTTTAGAAGTTATTTTGCTGAGATGGAGATTTATTTTGGGAGCCGGAAGTGGGGGGATAGGGTGAAGCACCGTATATTTTGTGGGGAGTTTAATATGGCCCATCTCAGCTTGGGATATAAGAGAATTGACATGATGAGAGATGGGTGCGTGGAGTGGGTATTTATTGAATAAAGCTTTAAAGAATTTAGAGGGTATGCTGCTATCCTCTGAAGTTCCAGCCCAGAAGTTTAAGGTGAGTTGGTCCCGTCTCGTTGCGAGGGGAATTTCACCAGTTAGGGCTTGGAGTGCTTCAAGTGAGGTACCCTTTTGAGTGCGGGTGGCTAATTTTAATGCCTGGTATTGGATAGAATTAAGGGAGTTGATGAGAGTAGGTTTTAGGGAGTTAAATATAGGAGCGCCGTAGTCCAATTTGGACCTTACACCCCTTGGGAAGTTATTTCTTTTGTTTGAGTTGCAGGTTATATTCCTTACACCCTTTGGGAAGTTATTTCTTTTGTTTGAGTTGCAGGTTATATTCGATAACCACCATCTACGCAGGTTGGTTATCTCATAACCACCATGGTCGGTTATGAGATATTCAACCTACGGAAACAGGTGGACTTTTTTAGAAATTTTGTCAAATTAGAAATGAAAATTTTGTAAGTAACGAAAGTGGGATTCGAACTCTGGACCTCCATATCGTCGAGCAGCGCCTTTACCAATGTAGCTACCGAGGATCCATACAGATGAGTGTTCATTCTTTTGTGTCTTGGCTGTATTTATATAGTTTATGGTATTATATATACATATGTATATATGGGTACCAATTTATGTCTACTTTGTGTATGGAATGAATGATTAAGTTTGCAACCTTCCTTTCGAGTCAGTCATGGGTGTATTGGGAATATTTTACTGATATATTTTGATCATGTCGTATAAATATAAAAAAATACTCCTTTAAAATGCACATATACAATTATGTTTTAAATAGAGTGTTCCGCGGGAGTGTAAGGCAAATAATGACCTGATTACCTTGCGTTATGGCAATAAACTCTGCTCGGGCTGACGCCCTCGCGAGTTTATATGCCATTACCGGTCATTATTTACTACTTATTAGGGAGGTATAGAGTTGGAGTAAGGGTTGCCTATTTGCTCCCCAGCCTGTGCCGGAGATTTATAATTGCAATCACCTCATACTGCTTTGTTAAATATACAAGCAGCTTGATTGTTGACTTATGTGCAATTAAGTTCAGTATTTGAGTCATCCCATCTCTCTTGATAGAAGCCACTTAACAGTTGTGATGATAACTGCTTTGTTTAATTGAGAGTCGTTGATGTAACATCTTGTAACATCTAAATATCTTGTGAGTAACTATGATATGTACTTCAATGGATATCTTTAATGTCTGTAACTATGTAAAGAAAATCAGAATTATCCTGATACATTTGTAGTGTTGTTGATTATGAATATGCTATTATGTTAATTGAATTATATGCTTTTATAGATTTAAAAGAACTCCTTTGCATAACTATGCTATAACTTTCTGTATCTTTGACATATTTGATATAGTAAGACAAGGGGTTGGCCTTACAATCGCCTAAGGGGCAAATTATTGCTATGAGTAACTAGTTTTGTCCACTATGTTGGGACTCATCAGACTGAAGTAGCAATGAAAATGTCTCTCCTTATATACTATATGGGTGGGTCACATAACCAGTGTGGGTTAGGCCGCCGGCGGAGCGGGAGAACATCCGGTGGTGACTTCCGGTTCCGGGAAAAACTGCCGGCGGTGGTTTCCGGTGGTGACTACCGGAAGCGATGGATTTCGTTTCCGGTGTTGGTTTTTGCGGGTACTAAGTGTATGTGGTAATGTGTAAAATAATTTTTAACACTTTTGTGACCATTTTTTTTCTATAGATTTTGTCTATGTTGTGAACATAAATGTTTGTATGTTATAGTTGATGGCAGTGTGGTGAAGCTGAATAAATAGATCCAGATCTTGCGGGGAGAAGATGTGTTTCGTTTTCTGTTGAAAAAAGTTGGATGTACTTTTTAAGTCAAAGTCCAATTAAAATTAAAAGAGACTTATAGTTTCTTTTGAAAATGTAGAGAAACCAAAATGAATAGTGATAGTGCCAAAAGTGACTTAATATACGTATTAAATGTAAGGGGCCCAAATGTGGAGACAAAAGAAAGTTTGGAAAAGTATATATATTTTATTAAAAGGTAATAAAAAAGGTGGGGCTTATGAGAGCCGATATGAACATAGGTTTTATGTTATAGTGAGAATAATTTAGGTGAGACAGAAGATTTATAACACAATGAGTGTTAATAAAGAATACATTTAAAGAACTGGGATGTCAAGGGTATCCTTCATCGCCTGTGTGAGGATACTGTCATCATTAGGTGTGTAAGATGACCCGGTGTAAGGTTCCAGATTATACCCCCCTTCAAGGTATACCCGGGTAGATTATGGGAGCTCCCAGATTATACCCCGGGGTAGATTCTAGAGACTTCCCAGAATCTACCCCCTCCTCCCAGAATCTACCCCCTCCCTTCTCAGCCTGTATTACATTATCTCAATGCCCTATGTATATATAATATATTTCATTTACAGTAGAAGATAGGTAAAAAAATTCTTATAAATACATCTTCAGTGCAGGTAAAATATAAAGATATTTTATGTACATTCATCATTTAGAAAGTAGACAATATTTAAAGCTTTTTGCAAACATTGCATAATTATGTAATTCACATGCAGATATTTTGTTATATTGTTATAAAGCTGTTTACAAGTATGAGATCATGTTTATAATGTCTGTTTTTCTTTTCAAGTTCAATTTCTATTGATGATTGTGCTCACCTGTTTCTAGACCACTGCTAGAAAATAGTAAAATATGTGATAATCCTCTTATTGTGTTTTGATAGTATTTAAACCAACTGTGAAGATGTGATATATTTAACCAACCAGCACCTCATCATCTGTCTGTTGCAGTAATCACTGAGAGTTTAGTGTAATTATTATAAGAACTATCAATTAGTATTCCTTCTCCCGTACACAGATTTAGGAAATACTTTATTTCAACATACAAATGTTTACTTAACAAAATTAAGATCTGAAATTTAAATTAAAAGATTAAACTACCCGATATCCTGGTTGGAAGCAACTAAGTGTAATTGCATATTCAGTTTATTCTTAGTCTACTTTTCTTACATCCAGAATGAACTTAAATCTTTTGAAAATAATACTATGGAATTACAACAAACAATTTATAGATATATTATATATATATCTATTGTGTTAATTATGTTCCCTGCAAATTTTGTGCAAGACATAATGTTTTTGCCTGCCTGTAATTCCTTTCTTCCGTAATTCTGAAATGATTTCAAATCCATAAACCATTCAATATTTAAAAAAAAATTATGTTGTATATCTGTGACGCCCACTCTGTACCCAATGTTAGACAAATTGTATGAATTTGGTTTGAACATTACCCCCTGACTCATCAGTTTCTAGATAACATAAACTTAGGGTAGATTCTGGGAGCTCCCATACTATACCCCAAGGGTAGATTCCGGGAGCTCCCATACTGTACCCCGGGGGTAGATTCCGGGAGCTTCCATATTATACCCCGGGGGTAGATTCTGGGAAGAGGGGGTATAATCTGGGAGCTCCCAGAATCTACCCGGGTATACTTTGAAGGGGGGGTATATTTTCAGACTTTACACCGGGATCTTAATCTTCTTAGGAATGCTATGTTTATTGAAACTGGGGAGGACCTCCCAGGCCTCGGTGGTGAGATCGGCAGGGTCGATCTCATGGTCCCAATTATTAAAAGGTGGCATTGGGACCTGTCCATATTTGATCATATAGGGGCAGCGTCCGTGTCCCTTGATTGGGAGCGCCAGTTGTCAAGTCACTGGGCTCAGCCCTGTTGGCATCGGTATGTCAGGGTCTTGACTGTTACATGAGGCAGATGAGGTCGCTGAGTTAGAGGTACTTGGACGGTGCCATCAGTCAAAACCTCATGTCTAGGTGTGTTGATTGTAGACGAGGAGGGTTTCCTCGAGATGATGGAGTAGGCCGATTTGCAGAAATGTCTGGGTTTAGCTCCCGTGGTGATGGCCGTTACCCTTGGTATGTTACCATGGGTATAGGTAGCCACAATGATAGGGCCTTGTGGAGTTCCCCAAGTCCTATGTTCAGAGGTCGGCCTGGTGGGCGGGGCCGTGTTATGGATATGCTTGTTAATGTTTTTGGTGCCACATTATGCCTGAGCATAATGTGGCGTCTAGCATCATCTTTCCTCTTGTAGATTTTTGGACATAAGTCGCAAAGAAAAGTAGAGGCTTTATGGTGAGTCTCTATTTGTCTCTTAACGGTATCCAATCGTGTAAAAGAAGAGTCACACGACGGACAGTGGAATGCTTTCTCCATTATGGAAATATGATTATGACGTCATAGACGGGGATTGTGTATGACGTCATCATATTGTGTAAACTTTTGACGTGGATCATGTGTGAGTATTACACAGTGATCCTCAGTTGTAAAATGGCTCTGACAATGTCCACTAGATCGTGGTAAAACAATCGGAAGGAGAAAGATAATGAAAAAACGGGGTGGAAATTTTTTAACCCACAATCTTATCATTAAGGCCTTGCAGCTGGAACGTTTGAAGCTCAAATATCCACCTGAGTTCTAGAGATCTTCTAGTTTTGGTGGTACTCTTTTGTTTGAGTTGAGCGATGATTTTGTAGCTCAAATCGCTCTTACAATGGTCAGAGAGGTTGAAGTGTATAGATACTGGTTTATCTCTGTTATGAGTGATATCTGCAAAGTGTTCAGATAATCGTATTCTGAATTCCCGTTTGGTCTCCCCAATGTATTGCTTCTTGCATTTTTTGCAAGTCAGTAGATATACAACATTGCGTGATTTGCATTTGTAGTGACGGCAAGTGTATTTACAGCCTGTTATAGAGCTCTTAAAGTGGAAAATTTTTTAATGATCTTGAACTTTGGTTAAATAAATATCAACAACACAAAATAACCATTTCAAAATATTTTATTTGGTTTGTGATATCAAATAACAATGTTTTGACAAATCAAATCATTGTATCTTCAAAAAAATATATCAATCTATATAATATAAAAAAATCATTACCAAAACTTATTAATTACATAAAAATCTTTTTAGACATATTCTAACCGGAAAAATATATCTTTAAAAAAAACAATGAAATGACTAAATTCAATAACAAATGGAAACCCTTCTTCCAAATATTCAAGAAATAAGGTTTTATATGCATATCTCTCGTATTCTCAGTTTACTTTCAATGATCTTGTACATGATATTCATATATTTATAAATGTACCTTCAATGTACTTTGACCTTGTAACCAATGGGAACAAATAAAAATAAAAAATTTAAAAAAATAAAAAAAGATAAAAGAATTGTCTTCAATTCCATATAAAATACATGTATTTTTGCCAATAACTTTTGATGCGCCAAGTGCCGCACAGACGGTGATATTCAGCTTTGAATAAGTGGCGCTCTTAGAATATATCATCATTACGGACTTTATATTTTTTGAACCGCAAGTCCGATTATTATAATTTTTTATATCATTGTAAAGAGGAAAACATTGTCTTCAATTCCATGTGTTATGCGCATGTTTTTGCGAAGAACTCTGCATGCGCAAAGCGCCGTGACAAAAGGTATTAATAGTTTCGCAGTTCATATATTTTTAACGGCTAGTCCGATTTTTATAATTTTTACATCACTATAAAAAGGAAAATCTTTAATTCCATATATAATGCGCATATTTTCACAAAGAACTTTCGATGTGCCAAGCACCGCAAAATTGATGTACGCAAAAGTGAAGAAGTATGATAGAATAGGCCTATAACTAAAATACTGTTCTTTTGATACGCAAATATAGAGGTTTATAAACAATGAACAACTGTCATGACGGAATTTTGTTTCCAGTTTTGAAAAAAAAATATATCATAAAAACGAAAATATATTTGAGTACGGGACTCGCTGCTCGGGGAAATGCCTTTTTGTGGGAATATACTCTCAGGGAAATATTTCATTTTTCGGAGTTTCTAAAAATGCGTGAACATTTTTGTTAGTGATGCCATTTGCGAAAGGTTTGCATATCTAAAATTCAAATGCGCACCCTTCCAAACCATTGGAATTGAATTTATTATTTTATTTTTTACATTTTTTTTATTTCTTACAGATTTGAACAATTATTTTTAAGTGAAGCGGACTGAACTGAGCAGATGGAGAATTTGATTCCTCACCACTTTTATAACCAAAGTTTTTTGTATCGCAATTACTTTTTTAGGTATTAGTTCTTTTGTGATCAGGTGAATTTCTGACGGCATACGCAATGACATAATGGGAAAAAATTCTCATGAAAATGGGCGTTGTCCATCATCTTCAGGACCGACCAACAACTATAAATGTCTACCGGGGAGGGGGGGCGCAGACCCTACTGCTTTTGGTCGCCTCCCCCCAACCTTTTAGTACAAATTAATTTATTTTTTTTTACTTTGAAAATAAGGTTCGTGTCATTTCGACGTACCAAGGTTTCTGCTATACATGTCATGAGGGTATGGGAACCCATTCCCAATAGAATCCGGGGTTCGTCCAACAAGATTGTTCCTTGGAGCCTCTCGTTCTCATAAGAGAACATGGGAAACCTGTCCCGCGATTGAATCTTGGGTCCGCCTCGGAAGACGGGTACGGGAATTCGTGGAGAGCATTGGAGTATGTTCCCATGGGTCCGGGCTCCGCCTCGAAAGACTGCTCCGTGTATGATCTGCTTCTCAAAAAGAGAAGTCATTCGGCAACTGACAACCCAAGCTTCCCTGACGTTGTAGTATATTTTCCACGCCTTGCCGTTGGTGCTATATGTCGCAGAGGAAATCAGGAAATGGTCCGTTTGACATATGCATCGGCAAAATCGGCGCGATGTCAGAAGCCGTCTACGCTTGCGGCGCAGTCGTCCTAGATTTGCCAGGAGTTTCTGAAACTGGCAAATGAACGTCCATGAAGCTCACATTCATTATCTCTGTATGTTTATTGTGTCTAATCACATGTTATATATTGCATACATCTAACGCATTTTCAATCATTTGCAGCTTGAAGGATGCTCCATGGACGCAGGGCCATGCTGCGACGACCTAGGGCTATGCGTGTACTAGGACACACAGCTTTGAAGCCGTTTCAAGCGACGACGACTTAATCAACGAGATCCATCGCCAGTAGTTGTTAGGAATATCTCTTCGCGTATTCCATCCGGGTTATCGACCCCTGTCTTCCGGTCGCCATCTGCTCTGTAAACACATGTTTAATAAACGTGTTGCGGCTCAAGAAGCTTTGACTGTTTGTGCTTCTTATTGGCGTGGTGGCAGCGCTGATCTTACCCACGTCTTTGGAGGTACTTCACATATATTCTTGGACAGTCACTCGTCTTATATCAAGCGTGTACGGCTTATTTAACCGCTCAACACCATGGCTAACACCCAACACCGAAACAGTGGTGCTTGACAAAATCAGAGACTGTTAACTCCTTTGAAAACTTGAAGCAGAACATTGTGTATACTCTTTCACTTGACCCTAACTTTGCACCGTTCCTCACAGGTGTTGTTTGGACTAAGAAAACACGCACAGCCCCATTACGTGGCTTTGTGAATGATGACGGGGAAGGTCAGGGAGCACGTACAGCACAACAGAAGGTTACCATGCTTGAGCTCATGCTCGGACAGATAGCGAACTATTGCCCTGTTATCTCAAGAAACACAATAGTTAAGAACTCCATTTCTATTGATGACATTTGGCAGACCATTCGACTACATTATGGATTCCAGTCCACTGGAGGACACTTCCTTGACTTTACTGACATTCAGCTACAACCCGATGAGAAACCTGAAGATTTATACCAACGCCTCATTGCCTTTGTGGAAGACAACCTCCTCCGTCAGAATGGGGGCATCAGCCATCATGGGGATAACATTGACCAAGACGAGGACATGACTCCATCACTTGAAAACTTTGTTGTTTTAACTTGGTTACGATTAATCCACCATGATTTGCCTAGACTAGTGAAACAAAGGTATGGTACTGAGCTACGGTCGAGAACATTAGCCTCCATCAAACCTGAAATATCTCAGGCTCTCTCGTCACTGTTAGACGAGGTCCGGAATTCTGAAGAGGTTAAAGTCATGAGAGCTGCGACTTCCAGATTTAATCATCAGCCCTACCATGCTCGTCAACCCCAATACCCTAAAAAGAATACCTCTCTCTCTAAAGTGTGTCCCTTGTGCCAACAAGCAGGAAGGCCCAACAAGAACCATTTTCTTAGTCAGTGTACATACCTACCTGCCCAGGACAGACGTTACATTGCCAAGGCACGTCAAGGAGAACGACGACGGTGATCCCACTGACTTTCAGCCACCCTTTCAACAAGTTTCTCACGGACAAGATAACGTTTTGCCTCCTGATGAACCCATCAGCACTCGTCGCGTACAGGTCCGACAGTCCCCACACATGACAGCCATCTTTGGTCATCGCGTGGCTCATTTCACACTAGACAGTGGTGCCACCGGCCACATGATTCGGCTCTCAGCTGCAAAAATGCTTGACGTCGACATTACCAAAAGCACACATTCAGCTCGCCAGGCTGATGGTTCTTCCCCCCTTAAAGTTGTAGGAGAGACCAGGTTCACCACCGTTCGCGACAATAGAGATTTTGTCTTCGAGGGTCTCGTGGTCGAAGATCTTGATGTTGATATTATCGCCGGCATTCCTTTTATGGAACAAAATGACGTATATGCTCGCCCCGCCACCCAACAAATCATCCTCGGTGACGGTTCTTCATTCAAGTATGGGGCGAAAGACTCTGACACTGCCTCCCATCACAGCGTTCGACGTACCTACATCTTGAGGAGCCAGGGATCTTCTACTACCATATGGCCTGGGGACTTTGTCGAACTCTCACTCCCTCCAGATTTCCCCACTTCAGACAGGAATTACGCCATTCAACCTCGTCTGGATACTAGTACTAGTAAGTCAGACTGGCCTGCCCCAGACTTACTTACCAGTGTCGCCGGCCGAATCCGAATACCAAACTTGACCAGTCAACCACAAACGTTGAAACACCATGAACACGTCTGCCAAGTTCTCCACACTTCTACGACTCCAGATACCACTCCGTCTCCACCACCGCGCCCGACTACTGAACACAAGCAAGACTACCCTACCTCAAGGCCATTTTCAGACTCTGTTCATCTAGATCCAGATAACCAGTTCTCTAATGACATGAGAGACAAATTCCATTGTCTCCTACAGGAATAAGATGAGGTGTTTAACCCAACCATATGTGGCTATAATGCTGCTTCAGGACCCTTCAAGGCAGTTGTCAACATGGGACCAGTCCAACCGCCCCAACGCAAAGGACGCGTGCCCCAATACTCAAGGGACAAACTTGTCGAGCTTCAGGAGAAATTTGATGATCTTGAGCGCATGGGAGTATTTGCCCGTCCTGAGGATATAGGAATCTCGGTTGAATACTTAAATCCCTCTTTCCTGGTTAAGAAGCACGGTGGTGGATTTCGTTTAGTTACAGCCTTTTCTGACGTGGGCAGGTACAGCAAACCCCAGCCCTCCCTCATGCCTGACGTTGACTCTACCCTTAGACACATTGCATCATGGAAGTACATTATAACAACTGACCTCACCCTGGCATTCCATCAAATACCTCTCTCCAGGAACTCTATGAAGTACTGTGGTGTTGCTACTCCATTTAAAGGTGTACGTGTATATACCCGCTGTGCCATGGGCATGCCCGGTTCGGAAACAGCATTAGAGGAGCTCATGTGTCGTGTTCTGGGTGATCTCCAGCAGGAGGGCATACTGGTGAAACTAGCCGATGACCTTTATTGGGGTGCCAACACTATCCCAGAACTCCTATCAAATTGGCGTCGTGTTTTGGATGCGCTACATCTCAACAACCTTCGTTTATCGGCCAAAAAGACCTTCATTGCACCATCCTCCGTCAGTATCCTTGGATGGAAATGGAAGGAAGGAACCCTCACAGCTTGCTCTCACCGCATATCTACACTTGCCTCAAGTCCCCCACCAGAACGTGTTACCGGTCTCAGATCCTTCATAGGAGCATATAAGGTCCTAGCCCGTGTCCTTCCAAACTGTGCATCATACATCTCGCTCTTAGATAGCGCCCAAGCTGGCAAGCAGTCCCAAGACAAGGTGATATGGTCAGATTCCCTCCTGGACGCCTTTACAGCTGCTAAAACCGCTCTCAACTCCAACAGAACAATAACCCTACCTCTCGCAGATGACCAGTTGTGGATCGTCACAGACGGGTCCGTAAAGTGTAATGGGATTGGCGCCACTCTATACGTCACAAGACAGAACAAACCCAGAGTTGCTGGTTTCTTTAGCGCAAAGCTCTGTGGTCGACAGGTAACGTGGTTACCGTGTGAAATAGAAGCTCTTGCCATAGCTGTAGCAACGAAACACTTCTCACCATATCTCATCCAATCAAAACACAAGGCCTGTATACTCACAGACAGCAAACCCTGTGTCCAAGCATATGAGAAACTCTGTCGAGGAGAATTCTCTGCTAGCCCTCGTGTATCTACTTTCCTCTCACAAGTCAGCCGTTATCAAGCCTCTGTCCGCCACCTGTCCGGAAGTGCCAACATCCCTTCAGACTTCGCCAGTAGAAATGCTGCTGAATGTAAGGACGAATTTTGTCAAGTGTGCACATTCGTAAGAAAATCTGAAGAAGCCACTGTATTGAAAGTGTCTGCCCAAGACATTGTACATGGAGTCTCTAAGCTTCCTTATACAAATAGGACAGCATGGCATGCAATCCAGTCTGAAAACCATGATCTTCGCCGTGTACACTCTCACCTGTCACAAGGAACCAGACCATCTAAGAAGCAAACTGATGTCAAGGACATTAAGCGTTATTTTAACGTGGTGACTATTGCCAGAGATGGCTTATTGGTTGTGCAACAAAATGAGCCCTTATCTCCCACTCGTGATCGCATCGTAGTGCCTCGTGATGTACTTGATGGACTTGTTACATCCCTTCATCTCCAACTGGACCACCCTTCCTGTCACCAACTTAAACTTGTCATACACAGATACTTCTTCGCCCTGGATATGGACAAAGCTGTTGAACTTACCACCTCTGCCTGCCATGTGTGCTCCTCACTTGCCAAAATCCCCCACACCTTGGAACAACAGTCTACAGGTCATCCTCCAGAGTCCATCGGTCTCTTGTTCTCTGCTGACGTGATGAAAAGGGAGAAACAACTTGTCCTTGTCGTGCGGGAGTATGTGACTTCCTTTACCGCCGCTTGCCTCATATCAGACGAACGCCGTGAGTCACTGCGCAATGCTCTCATCCAACTGTGCATACCGCTGAAACCTCTTGCCGGTCCTCCCAGTGTAGTTAGGGTGGACCCAGCACCTGGATTTGTGTCTCTTACAAATGACCAGTTACTCAAACAACACAATATCTGTTTGGAGATAGGAAGGACCAAGAATCGCAACAAAAATCCAGTGGCAGAGAGAGCTATTCAAGAGTTGGAAAAAGAAATGTTATCTCAAGACCCTGTCGGTGGCGCAACTACACCCTTATCCCTTGCCACAGCGGTGACACGCCTGAACTCCCGTATCAGATCTCAAGGCTTGTCAGCTAGGGAGATTCTCACTCAAAGGGATCAGTTCACCCAGTCTCAACTCCCCATCTCAGACATGGAAATCATCATGAAACAACATGAAAATAGACTGACAAACCATTCTCATAGTGAACAATCTAAGAACCCTCTGATGAAGGTTAAACCCACACCTGCTATCACTGTTGGCGATCTTGTCTATCTTCACTCTGACGGCAGCAAGTTATGTGGACGTAAGCGATACCTTGTGGTTTCTGTGGACGGCGCCTGGTGCAACATCAAGAAGTTTATGGGCTCTCAGCTCCGTAGCACCTCCTACCGTGTCAAACTTACAGATTGCTTCAAGCTCCAAAGTCAAATACCTCAGTATCAACCTCAGGACTATGACTCAGACAATGGCGACGAACTCACACCTCTCAGGGACTGCCCCCCTCCTAACTTACCAGTGGTCCCATTAGAAATATCCCAACCCCCATGTGATATCCTGTCTCCTCTGAGTTTAGAAGGTGGGACACCCCAACTGATACTGCCACCTGATAATGCTACCGGACACCCTGTGAACATAGCTACTCTGACACATCCCCGTCAGACCGCTAGGACAGAGACTGTACCATAGCTCCAGCCAGACGCTCCCAGCGTTCAGGAAGAGCACCAAGCAGATTTGATGATTATTATATGGACTTTTAAATTGATGTTCCCTTTCCTTCCTTCATATTCGTGTTCATGAACATTTAAAAGCTAGTCAGGCAGATAGCCATCTTTACTTTATTGTTTTCATGTTCCCCTTTTCCTACTTAAAAAGTTAAAGAAAAGAAAGTGGTCCCGCCAGTAGTTGTTAGGAATATCTCTTCGCGTATTCCATCCGGGTTATCGACCCCTGTCTTCCGGTCGCCATCTGCTCTGTAAACACATGTTTAATAAATGTATTGTGGCTCAAGAAAGCTTTGACTGTTTGTGCTTCTTATTGGCGCATGCTGATGAAGCCTCTGATATGGAGTCAACTGATGACAGTGATGGCAGCAGTGATTTAGACAGTGATGATGCATATGATCGGGACACTGTCATAGATACTGAAGATGGTGACGGGAGTGACAATGGGACAGTCACAGATGGTCTGAGTGATATAGAGACAGAGATTGCCAGAAACATTCTAGCCGCCGGTAATTCCACCGAAGAAGACTTAAGTGGTTTTGAGGAGGAGTTTGCCGACATACCACAATATAATCAAGATAATACACAGACGTTTGATGAGTGGGTGGATGGTCACGGCCACGTGAAAATTTGCCTTTCACTGGTCAAACTGGGTTGTGCCAGTTCATAGAACTTCCTGAGAACCCTCAACCTATTGACTTTTTCGATTTGTTTTTACATGAAGATGACTATCAGGATTTGGCAACGGAAACCAATAGATATTTCAAACAAGCAACTGAAGACAAAATTCCAAGACAACGTTCAAGAATGCAACAGTGGCAAGACACAAATGCAGAAGAGAAGAAGGTTTTTGTAGCCATGACAATAGCCATGTCATTAGGTTTGCAGAGAACCTTTGCTGAGTACTGGTCAACAAGTGACGTTACCTCAACGCCTTTCTTCTCCAAGTGCATGCCCCGAGACAGGTTTTGGCTTCTTATCACCTACCTACATTTGTCTGACAACAAGAAAATGCCGGGTCGGAACACCCCAAACTTTTCACCAATAAATAAACTGGGACACTTGTATAACCGGATAGTTCACCGTTTTTCAAGAGCGTATAAACCGCATCAAAACATTTCAGTTGATGATGGCATGTTGCCCTGGAAAGGCAACTTATCTTTCAAAGTTTATCTTCCCAACAAGCATAAGAAGTATGGGATAAAGGCTTTCATGTTGTGTGACTCGCACAACAGTTACGTTTGCAAGTTCAAACTCTACACTGGAACAAGAGTCATCAGAAGATGACATATCCCACCGGTTCCACAACATTTGTAAAACACATCTTTGACAGATACTTGTGTATCTACTACCGTACTTCAGTTAGTGGATATTACAGATGCTGAGTTTCAGGTATGTTAAGGGTTTTAGACTTCTGCTCCAGAAGCAGTCAAAATCAACAACAACCAACATCCCTCTCATGTTTCTATGGAAACAGAAAAAAATAAATTTTTCAGAAAAAATCTGAAAATATCAAAAGGCACCACTTCAGTTAGTGGGTAATACAAATGCAAAGTTTCAGAAAGATATGATGAACAGTTTTGGAGCTGAGCTCCAGAAACGAACCTGTCTCTGAACAAAGTCCAAATGCAACAAGTTTCTATGGAAACGAAAACAAACAAAAATTTCAGAAATCTGAAAATATCAAAAGTCACCACTTCAGTAAGTGGGTAATACACATGCAAAGTTTTAGAAAGATATGATGAACGGTTTTGGAGCTGTGCTCCGGAAACGAACCTGTCTCTGAACAAAGTCCAAATTCAACAAGTTTCTATGGAAACGAAAACAAACAAAAATTTCAGAAATCTGAAAATATCAAAAGGCACCACTTCAGTTAGTGGGTAATACACATGCAAAGTTTCAGAAAGATATGATGAACAGTTTACGAGCTGTGCTCCGGAAACGAACCTGTCTCTGACAAAGTCCAAATTCAACAAGTTTCTAAAGAAACGACCAAAAATAAAATTTTCAGAAATCTGAAAATATCAAAAGGCACCACTTCAGTTGGTGGGTAATACACATGGAAAGTCTCAGAAAGATATCATGAACGGTTTTTGAGTTCTGCTCCGGAAACGAAATGATTACGGACTGACGGACGGACAGACAGACGGACAGACGGACGGACAGACGGCCGGGGTGATGACTATATCCCACGGTATTACATACCGTTGGGATAAAAACAAATGAACTGGTTTCTGAAGGTGGCAAAACTTATGATGTAGTCATGGACTTGGTGATGACTACGTTGGACAGGGGCATCACATCTGTATGGACAACTATTATTCGTCCACTAATCTGTACATAAACTTGTGGGAGCGGGGAATCGGTGCCACAGGGACGTTGAGAGCCAATCGAAAGGGCCTTCCTGATTCTGTCAAGAAGCCTGAAAAGAAACCGAATCAAGGGGACATGATAGTTTCTCACAACCATGAGCTACTCGTTGTTCGCTACGAAAATAGAAAATCAATCCTTCTCATGTCTACTGTTGAAGATACACATCTCGAACAAACAGGGAAGAAGAACCGGGCAACAGGGGAACCAGTCCTCAAGCCGCGCATTGTAACATCGTACAACAAGTACATGGGAGGTGTTGATCGGGCCGACCAGATGTTGTCCTACACGCTGTTCCAAGTGAAGACCCTGAAGTGGTGGAAACGGGTTTGGTTTCACGTTCTCAACGTTGCCTTGTTGAACTCTTATATCATTTATAAAGAATATAGCCAAGATAAACCTCTCAAAACAAGTCAGGAATACAGGAAGGCTTTGGTGGAACATATAGTAACATTTGCGGACAAGGAACAAGTTCCATCGCTGTGCAAACGTCCTCGTGGATGGCTGAGCACGAGCGACGAGAGTGTCATTCATCTTCATGGACGTCACTTTCCGACGAAGATTAGCGCTGTTGGAAAGAAGAAAAACATCACAAGGATGTGTGTGGTATGCTCTAAGGCAAAACGCGCGGTCCTCGCAAAACAGATAGAAGAAGGCAATGGCAAGGAAGAGAAAAATGAGTAGGCAGAAAGTCTTCTTATGAATGTACAGATTGTAATGTTGCTCTGTGCGCCGCACCATGCTTGAAACTGTATCATACCGCCACTGACTACACCAGGGCTTACATCACTGCCGCAGACAAAGAAAGAACATGAAGAAAATGAAGAAGTGGCAAATTGAAAGTAAAGAGAGCCGAGGCATGGACAAGTATATAAACATTATATACAGACCTTGTTAGGTCCCAACAGCTGTTCTGTACACTACCGCAGGTTAATATGAGTGTCTATTTGTACATAAATGCAATGTAATATCATTGTGATATATGTCATTGCGAATAAAATATTTTTTATTTTGTCAAAGAGACAGAGAAAGTGAATGCGAGCTTTCATTGTCTTTAATTCCATGTATCATTTGTATATGCGCAGCGAAAAATAAACATGCGGCAAGTGTCGAAAAAAAATTAGTTTTTCAAAAATCAATTCTATAAGTACTGGGGGTGCCTTCCTTACACTCTCCATATATTGTGAACCATTTGACGTATTCCAATAATTTTTATATCATTGTAAAGTACATACGTACAGAAGCGCTGAAGGGACATGGTAAAATTATATTTATCTCGTGCGCACGACTTAGTATCTCGAGCGCACGACTTAATATCGCGTGCCCTCGACTTACTAACGCGTGCGCACGACTTAGTATCGCGTGCGCACGACTTAGTATCTCGAGCGCACGCCTTAGTATCTCGTGCGCACGACTTAGTATCAAGAGCGCACAACATGCAGTCTGATTAAAATCGACCTTGTTCCGAGGAATTAAATGTGATAAAAAGTTCATCCGAACGATATGAGTTTGCATCCCAATAAATGTACTATTTTGCAACTTTTATTTCTCCGAAAACTGTTTATTTTAATAAGACTGGCACAGCACGACATCTTTAATGTCGACTGCAATGCCCAATAGTCACTTTCGGGATTCATTAAAAGGGGATTTTAATTTGACACTCTAAATTCCTGAAATTGCCCCATAAATTACTGATATACTGCTTTTTAATTACAAGTTTTTTGCTTGTGTTAGAGTCGGTAACCTTAAAACGGAATTATTTGAAATGTCGACAGGTGTTCGCCAGGGCTGCATTCTGTTCTATTTTTCTTGTATATTAATGAATTAGTTGACGACTTTAAGACTCTTGGGTTAAGAGGTATTTTTTATGGAACAGAATATATTCTATTGCTTCTGTTTGCTGATGATGTAACATTACTGGATGACATTGTTTATCACCGTAGGAATGTGTACGCATGGAAATTGTTACTCAACGGAAGTGAACGAATTTCTCTGCGAGAGGTCAGTTTAGTTTTGTGCATTTGGTTTAGGATTTTGTTGGATAAATCGGTTTTGAGGTATTTATAAGAAAAAAGGTTTCAGGCTGTAAAATGATAGACACCGGTGAAGCCGTAGACAAAAGATAATGTCATTATGTGCCCTCAGTCGACTGTTACATCACAATTTAGGAGTCGAATTTCGCATGTGTTTGATATTGCCTTGCTTTCAGACAATCCATAAAAATACTCATATATTTTTTTGTGAAACATCCATATATGGACATATATGCCAAATATTGAGACTTATTATTGACAAACAACAAAATTAGAACCCCTGAACCACACGTGGTGTCAAAACAAAGTGAACGAGTTACTAACGGGGGGTGGTGAACGAATTACAGCCACTTGGTGTTTTCTTTAGGAACATGTTCACCACGATATTTTACCAGTAGTCATTGAATGTTAATATCTGGATTTTGACTAAAGTTTCTAGTTTTGATAAATATGCATCAGCCTTTTTGGACATATACTAGAAAAAATCGTATGTTTGTTTTAAAACAATATATCGACCGCGTTTGTGTGCAAATATATTTTTTCGGCATGCAGCCTCATATACTTTCTTTTAAGCTAGTTCTGCTCAGCTTCTCTTTTCTTAAACCAACTTTGCGTTTATTAATGTTTACTATTATACAGCCAGAAATAGCTTTTGTCATAAGTACCTGAAAACTGATTTATCAAACAAATTCCTACACCTAATGCACAAAAATAAACTGGACTCTCGCACAGAAATTCGTTCACTACCGTTTAGTAACAGTTTCCAGGCGTACACGTTCCTACGGTGTGTGAAGAAGTTTGGTTTGTTTGTGATAAATTGGGTTTGCAGATAAATTTGGATAAATCATGCATTGCTGTATTTAGAATTGGAGGTTATACTAAAAAGACTGAGAACTGGACGTACGGTGGAGAAACAGTCAATGTTGTATCACATTATAAATATTTAAGTATAATTTTCTCAAAACTTGCATGGTCAAAGGTATGCGAAACATTAGCTATTCAAGCTCAAAAGGCCTGCTTTCCCATTTTTCAACTCATTCACAAGTACCTTTAAATCCCATATTACCCAGATGTTTGGTACCAAAATAGCACCAATACTTTTATAAGGACCAGAAATATGAAAAAGTTCATAGTTCTTTCTTTAACTTTTGTTAGTATGCTTTGGGTGTCGGAAAACAGGTTTCAAGTAATGGAGTTTTAGCAGGTTGTGGTAGATTAAATATGTATGTTGATTACTATGTGAGATGTATTACTTATTGGTGTAAATTATTGAGAATGTCCGAGGATCATTATCCAAAACAGTCGTATTTACATATGAGGAAGTTAGATTCAGCTGATTGAGTAACTTCTGTGGATTTGGCTTTGCTTGGTACAATAAAGATGTCGGTGATATATCTTCATTTATATATAGAGAATCTCACCCAAGTGTCTTCCGAGGCTTGCCGAGGATATTTTTACTTTAATCAACGAATGTTGATATATTTGATATCAGAAGACACGAGGGTGAGATTTTATTTATCATTCAAAATCATTCTTCAACAATTATTAGCAAAATAATGAACATATCTGCAACACAAAACTGCCATTTGACTACTTCAGCAGTGAGCTCAGTGATGTCATAGCATTGTGACGTCATCAGCATTGTGGCCTCATAGCATTGTTACGTCATCAACTTTGTGACGTCATAACATTGTCAGCAGTGTTCTCAGTGATGTCAAAGCCTTGTGATGTCATTAGCTGATGATGTAATAGGATTGTGACGATTTGATTGTTGCGATATCTACAATGTAGATATCGCTTGTAGATATCGTTTGATCCCCAACAAGTGATATCTACTGTGGGAACCAGTTTTGGATGATAAATAGTTTTAACAGCATAATTATTGATTGTAATAAACAGCGTATATTTGGTAGGATAAATCAATATGTGTCTACTGCGGTTAAATTCGCCCCCATTGCATTGTAATATAAGAGGTGCGAATGTAGATATGACTTGTAAAATGTGTGAACCTGGTGTGACTGTAAATGCTGTAATTTTATGTTACATTTTTAATGTTACACCAGATAGATATATCCCTGTGAATGGTCAGGCAAATTTGGCTGCTAAATATCATAATGTATTGACTAGTAATTGTAGTAACACTTGTAAATTGTTCTAATTACATACGATAAGCGTTTGCTCAAAGAAAACATGTTATTTCATCATAATGAATTTATTGCAAAGTTTGATTGTCTACTCTACAATAGTGTATTGTTTATCTGCATTGTACATCGACCGATACCCTACAAATCGAAATAAAAGAATTGAATTAAGAAATAACTTGGAGTCAGTAAATTTGTGTCGAACTCGACTATACTTGTTGAAGTTGGAAGGTAGAGACTATATATTCATTATTTTCATAGATGTATTATATATTGGACAAGGCTACTAAATATGGAAACAAATCGTCATCCAAAGGCATGTTATTTAATCTTTAAGTCATATGACGACCATGGTGGTGTCAGTTGGGTGTCACATGTTCGTACTTTATTAATGGAGACTGGTTTTTCATATGTGTGGATCTCCCAAGACTGTGGTGACATGGAATGTCTGGAACCAGAGCTTTACATTTTAGAACTTATTCCGAATAGAGACCTAGTACGTACTGTTTGTAAATTTAGATGCATGAGCCATAAACTTGAAATCCAACTGTATCGATACGATACAAATGTAAATACTGATCTACTGAAATGTACAAAATGTAATAATGACGTCATTGAAGATGAATATCACTTTTTATTAGTCTGTCCATATCATGACGAAAGTAGGAAATCATTGTTACCTAGATACTATTATACACATCCATCACATGAAAAGTTTAAGTTGTTTATAACTTCCAATAATACTGATTGCCTAAACAATCTCGCAATATTTTTTAAGCGTAATCTATCAATGTAAATAGTCACTTCGATGTCCATGTGCACTGAAAGTTGTAATATTGTACTTTTGGCTATTAGGCCTTGAATATGAATAAACTTTCTTAATAATCAAATTAAAGTGCATATTATCTATTGGCTATATCTATCTCTCGTGTCAAAAAACGAATGCTTTATATTAACAATGTTAAGATCACCAGTCCTGTAAGTATAATGATTAATATTTCATGTATTATCAGGTTGTATCAAAAAAATACATATAATGAGAGTGTAACTGTGTACTAGAAACAGTAAATCCCGAAAGTGCCTATTTGGCATTACAATCGACCTTTAAGTTGCCATGTGCATGCTGTGCGCACGATATATTAAGTCGTGCGCTCGAGATACTAAGTCGTGCGCACGCGATACTTAGTCGTGCGCACGCGATGCTAAGTCCTGCGCTCGAGATAAATAATATTTTACCATGTCCCTTCAGCGCTTCCATACATACGTGTTTCGCATACACGCAAAAAGGATTTACGATTTTATAAATCTGGAAATAAAGACAAACTTTACACGCGCAACATGTATTGCGTTCACCGTGGTGATAAGTGTATGCTGTGCTTATTAGTACTCATTAGTTCCACGCACGCTCGGCTCTGGTACCCTCGAGGAGGTCTCCAGGAGGTAACGGTACAGTAATTAGCCCAGTCCCGGGGGGACCAAGCGGTGCCAGTAACTTGGTGTGTGTCGGGACGCATTCACGTGGTACTGTCGGGGTAGCGTCACTCTTTTTTCGTTGGTTATATTTTATGAACAATGGGTCGTATTCTAATAATTTTTATGTCATTGTAAAGAGGAATAAATTTTCTACAAGAACATATAAAATTCGCAATATGCACGCTCAGGAGTTTTGATTTCATTAAGCTGGAAATAAAGACAAACTTTAGATGAAAATAGAATTATAACCAAAGGTAGCATTCTAATAATTTTTATATCATTGTAAAGACAAACATCTGGTCTTCAAGTCCATATATTAATTGCATTAGCGCGCTCCAAATTTATTCATTCAAAGTCGCGGATATGAATTAACCATTTGTGTACGGGTGCCACTACTTGAATTTGTATTGAACGCCCGTATATAGTCCGTATTCGCCATGTAGATGCGGTATATTTCGTAAAAATGGTACCGGAAACGCTGCCTGGAAATTCCGCCAGCAGAGCTAATTAGTGCCTAAGCCAAAATACTGCTGCGAGCTGGAGGGTCTGTAAATTTTGCCACAGGGGCTAAAATGGGTAAAATAGAAATACGCAACGTAAGGGTTAAGTTTCATAAAAAAATATTGGAATGTTTTTTTTTAAATATTGGTCCGGAAACAATAGCATTTCAGAAGGACGGAAAGATCACGGAAGCATGTAATCACAGAATCATGGACGGAGGCGAAAAAAATTATGTCTCCCGCAAGGCTTTGCAGGGGACATAATTATGCAATTGTCATCTGCGGTATTACCAAGTTAGATCTCTTACCAATCGATATTCGATTTGAGTTATTTTGATACAAATTATTAAGTTAAATTAACAGTTAAAAAGGAGCTTAAAGGCATACGTGCACGCTTTTCGCATTCAAATAAGCTTTTTAAGGTCAAACGAGGGCATATAAACGCAAGTTAACGTCCTTTCTTATATACTTATTAGTCTTTACAATTGACCTGCAGTCAATAATTAAAAATAGAGCCATGAGCTCTGTAGCTCATCAGGGTTTATATTGTTTAATGATGAAGACTGAAATAGATTTTTAGGTCATGGCTTGAGGCCCCTATTTGAGGCACCACAGGGTCTCCAAATCTAAAATTTAGAATCCCCATTGGGTAAAGAGTCTGTACACAATATTACAGCCTTCTAGGTACATTTGTTCTAGAGTAGATGAAAATAGGTTTTTAAGGAAGTGAACCTCGTGACCCCAAATGGGGTCACGGGGTCACGAAATCTACAATTTTGAATCCCCATTGGCCAAGGAGTATGCACACAACTTTTCAGCTCTCTAGACCTTTTGGAACTGGAGAAGAAGATGATAATAGGTTTTTAAGGATGTGACCCCTGTGACCCCATTTGGGGTCATGGGGTCACGAAATCTACAATTTTGAATCCCCATTGGCCAAGGAGTATGCACACAAATTTTCAGCTCTCTAGACCTTTTGGAACTGGAGAAGAAGATGAAAATAGGTTTTTAAGGATGTGACCCCTGTGACCCCATTTGGGGTCATGGGGTCACGAAATCTTCAATTTAGAATCCTTATTACCCAAGGAGTCTGCACACAACTTTTCAGCTCTCTAGACCTTTTGGAACTGGAGAAGAAGATGAAAATAGGTTTTTAAGGATGTGACCCCTGTGACCCCATTTGGGGTCATGGGGTCACGAAATCTACAATTTAGAATCCCCATTGGCCAAGGAGTCTGTTCACATTTTTCAGCTCTCTAGACCTTTTGGAACTGGAGAAGAAGATGAAAATAGGTTTTTAAGGATGTGACCCCTGTGACCCCATTTGGGGTCATGGGGTCACGAAATCTACAAATTAGAATCCCCATTGGCCAAGGAGTCTGCATACAACTTTTCAGGTCTCTAGACCTTTTGGAACTGGAGAAGAAGATGAAAATAGGTTTTTAAGGATGTGACCCCGGTGACCCCATTTGGGGTCATGGGGTCACAAGATCTACAATTTAGAATCCCCATTGGCCAAGGAGTCTGCATACAACTTTTCATGTCTCTAGACCTTTTGGAACTGGAGAAGAAGATGAAAATAGGTTTTTAACGATGTGACCCCGGTGACCCCATTTGGGGTCACAGGGTCAAGAAATCTACAATTAAAAACCCCTATGGCCAAGGAGTCTGCACACAACTTTTCAGCTCTCTAGACCTTTTGGAACTGGAGAAGAAGATGAAAATAGGTTTTTAAGGATGTGACCCCTGTGACCCCATTTGGGGTCATGGGGTCACGAAATCTACAATTTAGAATCCCCATTGGCCAAGGAGTCTGCACATAAAATTTCAGCTCTGTGGAGTCATTGGTTCTGGAGAAGAAGTCAAAAAAGCGAAAAGTTTACGGACGGATGGACGGACGGATGGACGGACGGACGGTACGACCAACGGACGGATGGACGGACGGACGCCGGACGCCATGCCATGCCATAAGCCCATCGGGCCTTTCAGGTCTGATGAGCTAAAAAGTTAAGACGGCAGAAGTCACTCAGGGATATCACAAATGGGAAATATAGAGTGTAGAAAACGGCTTAACTAGGATTTCATTCAGCTCTTGCATACACTTTATTCTCTTAACTGACAACAAAGATTGGATAGTCTTCATTAAGAAGTATCTGTAACTTCACCGGTTTGTAATCACAGTGTAAACATTGTTGTTACATTAACGATGGCGACTGCCGTTATTGGTCATCGGGTTGTGTGCAATTTCTTAATATTGCTGATATTGTAGTTCATGCGGATTAAATGCAACGTTGCATTAATTACTTTTGGTCTTTTAAAGACCCACAAACCCCGACGATATCATGTTTTAAACAAATTATCGACGACAATCGACAAATCGCCTAAGGATTTCATTAAGCAACTCCTGTGTATGACGTCACATCACTAACGAAAGCTAACGGCGGCCCGGCCAACTGTTTAAGGATTGGGATAATTAGCAGGCCAATTTTACTCACTTTGAATGGCAATATTTTGATAAGTAGGTGATGCTTCGAAATAATCTTTCGTGTTTTGCTTACTTGAAAGTATTGTCTATATGAATAAACGAATTAACATCGAAAAAAACCAGAGAGATGATATTATCTTAAAAGTTAACTTTAAAACCTTAACCCTTACGTTGCGTATATATATTTTACCCTTTTTAGGCCCTGTGGCGGAATTTACAGGCTCGCAGCTCGCAGCAGTAGTTTGAGCTTAGGCACTAACGAGCTCTGCTGGCGGAATTTCCAGGCGGCGATTCCGGTACCGTTTTTACGAAATATACCGCATCTACATGGCGAATACGGGCTATATACGGGCGTTGAATACAAATTCAAGTCGCGGCACCCGTACACAAATGGTTGCTTTATACCCGCATCTTCGAATTATTTTTTTACGATTTTTCTTTACTTTTCTATTACTTTGTAAAGATTGTCTTTAATTCGGGCCTTATAACATCATGAATTTGGAGCGCGCTACTGAAATTTTTATATGGACTTGAAGACCAGATGTTTGTCTTTACAATGATATAAAAAATATTAGAATGCGATCTATGGTTATAATTCTATTGTCATCTAAAGTTTGTCTTTATTTCCAGCTTCATGAAATCAAAACTCCTGAGCGCGCATATTGCGAAATTTATATGTGCTTGTAGATAGTTTATTCCTCTTTACAATGAAATAAAAATTATTAGAATACGACTTATGGTTCAGAAAATATAACCAACCAAAGGAGAGTGACGCTACCCCGACAGTACCACGTGAATGGTCCCGACGCGCACCAAGTTACTGGCACTGCTTGGTCCCCCCGGGACTGTGCTAATTACAGTACCGTTACCTCCTCGAGACCTCCTCGAGACCTCCTCGAGGGTGCCAGAGCCGAGCGCGCGTGGAACTAATGGGTACTAATGAGCACAGCATACACTAATCACCGCGGCGAACGCAATACATGTTGCGCGGTGTAAAGTTTGTCTTTATTTCCAGCTTTATAAAATCGTAAATTATTTCGCGCGCATGCGAAACACGTATGTACTTGAAGACAATTTATTCCTCTTTACAATGATATAAAAATTATTGGAATACGTCAAATGGTTCGCAATATATGAAGAGCGTAAGGAAGGCACCCCCAGTACTTAGAAAATTCATTTTTGAAAAACTAACTTTTTGAGACATCTGGCGCATCACTTGCCGCATGTTTATTTTTCGCTGCGCATATACATATGATACATGGAATTGAAGACAATTTATTGCTCTTTACGATGATGTAAAAATAAAAAAAATGCGCAACTTCGTTCGGAAGCTATAGCGGGCCAAATGAAGGTACCCTCGGTACTTTGAGGCAACTTTTTGACTATCGCGCATATCGGGGCACGTGCCGCAACTTTAGTTTTTCGTGCGCATGTATAAATTTTATATTGAATCAAAGCCGAATCTTTCCTCTTTACCCCATGTAAGTTTTATGAAAATCGGCCACCCGGTTCAGCATTTATGGGTGTTTTTTATGATGCGGTTCTGGTTGAACTTCTCTATGATAAAATAAAAAATATTTTATTTGCAATGACATGTATTACAATGAAATTACAATGCATTTAGGTACAAATATACACAATATTTACCTGCGGTTGTGCGCAGAACAGCTTTAGGGACCTAACAAGGTATGTATATAATGTGTATATACTGGTTGTCCACACTTCGGCTCTCTTTACTTTCAATTTTCTTCTTCTTCATTCCCTTCTTCATTTCTTTCTTTTTCCGTGGCAGTGATGTAAGCCCTGGAATAGTCAGTGGCGGTGTGGTACAGTTTGAAGCATGGTGCGGCGCACAGAGAAACATTACAATCTGTACATTCATAAGAAGACTCTCTGCCTACTCGTTTTTTCTTCCTTGCTGGCCCATTGCCTTCTTCAATCTGTTTTGCGAGGACGGCGCGTTTTGCCTTAGAGCATACCACACACATCCTTGTGACGTTTTTCTTCCTTCCGACAGGCTCAATCTTCGTCGGAAAGTGACGTCCATGAAGACGAGTGACACTCTCGTCGCTCGTGCTCGGCCGACCACGGGGACGTCTGCAAAGTGATGGAACTTGTTCCTTGTCCGCAAATGTTACTATATGTTGCGCCAAAGCCTTCCTGTATTCCTGACTTGTTTTTAGAGGTTTATCTTTGCTGTATTCTTTATAAACGATGTAAGAGTTCAACATGGCAACGTTGAGAACGTGAAACCAAACCCGTTTCCACCACTTCAGGGTCTTCACTCGGAACGGCGTGTACGACAACATCTGGTCGGCCCGATCAACACCTCCCATGTACTTGTTGTACGTTGTTACAATGCGCGGCTTGAGAACTGGTTCCCCTGTTGCCCGGTTCTTCTTCCCTGTTTGTTCAAGTTGTGTATCTTCAACAGTAGACATGAGAAGCACTGATTTTCTATCTTCGTAGCGAAGAACGAGTAGGCCATGGTTGTGAGAAACTGTCATGTCCCCTTGCTTGGCTTTCTTTTTAGGTTTCTTGACTGAATCAGGAAGTCCCTTTCGATTGGCTCTCAACGTCCCCGTGGCACCTATTCCCCGCTCCCACAAATTTATGTACAGATTTGTGGACGAATAGTAGTTGTCCATAAAGATGTGATGCCCCTGTCCAACGTAGTCGTTCACCAAGTCCATGACTACATCATAAGTTTTGCCACCTTCAGAAACCGGTTCATTCGTTTTTCCAGTGTAGAGTTTGAACTTGCAAACGTATCCGTTGTGCGAGTCACACAACATGAAAGCCTTTATCCCATACTTCTTAGGCTTGTCGGGAAGATAAACTTTGAAAGATAAGTTACCTTTCCAGGGCACCATGCCCTCGTCGACTGAAATGTTTTGATGCGGTTTATACACTCTTGAAAAACGGTGAACTATCCGGTTATACAAGTGTCCCAGTTTATTTATTGGTGAAAAGCACGGGGTGTTACGGCCCGGCATCCTCCTGTTGTCAGCCAAGTGTAGGTAGGTTATAAGAAGCCAAAACCTGTCTCGGGGCATGCACTTGGCGAAGAAAGGCGTTGAGGTAACATCACTTGTTGACCAGTAATCAGCAAAGTTTCTCTGCACAACCAATGACATGGCAATTGTCATGGCTACAAATACTTTCATCTCTTCTGCATTAGTGTCTTGCCACTGTTGCATTCTTGAACGGGGTCTTAGAATTTTGTCCTCCATTGCTTGTTTGAAATATCTATTGGTTTCTGTTGCCATATCCTCATAGTCATCATTATGTATAAACAAATTGAAAAAGTCAATAGGTTCAGGGTTCTCAGGAAGTTCTATGAACTGGCGCAACCCAGTTTGACCAGTGAAAGGCAAGTTTACACGTGGCCGCGGACCATCCACCCACTCATCAAACGTCTGTGAATTATCATGATTATATTGTGGTATTTCGGCAAACTCCTCCTCAAAACCACTAAAGTCTTCTTCGGTGGAATTACCGGCGGCTAGAATCTTTCTGGCAATCTCTGTCTCTATATCACTCAGTGCATCTGTGTCACCATGTTCACTATCTATTACAGTGTCCCGATCATATGCATCATCACTGTCTAAACCACTGCTACCATCACTGTCAGTTGACTCCATATCAGAGGCTTCATCAGCATGGATCTCGTTGATGAAGTCGTCGTCGCTTGAAACGGCTTCAAAGCTGCGTGTCCTAGTATGCAACGCCCTAGGCCTTCGCAGGGCCTTGCGTCCACGTCCGCGCAGCATTCTGCTTCAACCTGTAAATAATTGAAAATGCGTTAGATGTATGCGACATATAACATGTGATTAGAGACAATAAACATACAGAGATAATGAATGTGAGCTTCATGGACGTTCATTTGCCAGTTTCAGAACCTCCCGGTGCATCTAGGACGACTGCGCCGCAAGCGCCGACGGCGCCGACGGCTTCTGACATCGCGCCGATTTTTCCGACGCATATGTCAAACGGACCATTTTCTGATTTCCTCGGCGACGTGTAGCACCGGGCGCGAGGCCCGGAAAATAAACTACTATGTCACGGAAGCTCGGGTTGTCAGTTGCCGAATGACTTCTCTTTTCGAGAAGCAGAGCATCCAAGGAGCGGTCTCTCGAGGCGGAGCCCGGACCCATGGGAGCATACTCCCATGCTCTCCGGGAATTCCCGTCCCCGTCTTCCGCGGCGGACCCCGGATTCAATCGCGGGACAGGTTTCCCATGTTCTCTTTTGAGAACGAGAGACTCCGAGGAACAATCCTATGGGACGAACCCCGGATTCTATTGGGAATGGGTTCCCATGCCCTCTCGACATATATAGCAGAAACCTTCATACCTCAGAATGACACGAACCTTTATTTCAAAGTAGAAACAAAAAAATAATTTGCACAAAAAGTTTGGGGGGTGGCGACCAAAAGCGGGGGGGTCCGCGCACCCCCCGGTAGATATTTATACTTGTGGGTCGGTCCCGAAGATGTCGGACCACGCCCATGTTCATGGGAATTTTTTCTCATTATGTCATGGCGAATCCCGTCGGAAATTCCCCTGCTCACGAAAAAACTAATACCTAAAAAAGTAATTGTGATACAAAAGAACTTTGGTAATAAAAGTGGTGAGGAATCAAATTCTCCATCTGCTCAGTTCAGTCCGCTACACATATAAATAATTCTTCAAATCTTATTGAATGAAACGTCTTTTATTCAATAATGTAAAAGATAAAATAATAAATTCAATTCAAAAGGTTTGGAAAGGTGCGCCCTCGCATTTGAATTTTAGAAATAAAAACCTTTCGCAAATGGCATCAGTAACAAAAATGTTCACGCATTTTTAGAAACTCCGAAAAGTGAAATATTTTCCTGAGAAAATATTCCCACGAAAAGGCTTTTCCCCAAGCGGCGGGTCCCGTACTCAAATATATTTTCGCTTTTATGTTATATTTTTTTTTCCAAAAATGGAAACAAAATTCCGTCATGACAGTTGTTCATCGTTTATAAAGCTCTATATTTGCGTATCAAAAGAACAGTATTTTAGTTATATATTATCATACTTCTTCACTTATGCGTACATCAATATTGCGGCTCTTCGCGCATGCATAGTTCTTCCCAAAAACATGCGCATTTTATCTGGAATTAAAGACAATGTTTTTCTCTTTACAATGATGTAAAAATTATATGAATCGGACTTGCGGTTCAAAAGTTATGAAGTGCGAAAATTGTACCTTTTGGCGCGGCGCTTTGCGCATGCAGAGTTCTTCCCGAAAACATGCGCATTATACATGGAATTGAAGACAATGTTTTTCTCTTTACAATGATGTAAAAATTATAAAAATCGGACTTGCGGTTCACAAGTTATAAAACCCGTAATGATGGTATATGCTAAGAGCGCCACTTATTCAAAGCCGAATATCACCTTCTGCGCGACACCTGGCGCATCAAAAGTTATTGCCGAAAATACACGTATTTTATATGGAATTGAAGACAATTCTTTTATCTATATACTGATAAAAAAATTATGAAAATATCCCAAGTAGTTTCTTAGAAATAGAGCGCCGAGGCATGTTGGGGTAAATGCGCCACATGTATCAAAATTCAAAAGTGCGAAAGTCGCCTATCTCTGTGCGATTGCTGTATTTTCAGTTATGTTAGCGCAATTGCGATTTTTATATGGGAATAAAGGCCATTCTTTCCTCTTTATTTTGGTATAAAAAAAAATGAAAACAACCAATTGGTTCATATGATACGAAGTGCGAGAGAAAGGTAGCTTATCGCAATATCTTCCCGTAATTAGAAGCTATCTGCCCATGTGGCGAGATGCGAGACAGATAAGCATAGGCTCTCTGCCCATGTGGCGGGATGCGAGACAGATAAGCCTGTACGGGCCTATCTCACCCCGGGGCAGTGCAGACACTTAGGTGCTAATTAGCCGCCGGGCAGTGTAGCCATCGGAGCGAAGCAGGACAAAATTGGCCTTTTGTAAAGCTAATTATCGATGCGTTACGGGTCAACAATGCACACGCAAATTGGTGTGAATTTTGCTGGACGTTCTGACCAGACACTGAAGAAAGCTTTATTCTCATTGCGGGCTGCGAGGCATAAATACAGCCATTCTCATGCAGCGAGTCGCGGAAACAATCGACTCGGGACCCGGTATGGCAGATAGCCAAGTACATAGACAGCCGTGAATTATTCTAAGTAAGCGATCCGGGATCCGTATACAGACACCTCGGAATCGCTTATAGCCCGCCCGGATAATTCCGGGACCCGCATGTTAAGGGTTAATATGTACATATTTTGCAGATAACTTATATAATACATTACCTGAGGGTAGGTTGTTTGTAATATCGAGGGATGTGCATAATCCGTGCATTATTTATATTTTAAAACAATTGGCGTGCTACAGTGCCTTTAAACATGTTGAAATAAGATCCCCATGGTGCAATGTACCCCCCCCCCCCCTTTCTCGGGTCCATAAAAACAGCTATTGACCGAATTCACAAGTCTATAACTGTATAATGTCAACCTTAACTGAAAGTTACAATATATAGGTTATAATGTGTTCACCATGGAGATATTCAAAGATTGGTACTCACATCTGTAATACCAGCCTTCATCAGACCACCTGGCTAAAACCTCTTCTTCTTCCTTCATTTGAGGTAAACTTTTCCTCATTTCCAACAGAGCTAATGTTACACTGGAATCATCTATTTCATAAAACAAGAGATATTAGTTTACATAAACATATTTTCAACAACAACAAGAGTGCTCTCAGAGAACAAGAACCCCACGGGTTTCTTATCCTCCAAAAAAGCAGTTTAAATGTAAGGGTTATTTAATGACCTATTAAAAATAAATAAGCATGTCAAGCAATAAATAGAAAATTATGGCCATGGTTAAGTTTCTAACAAAATGGATCCTATATCAAGGTCAAGGTCACATGGTCAAAGGTTATAACCTCAGTGTGAGACATTGGAAACATTTTCAAATGCTGACGAATTAATGTTACTGCCAGTCTGAAATCAAATCAATCAAAGTCAAGGGCCATAACTCTGAAAATAAGAATCCGATCAGTCCCATAAAATGCGTATCACCAATTTACATCCAAAGCATGTGTGAAGGTTCAGTAAGATTGATCAAAAACTGTGGGAGGAGTTGATTTCAGAACACAGGTACTGTCAGTCTGAATTTAAAAGCCAACCACTCAAGTCAAGGGACATAACTCTGAAAATATTGTTCCAAAAAAGGCACATGCACATCAACAATGTATATCTTAAGCATGTGTAAAGTTTCAGATAGATAGGTGGGAACTGTTGGAGGAGTTGATTTCACAAATACTGTTTTCGGGACAGATGGACAGACGAGCTGCGCCACAACATTAACCCCTTTGGGTTCACCCGGGGGTTAACAACTAAGTAAGATGTTCAAGGTAAGTTGTAACTCAATTGATACATTTTTTTCTACATTTTCTACAATAACAAATTAATACCCTGAAATTGTGAAACTAAGCAACCAGCCAGTAAATATAAATCCATATTGATATATATATATATATATATATATACCTTTCTCAACGTCTTCAGCAGTTTCTCTTTTATATGGAGGTTTCATGGTTTCATCTCTTCTCTTGTTTTCTGTGCTCTTCTACAAATTCACAAAACTACTTTCACAATGAATGAAACATCATCAAAATTCATTCTTCATCAGTAAAAGAACAAGTCTCAAGATAGTCAATGAAGTTTGATCGCCTTCATGTACCACTATATAAACTGATTATTTCTTTCAATTGACACCTAAATTGAGTTGTAACCCCTCAAAGCCTCAACACAAGCACAATAGTTACCATTCATCAGAATTTCAAATTTTAGGAAATTAGGCTTACGTTAGAGATGAGCTGTATGTCATTGAAAACATTGAGTATACTTTTATGTCCCACTTACCTCATGCCTGTGATCTTTTTTCAGTACTTTGAGTTTTTTCTTCATGGCCTGTAAAAACATGACTTTTAAAAACCAATCACATTGAAATGGTTGTTTAACATTATATATCGTAAAAAGCACAATCCCAAGATTGAAATGGGTGGTTTGACTCTTTATTGTAACAGTGAAGTCAGACTGTCATTTCAAGAAATATTTCTACAATGGGAAACATGCATATGTGATTATTTTACATTTTTAACAATAAATTTCATTTATTTGACACCAGAGCTAATTATTCGGTAAATGTTGGTGCTAATTCATCAGATATGGTACAAGTAGCTAGAACCCTCATGATATGGATTCTCCCACCCACATGCAGCGAAAAAACGCGAAACGATGTGATTGACAGCTAAAACTCTGCCTAATAGAGAACGCATGATTCTTACTGACAACAATCCTATGGTTTCTAACAGCTCCTCGAAGGGTTGCATGTTCAAATCCAGTTTCATACAATAAACCATTAATTTCTCATAATTGAGTTATTTTAAGTTTCTATTCAGATACATCACGACATAACACATCATTCAAGGAAAAATACTCGGTAAGCCATTTTTAAAAATGCAGAAAAAAAGCCCTAATGCACAAACTATAGTCTGCGTTAGAAATAATTTAGCTTCCAATACCAATTGGCAAGTTGTTTAAAGGTTTTAGGAATAACTGGATTAGCGTTTGCGGGATACCGCAAAAGCAGACCAGCTCCGAAACTTAGGGTCTCGCCTTTCCCTGTTCCGCCTTCTCGTCAGCATCAATAAAATGGGAATTCTTTTTAACAAAAGTTTGTTCATTATTCGAGTTAATACTAATCATCACTGGGGTCACTTTTCACAAGTTTGTTCTTAAAACCTATTTCTTCTTTCAAAATTTGATCAAAGGATTAACGTGGCCTTAACCAATATCTCATTACCTTGACCTTTGACCTTCAAGGTCACACCATCAATGATCACTTTTCATCGCGTATAATGCAATGACTCAAAGTGTTCATAGTTAAAGGTGCATCCATTGTGTTTCATAAAATTTTATTTGGCTTTAATACGTTCCAACACACCATATGTGTTGTTTACAATATAAACAAATTCACTCACCTTGCATATTCATCCCCAATCGCCAAACATATCATAATTACTAGTTTCCAATTATCAATCAAGTAACATTATATATGTGCAGAAACCGAAAGTGCAACTCCTATTTACACGCACAGTAGTTATATGACATATTGAACATTATCAACCCATATTTATTATTTTGTCTGGTTTAAATAAGATTTTAAAATTACGTTAGACTCATTGGCGCGCGCCACACGCGGTGCATTGTCCGGTTTTCGATCAGAAATCGATAGTTTTACCTTCATATCGTCAATATACTAAGTCGAGTATCATCAAAATGGTAGTTTCAGGTAACAGTTGGTACTTCTTGATAAAATAAGACCATGCATTTATAATGTTTGGCATATTTGACCCCCAACAACTTAATGGATGTACCCGTAAAATACGGCATATTCACAAAAGCATGCTTAAGTTTTGACCTCACTGTGACCTTGACCTTTGACAGATTTTAGCGAAAACGTTTTCAAATCTTGGTCTTTCTCCATAGTTCATATAAACCAAATAAGAGCCTAATAGCACAAAAAAAAGTTTGAAGTTATCATGTTTACAAGGATTGTTGTAGTGATTTCAGAACTCATGACCTTGACCTTTGACCTTGAATGTGAACATGTCAAAATCATTCACCAGGTGTATAAGAAAGAAATTAAGCTATCTATATGAGGTGTTAATATCTTCATGGAAAAAAGTTACTTAGTGATTTCAGAACTGGTCAGCATGAACATTTCTCGTGACCTTGACCTTTAAAATTCAAGGTCAAACAATCAGTGATCACTTTTCATTGTGTATCACAATCATGTAATGATTCAAAGTGTTAATAGTTGAAATAAGACATTTTCGCAAAAGCATGCTTAGGTTGTGACCTCGCTATGACCTTGACCTTTGATGGATGTTAGCGAAAACCTTTTCAAATCTTGGCCTTTCTCCATAGTTGATATATACCAAATGAGAGCCTGATAGCACAAATATTTTTCAAGTTATCGTGTTTACAAGGATTGTTTTAGCAATTTCAGAACTTGTGACCTTGACCTTTGACCTTGAATATGAACATGTCAAAATAATTCCCCAGGGGTATAAGTAACAAGTTAGGTATATGAGTTCTCAAAACCTAATAGGAAAAAAGTTATAGCGAATACAAAACTTAGTCGGAGCTGCTAATGGCTGCCACAGCCATAAGGGATTAAGACCAAATGTATAAACTTTGACCCTTAGGTCCTGTGGCAATGCAGCAGTTATGACGGACTAGTCACAAATTTTAGTTAACGAAAATGGACAATATTGTCGGTTTGTATTTATGGTAACATAAGAGATAAGGACACCCAGGGCTTACTGTATATTGGCTCCCATAAAATATTGTTACTGTAAAATTATATTGTCCTCAGAGCTTTCCCAATATATGAAGGAGATGAGAGACTATGTAAGAGATGGAGGTGTACATACCTCTTGGCGTCGCCTATGCTTGTGACTCTGCTCCTGTAGCTCAGTCTGCAGCTGTCTCAGCACCTCACCCTGCTCACTGAGTTGTGCTCTTAGGAACATGGCATCTGATTCAGTTGCGCAAGTCTTCTTCCCATCTTCACCAGAGCTCTCCTGGTTTGTCTCCTTCTTTTTCCTTTCATTTGACCATGTTTCAATTGATTTATCAGGCATCTGGCTTGAATCAGACATATTTCCTCCTTCCAATGTATCAGACATCTTTCCTTCTTCCAATTCACTACTCAACCTTTCGTTGACTGATATATGACATTGATCTTTTTTTCTTTTTTCACATTTTTTCGAATATAACTTTTTGGAACTATGTCCCTTTTTATCTGTCCTCTCATCCTCTGATTGTTTGCCTCCATTTCCCCCATGCTGGTCGTACCTTCGGTATACTTCAAATTTCTCTTCACCCAATCTCTTCTTCCTGATATTAAATGGAGTAGCATGTCATAAAGTTCGAAAATTTAATTGCTCATTTTGATTGAAGGAAAATACAGCCATGGGCTCTCTAGCTCATAGGATTTCATTGATTTATTATCTAAGGTTGAATATCTAAGTTATCTCAAGTAATACATTGTTAACAAGCAAAAAATAGGCTTTTAGATCATGACCCCTGTGACCCACATTTGGAGTCACAGGGTCACCAATCCTACAATTAAGAATCACCTTTGACCAAAGAGTCTCTACACAACATTTCACCTTTCTATAACTTTAATTATATATAAATACTTGAGATAAAGATGAAAATAGGTTTTTGGGTCATGACCCGTGACCAAGATTGGGGTCACAGAGTCACAAAATCTACACTTTTGAATCCCCATTGGCCAAGGAGTCTGCACACAACTTTTCAGCTCTCTAGACCTTTTGAAACTGGAGAAATAGTTGAAATTATGTTTTTACGGATGTAACCCCTGTGATCCATCTTTTGAATTTGTCTCCATTTAAATCACTAAGGCCGAACCTGAGACTTTTCAGCTCTCTAGACCTTTTGGAACTGGAGAAGAAGATGAAAACAGGTTTTTAGGCATGTGACCCCTGTTACCCCATTTGGTGTCACGGGGTAACCAAATCTACAATTTAGAATCCCCATTGGCCAAGGAGTCTGCACACAACTTTTCAGCTCTCTAGACTTTTTGGAACTGGAGAAGAATATAAATATAGGTTTTTAAGCATGTGACCCCTGTGACCCCATTTGGGATCACAGGGTCACGAAATTTACAATTTAGAATCCCTTTTGGCCAGGGAGTCTGCACACAATTTTTCAATTCTCTAGACCTTTTGGAAATGGAGAAGAATATGAAAATAGGTTTTAAGGTTGTGACCCCTCTGACCCTATTTGGGATCATGGGGTCACAAAATCTACAATTTTATCTACCGCTCTTGGGTGAGGGACGCGCGAGCAGAACACTAGTATCTGGTTCGTCACTCCAGTAGCAAACATATCCACCCGGAACGACCTGTACAACTGGGAGATATTCCAGAATAACTCCTGATCGAACATCCACTTATGTTGGGTTAGGATACATCAGGACAGAGCATCTGCTCTGATGATGTGCAGCCTCAGGAGATAGACTGTTATCACCAGTACACAATAGAAGGAATTTGCTGGCCTCCTGAAGAAGAGACAAGGACACTGTGCCACCCTGCTTCTTGATGTATGCCATTGCAGCCTGGTTGTCCATCTAGAGATGAACCACCTGACCACTGACTTAAGGCAGAAAGTAGCCTGACCTCTCAGTTCTAGCATATTTATGTGCTGAAAGCCCCCCTGCTTGGAAGTTGGAAGTCAAAGTTTCCAAAGGAAAGGCCCTGGCAAGATTCCTCAGACCACCACTGAAGGTCGGGTATGCCAGTCTGGTGTATCGAGAACTGTAGTTCTCTGAGTATGTCCATAGACTTGCAAGATCATGCTGAACAGGACTCATCCTCAGTCTGCCAAATCTAACAAACCTGTATAGGTTGCAGATTCTTTGAAGGGGATCCTCCTCGGGGTACTTATTGCATAAGTGGTGAGAATAGAGTTATCTGCCCTTGGCTGCATATAGCAACCACTAGGGTGGGAGGCACTGGAGGGGTGACCCAAAGTATGCTATTTTAGTTTTTGATAAATTTTTCATGTGGAAAAAATAGTAACAACCTGTCATATACCTAAAATTAGAGATTTTATGCAATAAGTACCCCAAGGAGGATCCCTTCTGAAAAAGAATAGCATCTTAGACTTACAGACTTTGGATGGAGGAACCAATTTAAGGACATCTTAATGCTTCTTTCGGGTTTTCTGTTCCCTTGGGGTGTAGGTCAGGTAAAATTGAAATGTTATTTATATCGCCTGTTGTTTGGCCTGTCACTTTCTGAGGCTTATCGCCGGCGGCGGAGTTTGCCGCCGTATAATAAGGGAGAGGTTTGTAATCCCTTTTTTGTTGGCGGGTTGTGAGGTTGTCCTCATGTGGGGGGACTGTGAGAGGCAGCTTAAGCACCACCTATGGGAATCTGTTGGGGGCAGTGTTGAATCCCATCCCTCAGACACATTCAGAAATTGAGAATCCTAGATTGTTGTGCATGTATGTAACAGCATCAAATATGGTGTATATTTTATTGTTATTTTTATTTTATGCTCTGACTGAATATACTATTTAGTCAACCATATCTTTTAACTTATACTTCACACTTAGTTTACCCAAAATCACTCCACAGCCTTTGCATGAGCATTTTGCACTCACTCAATCACCAGTACACTATGAAACAATAGCCTGCCCCAAGCGCAACCTTTCTACTTTCTATTGTTCTAGGTTTCTCAGCTTCTCTCTTCTGTATGTTAGGTTCAGGTAGGATTTTAAGATTTACTCCTTAGATGTCTATCAGGAGGTGTACATAAGATGTAGATGCATTTGTGGTTTCTCTGGAATCTATGTGTTATTCATTTGGATCTTTTGGGATTTTGTTTCGTTTAATCAAGGTTAGTTCTTATGGTCTATATTGTAATTCATGTATGTGTATTCCAAGTATTGTAGGGATATTGTATTTATTCATATCATGTATGTTTGGTGTAAATATTGCCTTCTATATTTCTATGCTTTGTGTTTATGGACACATAGTACAATGTGTCCGGTAATAGTTTATTTGTATGAACACATTATATATGTGTTCTGCTGTAATTATGTCTCCCCCCGAAGGGTCGGGAGACATATTGGTTTTAGCTGAGTTCCCGTCGGCGTCGGCGTTCCCATTTCGTTTCCGGAGCAGATCTCTAAAACTATGTGACCAATCATCACCAAACTTGGTATACTGTCTCTCCATATCGTGTAGATGTGCCTTTATGGGGTTAGAGATTTTTTAAAATTTTAATTTTTTTTTATTTCCATGGCAACGATTTGATCTTAGTCTATTTCAAGGGTAGTGTTCGTTTCCGGAGCAGATCTCTAAAACTATGTGACCAATCATCACCAAACTTGGTATACTGTCTCTCCATATCGTGTAGATGTGCCTTTTGGGGGTTAGAGATTTTTTTAATTTTAATTTTTTTTTATTTCCATGGCAAGGATTTGGACTTAGAATTTTGAATATTTTGTTTGCTACAATTGTGGAGTTGATAGGTTAATTATTTACTCAAGTTGAATTATACAGAGAACATTAATGGTGCTTTATGATAGTATTGTTTAGAGGTTTGGAGCATTTGAGGAAGGGGGAGACATCTGTTTTTATGGGTAAAAACACTTTCTAGTTATCATTCTTATTAAACATAAACTTAAATAACTTTAACATAAATTAAACTTTATCTAAAGCATAAATTAAGTAAACAAGTGTGTACCACCCTGGTACAAACAATGGAGTTGATCGGTAAGTTATGTGTGTTGTGTTGAATGTATGTGTTTATTAAATGCAATGTGTGTTGTGTTGAATGTATATGTTTATTAAATGCAATGTGTGTAATGTAGAATGTATGTTTAGATGAATGAATGAATGAAACAGGGTTTTAATTATGTAGTATTTTATTAACGTTTTTATCATCTGCATCATTGCCTATAGTATTGTAAATAGTTTTAGTATCTATGCAGATGTTGATGTTGATGACGTCATGATGATTACATGATGTGCGCCTGGTGAATATAAACCCAAGTCCACACACTTGGTGGGTTTTCCTTTTTATTGCATAATGTTTTAACATTTTATATCCTTGTGTATATCATTAGATGTGTATTATGCATACTATGCTCATATTATAGATATTGCATATATCATAATGTGATTAAAGGTATGTTCATGCATAACATAGTATTCAAAGATATATTCAAATGTACCAAAATCAACTCTGGAAAGAATAGACATACTTTCGAAGAATTGTTGGTTAAGTTAAAATTCAAAGATCAAACATTAATCCTTGGCGGCATTTATAGACCACCAGGGAGGATAGTGCTTCACAGGGACTCTGCATCCGAGAATTTCTATGATGAATTCACGGGTCTGCTTGAACTACTCACCGTCAGAACACACACGAAGGAGAAATACTCATTTGTGGAGTCTTCAATATTCACATGGAAGACAGCAGCGAACTGATACACAGCAATTCTGTAGCCTCTTGGATTCGTTTAATCTGAAACAACATGTACATGGCCAGACTCACATTCGAGATCATACACTTGACCTTGTCATTACAAGAAATGACGACCTGGATGTCAGAAATGTACGTATGGATCAATCAGAGACATCTGATCACTATGCAGTTCTTATGTCAACCAGCTTTGACAAACCTACAAGAGTCAGGGAGAACATATCCTTCCAGAGCTGGAAAAAGATTGACAAGAAGAACTTTAGGACTGACCTGGCTATACAGCCCTTTATGAGTTCACAGATAAGGGTGTAGTTGAGTGTTGTGACCATTATGAATCTCAAATTCGCTCCGTTGTGGAGAAGCACGCACCTCTACTTACAAGAATGGTAACAGTGCACACAAGAGAAGCATGGTACAGCGAGAGTATCCGGGAGGCAAAGCACCATCGCCGAAAACTTGAACTGGTGACTAGTAGTTTAGCAGTGCATAAACAGATGCATTCCTCAGCTAGAAATTCAGTCACAGCTCTGGTCCAGGAATTAAAACGAGAGTATTTTGTTAATACTATTGACAGTGCTAAAGACCAAAGGAAGTGTACCAGATCACAAATAGACTTTTGTTTAAAAATAAGTGACAGGTTCTTCTCAGTGCCAAGTCGAATGATGAACTAGCAAAAGACTTTTCTCTGTTCTTCCAGGATAAGTTACTGACAATCCGTTCACATCTTGAAACAACAGGGCCATCATACATATCACTGAGTGTTCCTCGTATACCGTGTCGATCTCTGTCAGAGTTTGCTCCTACAACTGAACAGGAAAATAGACAGATTATCAAAAAATCACCGACCAAGTCTTGCAGCCTCGATCCTATGCCAACATGGTTGCTGAAGGAGTGCCTTGACGAAACTGTGCCCATAATCACACACATTGTGAACCAATCCCTGGAGGACTCTACAGTTCCTGATAGCATGAAGCATGCCCTAGTAACACCACTGATAAAAAAGCCAAACCTAGATGCAGAAGTTCTCTGCAACTACAGAATGGTTTCCAATTTGAACTTTGTATCTAAAGTTTTAGAGCGAGTGGTGGCAACCAGACTGAACAGTCATATTATGGCCACAGGCACACTGAAGTAACGCAGTCAGCGTATAGGCGCCAGCACAGTACCGAAACTGCACTCGTCAGAGTACAAAATGACATTTTGGAAACTGTTGACAGCAGTGGAGCAGCTATTCTGGTATTGTTAGATCTAACGGCTGCTTTCGACACCATTAACCAGGCTATCCTGCTGCAGACTCTGCACCAGAGATTTGGTGTCAGTGATTCTGCCTATGACTGGCTTCAGTCTTACCTGACAGGGCGAACCCAGGCCGTGAAGACAAAGGACAGTGTGTCAACAAAAGTGGAACTCTCCTTTGGAGGGCCTCAGGGATCCGTCATTGGTCCGATCTTGTTTACTATCTACACCTCCCCTTCCAGGAGATATAGCCCGTCGCCATGTCTCATCAATTCATCTCTACGCAGACGATACGCAACTATACCTAGCTTTCAGACCCACCTGCCAAATACCTATTGCCTTAGCTTTCACTCAGATGTCGCTTTGTGCAGATGAAATCAAACAGTGGATGTCGTGCAATTTCCTCAAACTGAACAGTGACAAAACAGAACTAATGGTTTTTTGTTCTAAATCTACACGACCAAGGTTTGCTCTTCCTTCATTCCAAATCGGAAGCCACATCATACAACCGGCACAGGAGGCAAGGAATCTTGGATTTGTGTTTCAGTCTACTCTATCAGCTGAATCACGCATAAGCAAAATATGCCGCAGAGCCTATATCAATATCCGTTCATCAACACCAAAGCTGCAGTTTTCCTGGTCCAGTCAAGTGTATAATCGCAATTGGATTACTGTAAAGCTCTGTTGTACGGTCTACCAAAGACTCTCATTACCAAGTTGCAGAAGGTCCAAAACTCTGCTGCCAGAGTAGCAACAAGGACAAGGAAATCAGAGTCTATAACACCATATTGAAGAGTCTACATTGGCTGAAGGTGGAACAACGAATTAAATACAAGTTACTCATGCTTGTGTTCAAATCCAAGCACAAACTTGCCCCACCTTATCTTCAGGAACTCATCCATGATTATCAGCCAGTTAGTGCACTAAGATCAGCTACAGGGAATCTGCTTGACCCTCCACCCTCAAGGTCAGCAACATATGGCAGCCGGAGATTTGCAGCAGCTGGTCCAGCCCTCTGGAACTCACTGCCGGAAAACGTCAAATAAATTCCATTTCTGGATGACTTCAAGAGTGGAATAAAGACACACTTGTTCATAGAGTCATATCCATAGATCTCCAGTGTATATATCCATGTGTTTTTAGACTCCAGCAGCGCCTTTGAGCAGTTGTACTCAACTGGTAAAGGCGCTATATAAATGCATAGTTATATATAACATGTATGTATGCAGTTATGGTTCATTATAATGTTTAATCATGTGTAAGTTAATAAACAATAATGTATTGTTAATAACATGCATTCATATATCCTGCATGTAAGCATTATAAATGTATAAATGTATTTACTTACAGTCATCATTAACTCCAATTCTTAAATATTGTTATTATTGTTTCAGGGTTTTTTACATAGTATATTCTCTGTGAATAAACTGTTGGCCATACAGCGAACAACAACCTTCGTCTGTGATTTGTTACCAACGACACATTCGACTCGGTTACATGTACAGTATGTGATACATGTGTATTACAAAAATATGAATAAGATACAACAAAATATCATAAAAGCGACGAAGGCAAGTCTAGCAAGCCACGCGAATATCAACCTAATATCAAAACATGGAAAAAAAACTACATTTGGGAATATATGAATATATAAAATATAGTATAATGCTTTTGCGATATAAACTAACTTTACCACAAATACATTCTCTTGCCCTTCTTTAACACAGGAAGGTTGTGAGATGGCATACTCACCCATGTGACTTGCCCTTCTTTAACTCATTAACAAAGGCGACTGAACACAGGTTACGCTTTCTAAGACACGTTAATTAGTGGCCTCTCTCAACAAGACATTAATCTGGCAGAAGACGCCCTACAACGAGACCCTTTACGGGAATACCTCGCTTCACTTCACAGCACAAAACTATCACTCTTTGTAAGCGTCTTGTGTATAGCACTGTTTTCTTTGTTAACAAGTAGGTAAGCGTAACAAAACCATGGGGTTTAGTAGGATGAATTCATTTATTGTTTTATTATGTTCATCGTTCAACTATCAATCAATACAACACTGTGATATAACCAATACACTGTAAATGAGATCTCGGGGCACTTGAACACACGTGACTTGTCACTGACAATCAACACAGGTATCTACCGGATCGCTGGATCGTCCAATCACAAAGAAGATGTGCCAAACAGCATACTACGATTTCGTGCCTCAGTGATCAGCTGCGTAGGTACCGGTATGTGATTGTTAAATGTTTATGGTACATTTTTCTTTTGATAACAATCTCTACAACAAAGGCATTAGGTAATATATTGTTAGTATAAGTTTGACTAAAAACTTGCGAACAAGACAAAGGAGCGTTGATACTTTGCCATAACATTTATTGCCCAACGAAATATACATGAAGGAAACAGGATTCTTAATGTTTTGTTTGTTTTGGCCTTACATAATTTATTAAAATGAAACAGTAATCCTTAACTTAATAATTCATAACAATAATATGGTTGGTGAAAATAATAAAAAGATTATTTGGAAAGAGATAGACATTATCTTATTTTTATTACATGTTGCACTTGCAAACTTTGATCGTTAGTTTATCTCAACAATGAATATGAATTAGGAGGATTGTACAACACTATTGTTATCTAATTGCATCAAAGAGTGAACTACCTTTACCGAAACGTCGCAACTGTTGTATAAAGAAGTTGATCATACATTAATATTCTTATCGCCTTCAAGAGTAGTTTTATTTTAATTACACATTGTAAGGCTTTGATTGCTATCATTATACAGAGATATCGCTAATTTATCTTGATAATGAATGTGAATAGTGACCTATAGAGCAGATTACAGGATAATCATCCTGTTTTTACAAGTAAGGTGGTACTTGATGCACGTGACATGTCACTGGCAATTGTCAAAAAGGCGTGTCTGTAGGACCAATCATACATCAGTGTTACAAAGCATACATAACTAGTCCACTAATCGTCAGTTGTGATTGGTTTTTATTGGAACCAATCATACCCGAGAGGCGTTGTTATACCTGTAAACGTGTAAAATGTGTAATATATATACATCGAAACGAGTTTGTAAAATCTTAACACTCGGGTCAAGTTAAATGTGTTAATATTGACATTTTCCATCCCTTTCAGTAGATATATATAGTATGATAATTTCTATGCTTATTATTTCGCAAAGGAATTATATAATTGTGAAAATAAAATATTAAACAGAATAGATATTTCAGAATGCTAAACCAAACACAGATTCGCATTATCATAAGACCTAGTTGGACTCAAATATTAGTTTTTATAATTGATCAGTTGATGTAAAATTATCATTATAAGCTTGTGTTTATAGTATATTAACACATGAAAAATAAAAACATACGAATAACAAATACATAACATAAGCACACCTTTATTCAAGTTAAATGTTTATTACAAGATGAAAATGTTTAGCATCCTGTAAAAGATCAACATTATCCCATCATTTGCCTAGCTTGAAAACATGATATTGTAACAACACAAACCAACAGATTAACGCGGACATTGATCACACCCTGTAACTTCGGCCAAGCGCAACATAGATTGCCAGCTAATTATATCTTCTGATCTCTCAGTTGGGTTGTTAGATTGTTTGCAGATAATAATTTGAGTTTAAGATAAACACTGTTATATAAGTTGTTTGTTCAAGTGGTGAAAGACCCCGACGCGTATATCTAAATGAATTGTTTATCTTTGTAAATACATGATATGACGTGTGAAGATGTAATTAACGCCTCGAATAACTTAACAATCAAAGCATAGTCCCAATCAACACAGTGAGAAAGCGCCGAATGGCGCCTCTCGTTAATCAAAGCACTAATTAGTGTTAATTAAGCGCACTGATTGGCATCTCTGGTTAAGACAACACTCAAACAGAGAGACGCCGTGCGGGGACGGTATGTTCCCGGTCTGCCTACATCCCATTCTGCCTACACTGCTAAAACAACATGTTACGGTCTGGTGACGGGCTTTTCATGGATGAATAGTCATCAGTATACCTCTGAATTAATAATGGAACCTTCCATTCCTAGTCCCAATCTGCCTACAGTCAACCATTTTAAATAAAACACCAATATTGCAAAGATACAGCACTAGTTATTTATTAGACTGTTTCACATTGAAACATTTGTAACATTTCAATACAACAATATTTCAGGTTTTCACATTGAAACCATTTTAAATAAAACAACATAATTGCATAGATACAGCACTAGATAGAGCACTAGTTATTATTGAAACATTTCAATACAACATTAAGTGGAGTTTGACAAAGTGTCCAGCGGCATCCAGGAACTGAAGCACTGTCCGTCTGCCGGTGGCAAGTTGCTGCTTCAGTCGTTGCAGACGCTGGTCTAGATTCCTGTACACTTGTGCTCGGGATCGGACTGTAGCTCCATTTTCTGTCTGGAGTCTGGTCCTTCTGTCGGTGGTTTCTTGTTTCTTGATGGCCGTCACAAACTCGTACAGGTTGGGGTGATGTTCCACGATTGCCTTCTTCAGTCCATTGTGGAAACCCTCAAGATGGTTGTTGGTACGGGGGCCTGTGTTGTGGTACTGGTTCCACAATCGGAGGTGGAACCTGGCATCATCGTCGACCCAGGTCATCTGCATCATCCTTTGCATCCTCTGACGACACACTTCCAGTGTGTGGCTACCTGGCGCTTCACATTCAGTCTGTAGCGAAAGCCTGCATGAAGAATCTGTTGACCTCCTGCCTGTGAAATGATGAACTCAACTCTCTGAAGGTTAGCCATTTTGACTGAAGAGTACATTTTTCACCCAGCTTATAAAGCATTGCATTTTGAAGCATGTGATTATTGTTAATTAATTAATCCCTTTAAAAAAATTCACTCTTTCTGTCATTATTTACTTATAAACACACACTCTCCTTTGATCAAGATGTTATGTTCGCTTAGACAGAGAAGTCGCAGGTTTTTTAATCCCCTATCAAAATACTTGCAACATTGGAGTATGCTACTATTGTGAACTAGTTAATTTTATTAGTAACTATTTTGTTATAAAAACATGATTTTCTTTGATCAAAGTGTTATGTTTTCATAAAGAGAGAAACCACGGATCATATAATCTCCCACCAGGATGTTTCACAATTTTTTAAAAGAACTAATCCTTCTATTCAGTCCACTTGTTTGGTTTATAGTAACTCTGCGTCTGACTCAGGCATTTGGGTCTTATCCATTATAATAGTAGGGGTGTTAGCTTATGTCCCAATCTGCCTACATTTTTTTTGTAGGCAAATTGGGGTGTAGGCAGAATGGGATGTAGGCAGACCGGGACTCAACCGCGGGGACTCTGATCGTGACAGATCATGAGTAACGTTGCCGCTTGGCGTCATTAGCAGCAAATGGGTTAACACAGGGAGGTTGTGAAATAGCATACTGTTCTGACTCACTCATGTATCTTGCTCTCCTTTTACACAGGAAGGCTGTGAGATGGCATACCGTTCTGACTGACCCATGTGCTGACTTGCTCTTTTTGAACACAGGCAGTTTGTGAAATAGCATACCTTTCTGATTCACCCATGTGACTTGGTCTCCTTTAACACAGAAAGGTTTGTGAGATGGCATACTGTTCTGACTGACCCATGTGACCAACCCTTTTTGAACACAGGAAGGTTGTGAGATAGTATACTGTTCTGACTCACCCATGTGACTCACTGTCCTGAGGCAGCGCTCTGCAGATATGATCCACAGTGAAGTCAAACCTCTCTTTGCTTATCTTCACAATATATCGTCTTGCTGTCACAATCTGAACAATTGGAAAAATTTATGATCAAGAAAAGCCAATAAGGCAACCTAAATTTGAGTTCCAGCTCACACAAATTTTTCATTAGATTTCGATACAATTTGAATTTAACTTAATAGTGATGCAAATTAGATCATTAGATTTACAATTTATACTCCCCATTTGTCAATTCTGTACACAATATTTTAGTTTGACGAGTCCTTTTATTTTTGTTCTGGAGAAGAAGATGAAAATAGGTTTACAAGTCATGACATTTGAGGCCCTTATTTGGGGTCATAGTGTCACCAAGTATACAATATATAATCCCCATTGATTAAATAATATTTAGACACTTCAGTTCTATAAAGCAAGGTGTTCTGGAGAAGTACAAAAATAGAGCCATGGGCTCTGTAGCTCATCAGGGTATTTATTTTTTATGTTCAAGCAGGAAATAGATTGTTCTCCAGATAAAGTACAATCCCTTGATGTGACCTTTAAAAAAGCCATGGACATCAAAATTGTTCAGTCTCAGTGCTTAAAAAAATCATTTTAAGGAAATTGGTTGTCCAAGTATCACATTTACTGAAATTATCTTGAAGAGAAGATGACTCTTCCAATTCAAATGTTGGCACCAAGACATATTTCCCAAATCATGTTACCAAATGGTAAAGAAATCAGTGAGAAATGTTTTTGTGTTATTTTATATGTAAAATAGATTTTGACTGAAGGCATTTTATGTACGCTTCTTTAAGTCCTTAGGATGTTCATTGAGAGTTAGCTCCCTAAGTTCACACATGCTCGCAAGCATGGCGCAGACGGTTTGATGAAAAACTGAAGAAATCAAATTAGTGGTCACTTAATTTTACTTTCGAAATGTCATTTGATCAGAAGTGCGATGTGAGGCCTAAACGTCCCGCGGCGGGGGCTAAGATGTATGAAATGCTGGAAGCTTTGAAGCCATCCCCGAAAATCAGTGCTATCAGATCGGCGTCAAGTTCCCAGGCCAACACGCCATATTGTGACAGACTGGACGTCACTGACGCAATAGTAGAACAAACATCAGACATTGAGGCAGAGTGTGCTGCGTTAGAGTCGAAATTAAAGCACATGGACTTAAACGACAGGAGAGAAAAATCTTGAAGAGACATATCGAAAATTGACCAGTCGTTTAGATCTACTCCGCCTGCATCCCCAACTACAAGTTCAAGCGGTGCAACTTCAAGTTCATCTACACGAGGTAAGAAAAAACGCCAAATTATGGATTACCTTTGGGTTGACAATCTTGTCATGATCAGCGAAAGCAGGAAAACTATTGAGCTTGGAGAGGGCCTTGTGTTAGACATAGGAAAGGCCAAACCTAATCTTTGTAAAGTTTACATAAAGAGATGGACTTACGAGAAAGATATGATCAGTGATGGTGAGGTTGACCCACAAGGGATACAAAATTACCTAAAATATATTCAGGACATCAGCCGTTTGTCATCGAAATATGTTTGGGCGAGCATGGTCTTGTACGACCAGGAGTACAGGCAGAAGCAGATGGCAGAAGACTTCAGATGGGGTACGGCTATGCGAGATTGTAAGACATTTTCAGTTAGTGCCTTAGCCGGACTCAAATACTGCATGAGCCCTACAACAAATGCAGGAACAAGCTCACGTTACTTCTGGCCAGCAGAATTTCCAGAGAAATGGACGTCGTCGTCGAGGCCCATTTGACCGAATCACCGGTCAGCGAATGACAATGAAGACGCCGTAGAGACAGTTATTAGGGATGAGAACTTGAGAACTATGTTTTAACAGATAGTAAACCTACTATTGTCAGTCCCTTTGCAGCTATACCAAAAGATGGGGACACTGAGAAAGTTCGCTTAATACATGATGGAAGCCTGCCTGTTGGTAGTCATATGAATAGTTATATGGTAAACTGTGGATGTCAATATATGGACTTAAGACATGCTGTGGAATTAATCAAACCAGGCAGTTTTCCATCTAAGGTCGACCTAAAGTCAGCCTATCGAACAGTTTTGCTATCCACTCAAGCAATTATCCCTTAACCGGCTTGTATTGGAAATTTAAGGGGCGTGAGTCAGTGCAATATTTATATGACAAGAAACTCCCCTTTGGGGCGTCTAAGAGTTGTAAAAAATTTCAGACACTGAGTGCTGCAGTTTGTAGAATAATGAAAACGGTCTTTGGCGCAACTGCCATTGCTTACATTGAGGACTTCCTTATTGTATGTGAGAATCGCAATGAATGCAGTGCCCAGCAGCTCAACCTAATCAATTAGGTTTTTCCATAAACTAGCAAAAAAGTTGATGGTCCGTCCCCGAGACTCAAGTTTCTTGGCATAATTATTGACTCTAGCAATTGAACACTTGCGTTGCCTCCAGGAAAACTCCAGGAACTATATTGCATTCTACAGGAATTTTCTTTCAAGAGTCGAGCCAGTAAGAAGCCGCTTGAGAGACTGAACTGGGCCAGTATGCTTATATAGGTGGGAGGACTGCATCTGTGATATTGGATGTGGTGGTTACTTTGCCGGTGACTTCTTTTATGTTAACTGGCAGCATGATATGATTAAAATTATGTCATAGGGCCTCACATATCACTAGACATCATTTCATTTCAAAAATATTTTCTATTAGCTGACAGGATATTATAAAGTATTTAGGTCTTCAAGATCTTGTTCTTATCGTGTGTTTTTTTTGTTTTGTTTTTTTATTATTATTTGACCTTTTTTGTCTGAGGCATTCCTGCTAAACCCCTTGACTGATTTTCATGACATTTTCAGTGATGATAGTCTATGACCTGAACCAGTGCACTACGAAGCCCGATTTTGGATTTTCGACTTCTTTCGCGAGTTATCTCCCCTTGAAGTTGAAACTTTAAACCTTGACAGCTTGGGAACTAATCAATTTATTTGCACAAAACCTTCACCACTATGTGGGCAACAACATTCCTCATCGATTAGGCCTATAGCGGTTTTCGGCCGTAATAATAATAAATTTTGTGAACTTTCGCGGTTTTGAGGGTACGCATCTTTGAAAATCTTCTCCTAATTCATGGCAATACATACAGCTATGTGTGATAGCTTATTTTAAAGCTGAATAACTACTCCACAGAATGCTCTAGCCCAAATTTTGAATTTTGTCCTAAAACTAAAATTATCCGCCTATTGTCCTTTTTTAAATGTTCATTTTTCGGCTCCTTGTTCAAAGTGACAAGTGTCTTGAAAAAAGTTAAGACAAAGTTATATATGGCAATCTGTTTATAATAGCCAGCTTAACAATTCCTAGACCGAAACCTCTGTCGTCCGAATGCTCTACCTCACACAGCGAGCCGCATACTATTAAAATTTTAGCTCTCTAGAGTAATTGGTTCTGGAGAAGAAGTCGAAAAAGCAAAAAGTTTACTGACAGATAGACGGTTGGACTGATGGATGGATGGACGGACGCCATGCCAAAAACCCATCGGACCTTTCAGGCCTGATGAGCTAAAAATGGTACCGGGTTCGCAGCCTGGAATATTCCGTTAGCAGTGCCAATTATAGTCAGGTCAATATATGGTGAAAAAAAACCTCAAACCCCAAAATATTGCTACAAAAGGTTTCTCAACTGATTCTGGTAGGGTTTAGTGTATTTTAGAACATACTAAAAGTTTACCAAAGTTGGACCCCCGAAAAATGTTTTTTTTCAAGATGGTGTCCAAGATGGCAGCTAAAAACCTCTAAATGATCATTCATAACTCTTTAACCATCAATTAGAATGTGATGATCTTGGTCTCTATCCCAAGTTTTTTGGGGGCAACGAACACATTAAGATTATAAAAATAGGGCCATGGGTTCTGAAGCTCATCAGGATTTCATTTATTTATTATCTAAGTTATCTCAAGTAAAAATTGTAAATCAATAAAACAAATTAAATTATGACCCCTGTGACCCACATTTGGAGTAACAGGGTCACCAATCCTACAACTAAGAATCACCTTTGACCACTGAGTCTCTACACAACATCTAGAGCTTTACATAATTGAGATAAAGATGAAAATAAGTTTTTGGGTTGTGACCCGTGACCTAGATTGGGGTCGCAGGGTCACGAAATCTACAATTTAGAATCCCCATTAGCCAAGGAGTCTGCGCACAACATTTCAGCACTCTAGACTTTTAGAACTAGAGAAGACGATGAAAATAGGTTTTTAAGGTTGTGACCCCTGTGACCCAATTTGAGGTCACAGGGTCACGAAATCTACAATTTAGAATCCCTATTAGCCAAGGAGTCTGCACATAAAATTTCAGCTCTCTAAAGTCATTGGTTCTGGAGTGCGAAAAGTTTCATACAGACGGATGGACAGACGGACGGATGGATGCCAGACGCCATGCCATGCCATGCCATGCCATGCCATAAGCCCATTGGGCCTTTCAGGCCTGATGAGCTAAAAACTAATCTTGTTTGTTCTAGGGCTCACAAATACTGTTTGTATAGACGTCTTGTCTAGATTACCGTACCACAGATTGCCAAAGAAGTGTAGAAAGGTTCACCCATATTATGCTGTGCAGAAAATTAGAGCTTCTAACAGAGTCGGTGACTTGATTCAAGTTTGCAAAACCCTAAGTGTCACAAATATGGACAGATCATTCTCTGTACATGATTTATATGTATGAATAAAAATTATTCTAGTTTGTTTTATTTTCTCGACTTATCTCAGTACTAAAGACAAACTTTCATCTGAGAATGAGAAATGCAGTCACAAAATAGTTTTACTTTCTACATTATGCTTCTTCCGTGCTTTTCTTGCTCAAAGCAGTACAAACATTATTACCCTGGTTGTCGATACATGATCAATAAATTGTTCTTTCTTTTAACTCCCTGAGGAGTATTCAACTACAATTTCCCAAAGCAATACGTAACTTGCACCAGTCTTCATTTATGGGTAAATTATACCTTGCAGCATTTCCATCACTTTTCTATGCTAGCAAATCAGAGCCAACTATGCATTTGAGGTGCAGTGCTCGACTATTTTAGCACAGAAAAGTGAAGGAAATGTTGAAAGGCTTAAATCAGCCAGACAGGAAACATTGAAAACTGAAACTGATTATTTTTGCAATAAACATTTATTGTAAAAATATTAGCACCCAGTGGAAATGCATTTTAAGTAAATATATCAGAAAAACAGAATCCAGTAAAACAGTAGCCAAACTGAGCATATTGACAAACATGATATGACATGACATGACATGATAAGGTGCAGGTGTCACATCCCAGCCCATTTCATGCATATACAACTGTCTATCAATCATGCCAAAAGCCACACTTATATTTTCCCATTCACTCTGTTAGAACAATGGGCGGGCCGTAGAGCATCTCTGACATCACAGCCCAAACCCACTGAAAGCTCCCGGGAAATATGCATATAGCCACAGGCAGTAGTCGGTGCGGTTCTTTTGTCTCGTAACTAGTAAAAACACGCCCTTCCTCAATATTTTCGGGGGAATAAGATTTTAAAAGTATATTTTATTATAACAGAAAAGTTAACTGATGGACGGACAGATGCCGGGCGCCATGCCATAAGCCCATCTGGTCATTCAGGCCTGATGATCCAAAAACAAAAACTGTCAGATGGACAGATGGACAGACACCGGGCGCCATGCCATAAACCCATCGGGTCATTCAGTCCCGATGAGCTAAACATTCAAAGCATTATAGGTATGTTCTTACTGTTTGTCTGTTGTAGAGGATTACTGTAGAAAGACATATGCCAGCAGAAATGGAGGACATTTGAATCATCCCTGGGATGTAGGACTCTCTGGAATTATTCAGATTCAGTACTTGAACAAGCACATGATCCCCAGACTGAAAATATTAAAATGGTCCTGTGTTATTACTGTGTTGTTTAAAACTATTAAAAGTTATTATGAAATGCATGTGTATTGTGAAATTACTACAATTGCCTTCAAGCACCCCTAATCTGAGGGGGGGAAGGTTTTGCAGAAATTTTTCTGACAACAGTAAAGAATAAACACACACAAAATTTGGGTTAAAATCCCCCTCAAATTAGTAGAAAAAACCTTTTAAAGAATGCTTCATAAACACAGCCGCCAAACCTTTTATTAGCCAATCAGCTGCTAGCGCGAGGTATGCAGAGTATCTGGCTTACAGGTGTCCAATAAATAAACATAGAACACTAGAAACTTTCTAGTGCGTTTCTAGAAACTTTCTAGTGCGTATCTAAAAATTTCTAGAAATTTTGAGTTTTTATTTTTTATGAGATATTCAAATATTTTTTTCCATAACTTTATGTTGACTTTGCCATAATTTGTAAATTTCAACAATGTCACTCAACTAGAATAGCAGGAAATTGATGTTTAGTTTTGTGGTCTCCTCGTTATAACGCAGCTGAACTGCTCAGGGGCAGTCTAATTACATGTACAACAGTCGCTGTTAAAGCTTCAAACTGTACTGCCGGTGTATGATTGAAAATTTACCCGCTTTGAAAACATACCTACCGGGTACTTTTTCAACGTTGAATAATGACCCGTGGTCACTTTTCAACGCCTCGGGTCTTTTGTCAATGTTGAGTAATTGCACGGTCGGGTAATTATTCAACGTTAAAAAAATACCCGAGGTGTTGAAAAGTGACCCCGGGTCATAATTCAACGTTGAAAAGTACCCGCCGGGTGTGTTTCAACGCGGGTACGTTTTCAATCTTACACCGGCGCAGTGATATTTTGTAGCTGGCAAGTTAATCAATGGAGGATATTCACCGACGATGAAAGGAAGTATGTGTTTGTTTTGAAAAAATTATAATTGTAGACAATGTAAGTGGGTTTAAGAGAGACCTCAGTGATATCGACAACTGATCCTGTCAACTTTCAGTGAATAAATTGTGACAAATTTACGATCATTGACATTCTACATTCTATATCATGAGCCATTTTACAAAACATTTACTAGTTTTATTGCTATATCACCGTCCAAGCATGTTAGTCAACAAACAATCTATTATAGAATATTTTAAAACATGATATACCATAGCTCATGTCTGCTTTTGATATCTTAATAAAACAAAAATAGAGCCATGGGCTCTGTAGCTCATCAGCATTTATATTGTTTGATGATGAAGACAGAAATATATTGTCTCAATATAATGCACAATCCCTAGCCCTGACAAATCTTAGTCTTGAAATTGAGAGAGAGCACTCAGCAAGGTCAACACACAGGAGATTATGCAATATGCTGACCCCTTGGCTTTTGTTACAAGCCAGCTGTGCTTTTACAGCCAAATTATGTTATAGCCTCTGCCTTGCACTAAACACTGGCAGCACTGATCTAACTGTCTTAGAGAGAACAGGCAATGTGATGAATCTCATGGTACATAGTACAATTTAGAATCACCTTGGCTAAATAATCTCTGCACAGTTTTAACAGTTCTAAGCCTTTTCATCCAAACATCTAAACATTCTGAACACAATATTCCTTCGAGTTTGTTCTCGAGAAGAAGATGAAAATAGATTTTTATGTTTTGACCTGTGAGGGCCTTTTTTTAATATAATATCCACAATATTCAGTTCAAAAGCTATTCAATAGTTCTCATTTCACATTGATTACATCATTTTAACAAACATGTCCATAATGGAGACTTGATCTTCGACATATGTTTCACATTCCTACTGAATAAGATTAACTGCGAAGTTACTTTTTTTCTTCTCAATTCTGCATTTCTCTAACACAAGTTAGAATGCACATATCTAAAAGATACCACAGGTATTTTTTTTAGGGATAAACTTAATAGTGATTGAAGTGCCATAAAATATCAGTTCAAAATTCAATTTCAAAGGTTTTTTAGGTTGTGGCCCATATTTGGGGTCACATGTTCACAAAATTTACAAGTTAGAATCCTCATTGGCTAAAGAGTTTGCACACAATATTACAGCCTTCTAGGTCTTTTCGTTCTGGAGAAGAAGATGAAAATAGGATTTTAGGTCATGGCCTGTGAGGCCCTTATTTGGAGCCACAGGGTCACCAAATCTACAGTTTAGAATCTCCATTGGCTAAAGAGTCTGTACACAACATTTCAGTTTTCCAGGTCTTTTCGTTCTGGAGAAGAAGATGAAAATAGGATTTTAGGTCATGGCCTGTGAGGCCCTTATTTGGGGTCACTGGGTCACCAAATCTACAATTTAGACTCCCCATTGCCCAAGGAGTCTGTATAAAAAATTTCAGCTCCCTAGACCCAGTAGTTCTGGAGAAGAAGTTGAAAAAGCGAAAAGTTTACGGACGGACGGATGAACGGACGCCATGCCATGCCATAAGCCCATCGGGCCTTTCAGGCCTGATGAGCTAAAATTGAATACATGTTCTTTGAGTATTTTCCAAAATACCATGCCTCGATGCAGCAATTATTAGCCAATTAGAAAAGGATTAAAACGTCATATTCATACCTTCTGCCGCTATCATTGTAATAATTGCTTCTTTAATGTCACATTTATAATTTTTATTGAAGCTTTGACATAAGCTCTCAGCTTGCTTGCCAGTCCATTTTAATAAATAATATATGTTTAAACCAATTTCAAAACCATTCTTTACAGCAATAGTGAATTCTTTCATGATACTAACTTACTCATTGTTGATTTAGTTTCTTATTGACTAAAGGATCCCAATACTTCAGAAAGCATATTCAATGAACATACTATGTAACTGTTATGTGAATTTGTATTTTGTTATAATGTATGTTGTGTGTAATAATGTATAAATACAGTCCACATCACGGGGAGCGATATGTATATGATACGACCATTCATATAGCAAAATAGCAATGTTTATCAATCACTTTCCATGTACCATCTTGACATATATTTTCAAATCACTAATCACACTTCATCCTTGGAAACATGACACATCAAATATTTTGTTCATCAATCCCAGGGACAACATTAAGATCCCGGTGTTGCATCAACTGTTTTACTACATTTAATCATCCGTAAAATCATGGTGACACCTGAATGAAATAAAACATTATGTGTCATTTATAACTTCAGAAAGGTCGTCACCAAAACAGGAAATACTCTCATTATTGATAACAAAAACATTATAATAGGCTGTGTTTGTTGTATTTTCAGGCACAACACGTCACTATATGAACATAATATGTTATATCAATATATCAGTTATAAAAAGGGCGTAAGTACTAAATTCTGCATATCAATATTCTTGGCGTTTACAATGTAAAACACTGATTCACTTCGTTGTTTGTGGTTATGCTATCTACTTAATAATTCATAATTCATATTGAACTAAACTGTTCAACTGTTTTATTACTCATAAACTCATTATTCATATGAATATCCGGATTGTCTTTTCTAATACCCTTTTCTGATTATTTAAGTTTACAAATATGTTTCTCTGTCTCTACCCATTATTTGCCATTTACTATTTAAGTTTATACAATATATTGGTACGTTAAAGGGTAAAAGATCTAATTACACGACCCAATATTCTGTATCCATTGAAAATGGTTTGACGTATTCGACACAAAATGGTGCGACGTAAAAAGCATGACACTGTTGTGGAACTCTTCAGGGCAAGAGGAAGAAACTGTAGGTCTAATGACCATTCCATCATTGTAACATATCTCAAACTCTAATCTGAGTGTTTAGGTGTTGATATATGAACATTAAAATGGCTGCTCAATTTAAAACACTTCATATTCTTTTGAGAGTACTTCTACCGCGCATTTAATGCTTATCAAATATATATCCTACAAAAAATCCCTTGAAAACATATTACTGCACCATTGCCACAAGCAAAATTTTACCATCGCCGCAAACCTGGCATCCACAAGCTGTTCCAGAACATCCTTTTTCTAGTGGCAATGTTTTGGTTGCATATCCAGAAAGAAGTAAAATGTACGGTCTCCTGGAAATTTTGAAAATATGGTGCAGCAACAGTGCCAATAAAGCCATAAAACAAGAACCGACCAGAATGCATTTGCGGATATGTTTTGGTAATATATCCTAAGGGATCCACACAATTTCCAATAAAGCCATAAAACCATCGACAAGTAGTCCAGAATGGAGTTGTGGATATGTTTTGGTAATATATCCCAAGGGATCCACACAATTTCCAATAAAGCCATAAAACCATCCACAAGTAGTCCAGAATGGAGTTGCGGATATGTTTTGGTAATATATCCTAAGGGATCCACACAATTTCCAATAAAGCCATAAAACCATCCACAAGTAGTCCAGAATGGAGTTGCGGATATGTTTTGGTAATATATCCCAAGGGATCCACACAATTTCCAATAAAGCCATAAAACCATCCCAAAGCAGTCCAGAATGGAGTTGTGGATATGGTTTGCTAATATATCCTAAGGGATCCCCACCATATCCAATAAAGCCATAAAACCATCCACAAGTACTCCAGAGCTGCATTTGCATATATTATTCAAAAAACCATGCACAGGCACTTCAGAAATTTAATGCTTCAGATATATCTCAAAATCCAAGAACCATATTTCCAGTTAAAACAAAAAACAAAAACATAGTACACTTCATGATTTTTAATAGTACACAATAAATAAATACTGTTCATCCTGAGATTGTGCTGTACAAATATATACATCAATATCCTTCTGCAAAGGAATTTGATATTCAACTATGTGACTGCCCTGCGTTCAGTAACACATTGTTGTTCGCAGCGGACATCCTGCTTTTAACGTTTGAGTGTTCGCAATATTAATTAACAACATTTCTGAGATTCTATGAAATCAAATGTACAATCAGCAACTTGCTATCTTAAGCATCTTTGTGACCTCCAGGTCGCTTTCAGGGGCCATGCCCAGCTCCTGAAAAGTAGAATAGTAAGAATATAGATACCATCGTACAAACAGGCAAGTTACAAATCACATATGATATGAAAAGACTTCTTATGTGTCAGGTTGATATATATATAGACCATAACCTATGGCACATTCATGTCCCATTACATACAGGACATTCATACCCACACAAATCTTGTTGAGGCAAAATATAAAGAAAGCAAAAGAGATTAGTATTAGTAATACCTAATTTCCGGATTGTCTTCCTCAGGCTACAGATCTACTTCGACAGGTGGTCAGTGTACTGGGAGTACAGGAGGTGCAATACCCGGACGGCAAACACTGGAAACAAAGAACAGTATTAGTATCAATAAATTAGTCATCATTGTAAATAGTAAAATGATTTTAATGTTATTTCAAATGTTTTCAAACTCTTCAAATTGTTATTCAAATTGTTATTCAAATTCATATGGTAAGACTATATATATACATTTAGAAAACAAATTAACTTAGCTTGGAGTAGTGTAATTATTCCTTTAAATTTAAATATTTAATTTAAATGCTTAATATGAAATGACAATATACATCATGTGAAATTCGCACTTTCAATGGCTTGAAGCACAGTTTCATCCTTTTGAACTGTGTTGGCGTCTAGAACCCTAGATCTTGACTTGACTACCGGTATGTAAACCAACATAAACATTTGTAAGTTCAAACTATAAAGTATATTTATAATATAATCAAATAAATTGGTAAAATAATTAATTATTACAAAATGTGAAAATACAAATTTGATCTTCATGATTAATGACTGATAGCAAACTTTTTACTTTTAATTTCGCCCCCTCTATAAGTTCACCCACGTAAGATAATCAGACAGCCTTTTTTCAAAATACCCTACAAAACTAGATGAGCGTTTGCGGGACACCGCAAAAGCAGAGCAGCCCCGAAACTTAGGGTCTCGCCTTTCCCTGTTCCGCCTTCTCGTCAGCATCAATAAAAGGGGAATTTTTTTTTTCATTATTTGAGTTATTACTAACAAGTTGAATCATCACTGGGGTCACTTTTCACAAGTTTGTTCATAAAAGCTATTTCTGATTTCCAAATTGGATCAAAGGATTAACGTGGCCTTAACCAATATCACATGACCTTGAACTTTGACCTTCAAGGTCACACCATCAATGATCACTTTTCATTGTGTATAACAGTCATGCAATGACTCAAACTGTTCATAGTTAAAATAAGGCATATTCACAAAAGCATGCTTTAGTTGTGACCTTGACCTTTGACAGATTTTAGCAAAAACCTTTTCAAATATTGGTCTTTCTCCATAGTTATATACCAAATAAGAGCCTGATAGCACAAACAAATTTTTGAAGTTATCGTGTTTACAAGGATTGTTGTAGTGATTTCAGAACTCATGACCTTGACCTTTCACCTTGAATGTGAACATGACAAAATCATTCACCAGGTTTATAAGAAAGAGGCTATGTATATGAGGTGTTAATACCTTCTTGGAAAAAGGTTATTTAGTGATTTCAGAACTGGTCACCATGACCCTATCTCATGACCTTGACCTTTGATCTTCAAGGTCACACAGTCAATGATCACTTTTCATTGTGTATAACAATCATGTAATGATTCAAAGTGTTAATAGCTGAAATAAAGCATGTTTGCAAATGCATGCTTAAGTTGTGACCCCGCTGTGACCTTGACCGTTGATATATTTTAGTGAAAACCTTTTCAAATCTTGGTCTTTCTCCATAGTTAATATATAACAAGTAACAGCCTTATAACACAAAAGTTTTTTAAGTTACCGTGTTTACCATAAGTTTTTTTTAATGATTTCAGAACTCATGACCTTGACCTTTGACCTTGAATGTAAACATGTCAAAATCATTCACCAGGTTTATAAGAAAGAAGCTATGTTTATGAGGTGTTAGTACCTTCTTGGAAAAAGGTTACTTAGTGATTTCAGAACTGGTCACCATGACCCTATCTCATGACCTTGACCTTTGATCTTCAAGGTCACACAGTCAATGATCACTTTTCATTGTGTATAACAATCATGTAATGATTCAAAGCGTTAATAGCTGAAATAAAGCATGTTTGCAAATGCATGCTTAAGTTGTGACCCCGCTGTGACCTTGACCTTTGACGGATGTTAGCGAAAATCTTTTCAAATCTTGGCCTTTCTCCATAGTTGATATACACTAAATAAAAGCCTGATAGCACAAATATTTTTCAAGTTATCGTGTTTACAAGGATTTTTTTAGCGATTTCAGAACTCGTGACCTTGACCTTTGACCTTAATGTGAACATATCAAAAATATTCCCCAGGGGTACAAGTAAGAAGTTATGTATATGAGTTCTCAAAACTTTCTAGGAAAAAAGTTATAGCGAATACAAAACGCACCGGCGGCAGCGGAAACTGCACAAAAACTGATAGCAGCTCTGACTAAGTACCATACACAAACATAAGTAAAAGTTTTTGGTTAATAATATTTACGAAGTGTGTAACATTCTTTTTCAAATTGGTTCTAAACATTTAAATGAAAATCTAAAATTACAACAAAGTGGTGATAATTTCAACCATGTACATTTCGTTAAAATATTTTGAAAATTTGAGGGTCGAAATAATAGAAGAATTACGGTATGTAAAATATAATCAGTCTGTCTGGATGCATATTAAGGTTGTAATTTGTAATCTGCAATAAATTAAATAACCATGACCTTTAGTGTCCATTAAAGTAATCAATCAGCTTGATTGGGTGCATATTCAGGAAGAAGATTATCAATTAAAGAAGCTTTTTGTCAATTTCAATGCCAACCCCACCTTCAAAAGACCTTGAATAAATATCATCTGAGAGTTGTGTCCACCAGGTGAGAGTATTTTCTTTCCGGTTCAGTCCACACTGAAATCAATATTGACATTTTACTGAATAAGATCAAACTATTTGATGAAAACAAAAAGATTTTGAAAAGTATAAATCAAATAAATCTTATTAACTGATAAACATATACTGGACAAAAGTAGTTATGAATAATAATTTCTTTATAAGTTGAGATACTAGTGAAATATTATTCTTAATAATCATAAAACATAAACTATCTCTTCCTAAACAGATTACAAATTACCAATAATCACAAATCAATTTAATATTTAATATTATATAATTAATATTTAACATGTAAATAAGAGTATAATGACAATGAATGTGTTTATGATGAAAATAAGAATACTGGATAATTTAACCAACAAACAAGTGTGGAATTTCTTTATAAAACAACAAAATTAAAAATAAATATGAATTAAAAACCTTTAAAATACAAATGTAATTAACTATTAAATTTATCTGTAAAAAGTTTATATTAGCAATCAGTCAGTCTATTTACATTTCCAAAACATCAATTAAGCAAAACAAATGTCTTGATTAATTGTTATCAACAATGAATTCGATGCTATTTAACAATGTGTTTTTTTATACAACAATATGTCAACATCTCCAGTCTTACCTTGAGAGGTTACATCATTTCCTGCCTGAGAGTAGGTTACATCATTTTCTGTCTTGTCCCAGACCACCTGTCTGGCTGTCATGGCTGAGTGCACAATCACCTGTGATAGTGACATGTTTATATAGACTGTTTTTTTTAAATAAATTTAACATTTATTCCTAATTCAAATGATAATCTGATACAAATTAATGCAACATATTGCATATAAATATCACAGATACCTTTGTACACATGCCATGAGACGGTGTCCGGAAAAAAAGTCCTCGGAAAAAAAGTACCGGAAAAAAAGTCCTAAATTCAACTAGGAAAAAAAGTCCTCCGGAAAAAAGTCCTATTTTAGATTTTAGGTAACAGAGTATGACAAAATAATAAACTTTTGTTGTAATTCACTTTATTCAGATTCAACAATGCAATAATCATTAGCGCTGGTAACACATTGTTTACTGATACAATACATAGATCTCTTTATTCAGATACAACAACATTAATTAGCACTGGTAACACATTGTTTACTGATACAATACATAGATCTCTTTATTCAGATACAACAACATTAATTAGCACTGGTAACACATTGTTTACTGATACAATACATAGATCTCTTTATTCAGATACAACAACATTAATTAGCACTGGTAACACATTGTTTACTGATACAATACATAGATCTCTTTATTCAGATACAACAACATTAATTAGCACTGGTAACACATTGTTTACTGATACAATACATAGATCTCTTTATTCAGATACAACAACATTAATTAGCACTGGTAACACATTGTTTCCGGATACAATACATAGATCTCTTTATTCAGATACAACAACATTAATTAGCACTGGTAACACATTGTTTACTGATACAATACATAGATCTCTTTATTCAGATACAACAACATTAATTAGCACTGGTAACACATTGAGTACATGAGTTCTGATTGACTGACTGCTTCACTGGACTTTATTCAGTCTGTTGTTCCTAAACATCAGATTTATGATATAGTTTATTTTTTATTTTTTTTTATAATTTTATTTTGGATATAGTTTATTCATAATGCTCTATAACGTTATACCGAGTTTTAATCTTATGGATAGTAGCTCTAAATTTAGATGTATTCTTAGCCATCAATATATACAACCACTTTTAGCTTCTGTTCTTTTTAAAATGTACAAACGAAGGATGTCTTACTCTGGTTAAATACACTTGTCTTATATTTGATGTATATTTTACTGTCTTTTTTACTGCTCTTAACATGTATTTTATTTATCATTTAACTTGTTTTACATTGTACAATTGTGTCTCATAAGCCAAAATGGCTGGGCATTAACTCATATATATGTTTTAATATGTTACAAAATGTTGAGTTTTATGCGTGACACATTAATAAACTATTTCTCTCTCTCTTCTCTCTCCTAAATGTTCTGATGTTCCCATTCAGGAATTCAGGGACCGACTTCCTCCCTGACCTAATGTCATTACAGAGTCTTTGCAAGCGAGCTTGCATCTTCACAAAGATCGATTTGGCTTTTTTGGCAGGCATTAATTTATCCCTGATTAAACCTTATTTAATATAACATGTGATTCAATAGATTGAGATAAACTCACATTTTCTTAATTCTTAATTAATCCAAAATGCCTCTTAAAGTAAAGTCTTAAAGTTAATTATCCATATTTAGATATCACAACATCCTTCTTGATACCTCAAGTACAAACAATTCATGTTTTCTTAACAATATCTTTGATGTTAATGTCTATTTAACCTGTTTTTATAGTAATAGGACTTTTTTTCCGGAGGACTTTTTTACCGGTACTTTTTTTCCAAGGACTTTTTTTCCAAGGACTTTTTTTCCTATAATCCATGAGACATGAGTGCCTTTTTACAAATGAAGCCAATCTTATGTCAGAAAATGTCACTCAGTCTGTTCATTGAAATGGGTGAATGAAATTAGATTGATACATTTGGAATGCAGTGATAATAAGTACTTACCTTGGATAAATCAACTGAGAAAACTTGTACTTCTTGGTCTTGTGAACTGTAAAGGTTGGGGAGCTTCTTCTTCTTCTTGTTAAGAATAGCCACTTTGTAGAAAACTATACTGCAGCAAGACTAAGGAGGCGTCTGATTGGCTAAAATTGATTGATCTGATCATAATGGCAAATATATTGCTTTATATATTGGTTGTGTCAGTTTGTAATATTTAAAGGATTAAAGGATTAATTGATTATGAAATATTATGAAGAATATTTGTTTCTTCTATCAATTGTAAAACGCATGCAAATGAAAAGCAATAAATACTGAGAATGCTTCTGATTGGCTAAAATTTATTGATCTGATAATAGTGGCAATTATTTGGTTAAATATGACAGTTTGTGATATTTAAGGGATTTGATCATGAAATATTATGAAAAGGTTTGTTTCTATCAATTTATGAAACTAAAAAATTAAAAGGACTCATGAAGTTTAAATTGGTATTTTATTTCCATCATTACATGAAATTTGTGCCAACTGTGCCAATTGTTGATTAAATCAATGGAAGAATAAATGTAAACCAGATATCAGTCTTTATGACTGTGATAAATACATAGGTTATTAATTAGATATACCTTCACTAGGGCTTCCACGGGTACTCGAGTACGAGTCGGGTTTAGCTAGACTCGAGTCCATTTTCTGGGACTCGAGGACCAGATAAAAGATAACATTAATTTCACATTGTGCAAGTTATATACATTAAACATGTCATACCTGACACAAGAGTTAACAACTGCAGTGGAACACCGATATATATGTTGTTCTATACCAAATTACAAGTGAACAGTGACACAAGCCTTGGTCAAATCGACTACTATCACAGCCACAATATCAGTTAAAATCGTACAATGCAACCTAATAGAACATTTACTTGATGATATCAGATGACGTTTACACCAACAAATGTAAATATATATGAAGCTTATATGGTCAAGTTGGTCAATATACTGATGTTAATCAAAATGCGAGAATTTAGCTTGGACAAATATGGAATATGAAACGAGTTATAGATCGAGAAGGAATGTACATCTATAAGCGGTCCATTTCTTAGTAGGGATGTGAACTTGTCTACGAATAGTTGACATTGAATAACTAGTATCTTTCTAAACCTATGTACAAGTAAGATAGTATTTTTATATATTAAATGCTGTTTGTTTATTAAATATTAATATTAAGTATCTAAATCTCAACCAATTTTTACTTTTAGTGTTATGCTTGCTACCCTTCATGAAATGACCAAGACCAATTTTTTATATACACTTGGCGGGAAGTTTGGCGACCATTCGACCATAGTCTTATACATTGCAATGATTTTCAAGATTATCGATTATGGATTTGAATATAAACATTAGATATCAAATTCCATCCTAGCTATTCCATATCTAGATTTCTTACATTTGATGTGACAATAAGAACAATGACAATCTATCACGTATTTATTCAACGGTACCCCTTTCTGTCATCTGTACAGTATGGCTTTGCCACTGAAGTAGAACATACAGTAAGTAAATATTAATTTATTGTAATTTTCCTTCTCTGACATCTGCATGTCTTTATCACTGAGACAGAAAATAAATAGCTTACATATTGTTTTATTTGAACCTGAAAAGGAGTGAGATTCATCAACTGTAGTGCTGAACATTGTGGTACTGATTATTTTGGGGGACATATGCCCATATTGTATCAAGAACTGGGTAGTAGTTCGTGGTCAGTCTTCCCCTGTATGCATAATCTAAAACCTCAAAGACTAAAAAAATGTTATTGTGACATGCTGCCACTTAGATGAAAGGTATTAATTACGAGTACTCGAGTCCAAGTCGAGTCCAACCCCTCGAGTACTCGATTCCATTTTTTTTGACCCGTGGAAGCCCTAACCTCCACAGCCAGTTTACAACTTAAAACAACATTCAATCAAATACACAGCGCCCCTCCACATCACTGCTCAGTTCTTAAACAATCAAATTGGTTAATCTAATGAAATGTATACAGTAATTAAGCAATCCATTAGGTGTTTTTAAAAGGTATATTTGGGATCATTCCTGTAATCTTACCATTGGACAGTTATCAATTAATTAAGCTCCACCCTTTCAAGTCTGATGACCAATAGATTTGCACTTCTTTGTTGTTGCAATTCATCAGAGGTATAAACAAATTTAGTGATTGTAAATATGTAATGACTGTACTTGTTCCAAACAACTTTGTCAAGTTTTTCAATTGATTGTAATTTAAGGCCAGAGAAAATTAAACTGAAATTATTTTTGTTTTTCAATATGTAAATTTCTTTCTGATATCTTCACTTTGGGGAAGTGTATAATTTTTTATTAAAGTATACTTTTAACTGAAATAATTTTAATCGTGGTTTTGTGATGCATACATACAATAAATATTTATTTCATGCAATTTTTATTTTTAATAAAAAATATGGATGATTATTACCTTTTTACAAAATAATGTTGAATCTTACACTAAATGCATTAAATTGTTTTGAAGATAGTAAGTAAAATGTACGAATGTAATATTTATTGTGTAAAGTATCAAATTATGATCTCTGATATATATATTTATATTGGGCCCTGCTCTCTCTGTTTAAAGTAATACAGGTAACACCACAGTCATTTAACACGATTTGAAATAACATTAAATTACACTTGTGACGGCATCCTATTGTTCTTTCACTCCATTATTTTTCAGTAATGGAGAGTTACACATCACATCGTATTTTTTAAAGATAATAGAACCTTTCAGTTTTGTTCGATGTTAATTCATTTATTCATATAGACAATACTTTCAAGTAAACAAAACACTATTATTTCGAAGCGTCACCTACTTAGCCAGATATCGCGGTTCAAAGTGAGTAAATTTGGCCTGCTCATTATCTCATTCTTGAAACAGTTTTCCGCGGCCTCTCAGTGTAGCATAACCTTCGTTAGCGATGTGACGTCATACACAGGAGTTGCTACAATGAAATCCTTAGGCAATTTGTCGATTTTCATTGATGATGCGTTTAAAACACAATAACAACTTTTGACATTGTAAGTTTCCGATAGAATGGGTATTTGTGCGTCTGTAGGGAGTAATTTCGGAGTTTTTGAAGGATTTTTCGATATTCAGTTGCTGGTTTTAGTTTGGTTCTTTTACCAATGGAGCGGAGCGTTGGGTTATTTTATAGGCTACAATATGCTTTGAAATAAATAATTTCAATTGTAAACGTCATTATTATTTTTATTTTTTGTGTGCTTAATTTTAAGTTTCAAGAGGCCTGTATAGTTTGAGGTCTACTGAGTCAATATTTTTCATGGTGACTTTTTATTAATAATATAATAATTGCATTATAACTTAGAAATCAAACAATTTTCAACATTGCATGATACTGGTTTACAGTTTTAAAGATCCACAAACCCCGACCATATCACTTTTCGGTTTTTATTCAAGCATATTCCAAGATGACGAAGATTCCACTTGATATTTGTCAATTCAACCAATAAACACCTTTTATAAGATTTTTTAGAACGCCGCTCAATTACGCCTCATAAAACTTTAGCCGAGAGCGAATTCCGCGTGCTTGGCCTTGTGACGTAATACACAGGAGTCGCTTGGCGTCTAATGACAGAATCCACTAGATTTAGCCTTACATAACTGCCTAAATAACATATTTACCTGTGTCCTTATACAACAAAATTACATATATACATGCCCCGTAAAACGTACTACAACTGGCAGCAGATGTCAACACTGTTTAGTACTGGATGTGACCATTGCGGGACCCGTAATTCTGCAATGTGTTTTGGAACAATTCTTATCGTTGCCCAATATGGCGGCGGCACGCATGTCAGATGATGAAGATGTTCAAACGTCACAGAGATCTATTACACATTTCATACGGATTATAACAGTGTTAACACATTCGTCCTTATGCAAAATAACAAAATATATTTTCAGTATTTTTTTTATCAATGTAGCGATATGTAATAAGTATTGAGTTGCGTTATTGACACTCTAACTTAGATAAATATTAAATAAGAGGGGAAATCTACACGACTGAACTATAGCCGGGGTAATATTTTTTAAATTGAGAACCAAACAACACATGTACACACGGCCATGGTGAGTTGATCAAAGTTCTATAGTTCCAATACTTGCATTTGAAATTGGGAAAGATACGTTTTCCATATTTTTATCCAAAGTGATTTAAACATTATTTTATTTCCACAAACATATGAATTGACCATCAAAAACTACATGTAATATAAAATGCAAGGCCTTTTATATAACATGCTAGGAAAATGGTAGTGGTATTACACTGACTCTAAGTAATTGTTAAATGCACACGACTATAGATTTAAAGATAGCCCGAATATGTTCTTCTAAAAAGTGTAAACCAGTAACATTGATGAAAATTATAGGATTTTCTTAGTTGTAATGAAACAATTCTATTAGCACCATGAGAAATATTGACGCAGTAGATTTCAAGCTATAGACACTCTTCAAACACAAAATCAAGCACAACAAAAAAATTAACTAATAATGGCGTTTATAATATAAACAAAATTTTGCATGATCTTTTTTATTTTTGAATTGTCAGTTATTCATTTCAAAACATATTGTAGCTTATAAGATAACATAACACTCCACTCGATTGGGAAAAGAACAAATCTAAAATCAGCCGTTGAATATCGAAACATGCTCCTAAAACTCCGAAATTACTTCCTGCGGACGCACAAATACCCATTCTATCGGAAACCTGTAATGTCAAAACGTTCTTATCATGTTTTAAACGAATTATCGACGAAAATCGACAAATGGCCTAAGGATTTCATTAAGCAACTCCTGTGTATGACGTCTCATCGCTAACGAAGGTTATGATACACTGAGGGGCCGCGGCAAACTGTTTCAAGAATGAGATAATGAGCAGGCTAAATTTACTCACTTTGAAGGGCTATATTTGATGAGTAGGTGACGCTTCGAAATTATCGTTTGTGTTTTGCTTACTTAAGGGTATTGTCTATATGAATAAACGAATTAACATCGAAAAAAAATAGAGATGATATTATCTTTAAGAGGGAAAAAAATCGAGCTATCGTTAAATTTATAATCTTGTACATTTACAATTACTTACATTGAGGCAGCTATTTTATTCAGTGTCATACAACTGTAGAGAAATGTGGCGGGTGAAAATGTCAAAAGATTTTAAAGCCTGCAAATGATATATCTATGATAAGGAATCATGATCAATTTCAAATTGAAATGAAAAGGGCGTTTTCTTTTTCGGTACACATTTTCTTTCAGATTCTGTTCTATCAATATCATGTTATTTGGGTAAAATCGATGAAATGTTAATGTAGAATGCTGAAAATCTAGTTTTGAATTTGATTCTATATTGTTCAGAAGTTAGTCATTAGTTAGTTAGTTATTATTCTTTTCAGACATTTCATCATGACATTTATTTTATGTATTTTGTATCCCGGAACTTGTTATTTTAACCATCTTATAGCCTTCTGTTTCACTCAGCTATAGTCTAAACTCAAATCACAACCTTTCTTTACCATTTCGTAAGTGCTAACATCAATTAAATCTGTTTTCAAAATAACAGGACTTGTTTGGCAGCGGGCTCTTTTACCAATGATTTTTTACCAATGCGTTATACAGAGGACTTTTTCCCCTTGAATTTAGCACAGAGACTTCATATAATTATAATCTTCCTGCAGCCAACTTCACATCGATGCCCACTCATAGCATTCCCACAAAGCCAGCTATCTTGCGCTCATTTGTGGCTATGCTGCAGATAACAGGGACTCGGTAGTGGATATGTTACCGTAACATTTTCGGAAATGTTTGATGGTCTTACAGTCAACGGATACATCGTTGAAACAAATCCACAAAGGCTGCTAAGTTATCTTGTGCTCATTTGTGGCTATGCTGCAGACAACAGGGACTCGGTAGTGGATATGTTACCGTAACTTTTTCGGAAATGTTTGATGGTCTTACAGCCAACGGATTCATCGTTGAAACAAATCCACAAAGGCAGCTATCTTGTGCTCTTTTGTGGCTATACTGCGGACAACAGGGACTCGGTAGTGGATATGTTACCGTAACATATTCAGAAACGTTTGAGGGTCTTACAGCCAACGGATATCAGGGTTCGAAATTACCTTCATTTGGGTGCCGAGCGCACGGGTAAATTTAATAGGGCACGGGTAAAATTGTACAGCTGTGCCTTGTGGGCACGCCTGAAAATTCACTTACTATCTTAAATTTTAATTAAACTGACAAAATGTTTACTTTTCAACCTTTCTACAACTATCCCAAACCTTAAAACGTCTGTTCTGACTCACAGCAGACCATAATTTGAAGACTGTGAAGACAAGTTCTGAAGAAAGCGGCTTTTCCAAGAAATCTATTTTTAGAATTGTCTCTTACGACTTAGTGTCAGCAGTAGAATTATTACAAAGCATTTTTAAGTTTCAAGAAAGACAGTATGATGGTCAACAATAAGCAACCTATTTAGAAATAATTTAGATTTACTCTGCTTGTAAAATTCCTTCATAAATCTCTCCAATGCTCACAGAAAAAATAAATCATGCTGACATCTTGAGTGGACCGATCCATTTGCCTGAGGGATGATAGGTGAATTTTGTCCAATTTTTTTAGAAATAACAGTTTCAATGTCACCAATGAGTTTACAGCAGTATTAGGGGGAATATATTGTGCAATAATGTTATTTAAGTTATATAAAATGAATTTAATTAATTAAGCAATGAGAAAATTTTGACAGGTTTGCTTACAAACAACCTGTCACCCCTCTTCTTAAATTAGTCAAGCCCTTTGTCGGAAGTATGGAAATCGAACGTCTTGATGTATTGATACTGATTGTATTTGTAACTGTTTAGGTTTTGATAAATTATGATACATAAGTGAAACTTTTTTAACTAGAATTTAATAAGTGTCTTCACAGAATTCTAAGGTATGTGTTGATATATTGGAAGTCTATTCTACAAATTAGTTTCACTTGTTGCCTGGGTGGCTATAGTATAAATAGAGATATTTATGAGATGAAACACTTATTTCAATATTACCAAATAATTAATCAATATACAACTTGTTTTATATCTTTTTCAGAAATAAGTACTAAATCAACTATTTTAAACAGTTCATTATAGATCATGTGTATTTTATGAGTTTTTTAAAAGTGAAAAAAAATCTCATACAAATGACAATTTTCAAAATCTATGTACAAACAATAAACATATATATAAACAACACAAAACAAGTATTTTATTAAACTGTCTAAACAGGAACTTTATTATTGTTAAATAATATATGATGGCAAAATTCCTCCTGTAAATCTGTAAACAAAGTAACTTACTAATATAACAAAAACTGTGTCCTTATGATCATGATCTCTGATGGCACACTTTACTTGGTCAGGGCACACATAAATTTGATATTGGGTGCCTTAAGGCACCCTCAGAAAAAAAATCATTTCTATCCCTGGATATATTGCTGAAACAAATCCACATGACTCATCCACACCATGTCCGGATCTTATCCGCTAGCGGCAATGGTAAAATTTTGCTCTATCTGCTTGAAAAGATGCGGTGGTGCTGCTGTGGAGATATTGCCTAAACATATATTCAGGATATTTTTTTTGTAGGGGTTATAACCATAATGTAGAATACAATGATGATGATTTCTGATATCCAACTCACTCCTATATCGAGCCTGAGAAAGTTCCCTGACTTTGAGGCGAGTAGGGTTGCCAGATATTTCATGTCATTTATCACCCTGAGAGGTCAGATGAGAGATAAGAACTGAAGTTCTCAATGAAGTGTGTCCAGCCTCAATATTACACTGGTGCATGAAGTCATATAGTCACCATTTCGTGCTTGTTTTAACAATTGTAATAAATTCTTATTTACTTTAGAAAATGTAACTTTAAGCAACATCTTGTGAATGTACATAAACTTGTATTGTGTTATAATGAAGAGTGGCAAGATCAACAACATATATATATGAAGCAAAACAAGAAGACCAATATGTAAAATGTAAGATTGTAATTCATTAATGATCATATGTCGTTTGTTATGTATCATTGAGTACAATAATATTCACTGCTGTATCCTTTAAAGAATGTAAAATGACATAAATAATCTATTGTCAACACAGTAATATTTTCTTGCCAAAGGTAGATCCCCAGCAGGCACACTACGTTGTTACGACGTTGCGTTTTGGTTGAAGTAATGTCGCGACGTCGTTCAACTATTAAACGACGTCGTTTCAATGTCTCTTTTTTCGTCATCGATACAAACTACGTCGTTTCAACGTTGTTATTTTCGACGTCGATAATATATTTGATATCAGACGTTGTTTCAACGTCGGTATTTTCGACGTCGGTGTTATGTCGATATCTGACATCTCTTCAACGTTGTGATTTTCGACGTCGATTATAAGTCTATTTGCGACGGCATTTCAACGTCTTCACAAACCACAACGACATCGATCCTAACTGCATCCTACTGTTCATTTATTAATAATAATAATAATAATAATATGTCATCTTGTATAGCGCACTTATCAATCTACTCAGCAGTTTCTCAAGGCGCTGATATTATTACCCTGACGGAATTGTATTTCGGAGCAGCCATAAGCGCTAGACGAACCCACCCATTAATTCAGGTACCCAATTATACAGCTGGTGGACTGAGTGCAATGTGGATAAAGTGACTTGCCCAAGGACACAACACAGAGAGACCCAGGTTACAAATTGAAGGTGCCTCCACCGGGAATCGAACCCGGGTCGTTGGTGTGAGAGGCCAGCATGCTAACCACTACACCACTGTGCTCCGTTTTTTTATTAGCGATCGCAATCGCTTATGAAGCATATACTTCCAATCTTTATCCTTGATTGATTTGTTATATAAAGGTGTGAAGTTTATGGGCCCTATAGGCGTCGTCGGACATAGGAATTACCATGTTAAAACCATCATTGATATTCTTTAATTTTCCATAATGAGTAATGCTATTTTAAAACATATAAATTTGCATGTACACGTAGTCTACAATCAATGATAATGTATTTGTGCACATATTTTTTAATTGGATTTAATGATTTAAACGAATGATACTGTTACGAATTATTCTAATAGTTAACGGGGAATTTATTTTTAAACAGATATGTAATCTATTTTGTATGCCCGTGTATTTTAATCATTTATTTATTTATTATTTAAGACTCAAACGTAACAAATATTTGTGAAGCTGTGTACGTTTTCGCGCCAGCACAAAAGCTTATGACGTCATGTCTTCAACGATTACGTCACAAACCAAGTACTTTCGCCGCCATGTTTGATGTCGCCGTAAATATAGAGGGAATCCGTTTATGTTGCGTATTATGAACTCTGGTGTCGCCACTTCTCTTTCTGAGGTAAGTTATTGTTCCTGCATTTATGCACACTTTGATAATTAATATTTAATAAAGTCAACCCAATAAGGACACGTCGTCCAAACCAAACCCGCCAAACTACAAATGTAGCCTACCACACTCGACTCAATCGCAAAGCGACACACTCGACTCAATCGCAAAGCGAAGCGTAGTTTACATTCATTGCAGTAGAAGTCGGCAGTCTTATTAACACTGCTGAAGAACGAGTAGGACCTCGAATGATTGTGCTACTATTACCTTACCTATCCATAAACTTTATTTTCACTGACTATAGATCAACGACATTCTATTTGCAAACCAATTTTGGTGTCGCCTGCCCGGCTTTAGAAACATCGGCAAACTCTTTACAGTGTTGCGTAAAGTGCTCCGTGACGTGTCTTTCCACAATGATGCGCGGAGACCGTATTGTCTTCGATCAGCTGTTTGCAAGTTCACTACGTGCAGGCTTTGCTAACTTGTTTATGTTGATTGCTATTTGCGTCATATAAACACGATTAAAAAGCAAGAATATTACCGTGCCACTTATATTTAAACGTTATTTCAATATGATATACAGAGTGATGCAAAAAGTGTTCGTACTGTGACGTTAATTCCATACACATGCATGTTAATTTAGTCGACTCTAGGATAAATAATTTTCATAAAATAAGTTCTTGTTGGATCAATGTCAAAATTTTCAGCTTTTTTTAAAATCATCTCAGCTTGAAGTACATAATATAAATGTAATTTTCCGAGGACAATCTAAATAATTTCGTCCGATTAACCTACATGTGTACATTGAATAAAACGTTTTCCATAGATCGCCATGTTAGATTTTTCACAACTATCTATATAATGTACTTTCATTTCCAAGATAGAAAACAGAAAACTAAACATAAGATAAATTATGAAAAACATAATATATCGATATACCGAAAGTGATTAATATATAATTATTTATAGGAGCTGGTATCAGTGGAAATTCAGTTATTGTGTTGACAAATTAATTGTTTTCCTGACTATATACAACTTGTTCCTTGAAATATATAGATGTGTTGAACATTAGATAAATGTACCTTTGTAAATTAATTTTTATGAATACTTCTGTTAAAGAATAATGACTGTTTGTAGTGATTAATTATAAATGCTCACATTTCTGTTTTCAGTCAACTGCTTGAGAAGGGACAGGGATAAGATGGGGAGCAGAGAGTTGCAGACGGGAGATATTGCATCTATAGATTACCTGGGTTATCTTCCAGAATCTTTCCTCAGGTATACACTTATTCATCATGCATCATGTATTTTCCGACATAAAACGGTAAAGGTCCATAAATATTTAACACATCGAATAGTTAAAGTACAGTGAAAATGATGAGTAACATGATTATTTTTGAAAATTAGATACATTTCAAGATTTGATGAAGCATCGACATAAATAATAAGTTGATTTTCTTTCCCTTTTTCATTTGTGTAAGTTGTCTTTTTCTTTTCCAGAAAGCTGATGAATTGTGCTGTGACGAAACGTAGAACGCGCTGTTGAAGATAAAAAAAACCCGCGTATTCTTGTTATTTTAAGGCAGAATAAACAATTATGTAATCATAATCCCTAGCTGTCTGTTGTTTCTTGTTCAATGTTGATTGCTTTGACTAATCCCTTGTTGCTACAGCTAACCCGGAAGATATAATTATAATATCTATCTTTTAGAGATACTAACTTTTAGAATTGAGATTATTTTTAAGAGATTGCTACTGCTCAGAAAGAATGTTATTTATCGACGTTGAAATGACGTTGTATTATGGTTGCATATGAAATTTGCGGCGACGTTGATGTATTGTCGTTGAATCGACGTCATAACAACGTTTTTGATATGACGTTGCATCAACGTTGGTGCAACGTTGTATCAACGTAGATACAACGTCGAATCTACGTTGATGCAACATTGTAGCAACAACGTTGTTCCGACGTCGATTCAACGTCGAAAATTGACGTCGCCGCAAATTTCAAATGCACCCATAATACAACGTCATTTCAACGTCGATGAACGACGTCGTTTCAACGTCGGTTCAACGTCGAATTGCCTGCTGGGTCAATATCTGTACATATGTTTAGTAGCAAAGATCATTTTATTTATTTTGCTATATAAAGTGACTTAAACTCTTACACTTGCCTTGAACTGTACACACAAAATTATTATTTACATTTTTGCAGCTTTTAAAAAAAGTTTTGCTAGTTTATGGTATCCTCAGCACCTTATCAACAATTCGTATGAATTTTCGCATTCATTATTTCTTAATTTGACTAGAAAGGCACTAACGTTGAACACAACCTAAACTAAGTGACTTATCTATGAAAAGTTATGCTTTTTATTTCTCCAATATGAATATCTCCAAAATAGATGTTACTTTCAAATGATATTTCAGCTACAGCTCAATTTAAAACAATAACATGCATTATACACAAAAACGGCGACATTAAAATTTTCATTTTCATTAAATTTGAACAAACCTGTATAGGCTTGAAGAAGATGAAGATGATGGCGTCCTTGGGGTACTAAATGCAATTTCATATTCCAATTGAAAATACCACGAAAGTTGTAATGAATATTTGACGAAAATATCGTCTAAAAACTAAAAACTTACCTATACGACCGCGCCCAACAGAATATGTCCCTCTCTCGCACAAGAGCGGTTTAAGGGGAGTAACTCTGTCAGACTTACCCAACCTCTCACTTTCAAATCTAATTAAGGATGTTTGCTCCTCAAATATTTAGAATTAAACTTTTTTTCTAACTTATATTTTTTAAAAGATTAAAGTATATGATTGAAAAATCAGCATTAACAAATAGGGGGTAGTGTGGGTTTTTTTCGAGATATAACGCCTGTAAGATAGTGGGGTGAAGTACAATTTTAACATGGGAGTCTATGGGAAAATGAGAAAAAACTGCTAAAAATTTTAAAATACTACATTTCTAGTATTAAACTTTTTTTACTTTTTTGATATGTTACAAAGTTCATGTTCCCCTACTGAAATCGATGAAAAAATATATATGGTAGTGGTTTTTTTTTAAAGCTTTGACACAAAATGTACCTGAAAACCTCCCTTTTAGTCAAATTTAGGCCATTTACGCTGTTTAAGCACTTTTTAGAGGTTCTAAAGTCATATTTTCTTTATTTCATTTGCTTTTTAAAAGTCTGTAGGTCATGTAGAATATCATGAAGTAAATAAAAATGACAAAAAATCTTTACTTAATCATATTTCATTTTTGAAGTTCAAACGGAAGGAGCGGACATCCTTAAACTTAATTAATCAGACAGGATGAGAGGAGGTGGGAGGAACGTACCCCAAGGACGATCTTCTTCAAGGAATACTAAACCTATACAGGTTTGTTCGATTCCTTTTCAGAAGAGATCGTCCTTGGGGTACTAAATGCAATAAAACAGACTCCCATAGAGAAGTAATGGGAGTGGTCAACTGTCTGAATGTTAGCTACCTCGAACATGCTTCCACTAAGAATAATTCTAAAAATAGCAATTATGCCACTCACCTCACATCATGTGACGATAGTGCAATCATGGTAGCAGGGTAAGTGGGTCGTATAGTGATACCAGGCCAAAAGGCAATTTCGGTATTTATACAAGAATGACAGACCCCCCCCCCCCTTTTTTTTGGAAGCAATATGAGGGATTGAGTACAAAAGAACCCACAATAATCCACCCCCAGCAGCAGGAGACCCCTGAAGTGCTCTGCCGTGCTCTGGAGTGCCAAAGTGGATAAAACACGTCAACTCACGTGAGAATTAGTATTAGTCTAACAGTGCAGTTAAAAAACCAAAAAACACCTGAAGCTCAAACAGCTAAGGTTTTTGGCCCTGCCTACTGGAGAGAACTGACTGACCGAACCGTGCACGCTCCCTAGAGTGCTTGTTGAGTTGATAGTGCTTAATGAACGTACTCGGCCGGCTCCAAATAGCAGCTGAGCAGATCTCTTCAATAGGCAGGGCCGCAGCATACGCCTTCGACGTTGCCACTGCCCTAATTGAATGAGCCTTCAGACCATCAGGGGAATCTTTCCCTTGTGAATATAGGCCATGGAGATTGTTGAAACCAGCCATCGAGATATCGACTGCTTAGTGGCTGGTGAACCCACCTTACCGACCCCATAGCAGCAGAACAACTGTTTGTCTTTACTGATCTCTTTGGTGCGCTTAAGGTAAATCTTAAGAGATCTCCTAATGTCTAGAATATGAGTCTGGCTGCTAGCAGAGGCCCCTGCCAAATTGGCCTGACGGAGGACGGGAAGTTCTATGGGTGCGTAGAACGCGTGGAACGCATGGTCAACCTTCGGGCGGTACGAATCTGGTAGTCTAATGCTGACTTTGTCTTTGTGAAAAGCAGTGAGCTCGGGATCGGCAGACATCGCATGGATATCGCCTACCCGCCTACCAGATGTAACCGCCACTAAAAAGGCTGTCTTCCACGTCAATAGCTGGATTGAAAGAGAGAGTTTGAAAAGCTGGGCCTGACAACCAGTCAAGAACTATGGCAAGATCCCACATTGGACTGACCCTTCTCAAAACGGGTCGGATCCTGTCCACGCCTGCTAGTAATCTCTGTACGAGCGGATGGGATCCTAAGACCATACCGTCAACAGGGATATGAAACGCTGAAATCGCTGTGGAGTAACCCCTGACAGTCAAAGCTGCAAGGCCAGCTTCCAAACGGGACTGCAGGAATTCTAACACAGTGATCAGATCCGTAGAAAAGGGATCGAGTATCCACCCACTGGATCCTGGGAGCCATTGGGGTGTGGCTCTCCGTCCTGTGACAACAGACCGGGCCGACATGGCAATAGTACGGGAGGCTGTACCAGTCTCCCGAGAATCACCAGAAACCAGCTCTGCGACGTCCACAGCGGTGCTAATAGCACAAGTAGACGAGGAAGCTGCATGGCCAACTGGGCCAAAATCCTCGGGATCAGGGATACTGGAGGGAACGCCCACAGTACCCTGTCTGTCCAATCTAGTTGAAAAGCGTCTGCTGCCACCGCCCTTGGGTCGGGGACGCGTGAGCAAAACACTGGGGTCTGGTTGGTCACTCCAGAGGCAAACAGATCCACCTGGAACGACCCCTACAACTGGGAAATAATCCCGAATATCTCCCGACTGAGCATCCACTCATGGGGGGCTAGGACACGCAGAGAAAGAGCATCTGCTCGAACGTTGTCCACCCCCGGGAGTTAGACAGGGATTACCAGAATGTTGTACAGGTCGCACCAGAACAGGAACTCCCAGGCCTCCTGGAGAAGTGACGGAGAAACCGTCCCCCCTGTTTCTTGATGTAAGTCAAGGCTGTCTGGTCGTCCATCTCCCCTGACCTGATCCAGGAGGTGTTGAAACACCAGCCTGACGGCCCTCAGTTCCAGCACGTTTATTTGCAGTTTGGACTCCTGCTCAGTCCAAAGGCCCGATGCAGTGAGATTGCCTGACACTCTCCCCGCACATCTACGGCGGCTATTGGGTCGCATTTGGCTTCCCTTTGCCCCGAAAAGACGACTTAGTGTCCCTGCCTCCACCCCTCTTGCTCTTCCTCTGGTGATACATCGAAGATTTCCATGAATCAGCCTTCTGAACCGGCTTTTCAGAGGAGAGATTTGCAAGGTTGGAGTTGTGCTTTTTGAAAGACTTTTGTTGGACTAGCAAGGCCTTGTGATCCTTGTAGGCAGCCAAAGCAGCAGCAGCCTCCTGCACTATCTGCTGCGCCCCCGGAAAGAGGGTAGACCCGAACCGGAAGGGGGCAGCCAGAAGCGCCTGTTGGGTGGCTGGTGGATACTTGGAGACCGCCATCCAGAGTCTGCGCATGCCCATTACAGCGCTCATGGCCTGACTCGAGCAGCTACGAAGGCTGTCCCGAGCCAAGAAACCGTGCACCTCGATCAACTCCTCCGCAAGGCTACCCGACTCAGCGGTGCCAGCAGTGTCCCCAGACAACTCCTTTTGCAAGGTAACAAGGTAAGTTGAATGGAGGGAGATCTGCATCTGCTGGCAAGCGTTCCTAAACTGCTCTTCAAAGCCTAGGTACACTGCCCTCAGAGTTTGACCAGCCAGTGGAAACAGAGGTAGACGCTGGCCCCACTTAGCCGAAGCCAGAGAGGGGGTCATAGACCCCGGTGGGGTGACCGAGGAGTAGACACACTCATCCACCACTGGTACCGAGAAGAGACCCTCCTCCCCCATCAGATACCTCTTAGCTAGCTCTGGGTGAACAAGCTTCGTACGGGTATCCGATAAGAGAGGATTGATCACCTCTAAGCACAGGGATGGCAGAATGCGGAGCCGAGTCTGGGTGGTCTTAGCCGGAGCAAAGGCGTCCCCGGAACCTCAACAGGGAGAGCAACCTGCGGCATAGCTGAGATTAGCTTTGTTCTCATCAGCCGCAATGTGGAAGCAAGAGCTGGTGTTTGTTCCGTCAACACAGAATCCCCATCATCAATCTCCATATCCTCATCATCACCAGAGCCAGAAGTCAAGCCCTCAATCTCGAGGTCCAACTCCCGCTCATTGGGTTTCTGATTCAAAGGAGGCATCTGAGAATTTTGTGCTGTCGGGTCAACCGCAACCTCGCCCCCCTGCTTCGGTGCCGATGCCCGGTTCTGAGACTCTGTTACAGTGGTCTGTGGTAGGACATGTAACTGGCTCTGGGCAAAGCCTTGGGTTGTGGAGATAACTGGCCCCAGACCAGGAATCACCAACGGCCCTTGGCCAGGGCATCAGCAGACAGCAGGCCAGTGCCTGTGGCTGTGACACGGAGGTTCATACCCGCGTCAAGGCCAAAGCCAGGACGGGGAGGATCCCCTTGGTTGAAAACTCGCCCTCGCCCTCGACCCCTGTCGGGAAACTGGTTCGAACCACAACCAAAGCCGGGATTGACACCAGCGCCCCCAGATGTTACCATAGACGAGATGTGTCCAGGACGAGGCAGTAACTCCTTGCGGAGATCTGCCATCGACCCTTGGAACAAGCTCGTAACAGAAGCCATCGGTGCTGCAAGCAGCTGGTTAAGCATATCAATGGTAACAGGTGCAGTAGGTGTTGGTGTAGGTGAAGGTGTGTTTGGAATTACCTGAACCTCAACCTCAGCGGTCACCTGCTGCTGACCCTCCTCCCCACCCTTAGGGGAAGGCGAGGGTACATTAGCAGATTTGGCTTTACGTTTATCCTTATGGGCCTTCTTGGAAGGCGGGTCATGGAGAGAAACATCCCCTCCCAAGAATAGATGTCTTGAAAAAAGGAGAAGTCAGCCGCCCTAGTCTTCCTGGTCTTAGGTGTGAAAGATCCCCATTTGCTAAGGAGTATGTACACAAGATTTCAGCTTTCTTAGCCTTTTCGTTCTTGAGAAGATTAAAAGAGATTTTACAGGGCCACAGGGTCACCAAATCTATGATTTAAGACCCCTATTGACGATGGTGCCTGTACCTACAATTTCAGCCCGCTGGAGCCAGTGGCTCTTGAGGAGAAGTCGAAGAAGGGAAAGTTTATAGACAGACGGACGCCTGACGCAATGCCATGCCATTCAAGCCTGTTGAGCTAAAAATTCTTTCCAAATTTGGTGTGAAAAGTACCATTTGCTCCCAGGAAACGCTTTGAATTAAAAAAAAAGCTTGGGGGGGGTGTTCACACTTTCCGAATTTTGTAACGTATTAAAAACGTATCGAAGCACCCTCCTCCCACCAAACACAGCTATAGGAACAACATTCTTTTCAATTTCGTCTGAAAATTGGGGTTGCCATGTCGTATTTTCACTAGAAGATGCTGTAGGATCAAAATTTTCATCCAAAATTGTGTTAAAAATAGGGTGAGGACTCGTCATATTATCTGTTTCTGAAAAAATATTATGAGAAAAGAAATTTTCTTCAAAATTGACACGTACTATTTGCTCCTAGAAAGCGCTATTGAATTTTTTTTTCGTGGGTGAAAAGTGGGGGGGCCATGCCCCCCCCCCCCCCTATTTCAGAAGTGCCCCCCCGGGCCCCCCCTGCTCCTACGCCTATGCATCAGTAACAGAGTGACACTTGATTTTCATGAAACGGTTTATACCAGCAACCACAAATGACTCATACCGTTCATTGCTATTGGGGGCGGGATAGCGCAGTGGTTAGCGCGTTCGGCTTCGGATCAAGAGGTCCGGGGTTCGAATCCCGCCAGGGGCACGGCAACTTTGTCTGCAGTAGAGAACTGTTCTACACTCAGTAAGGTTTGGGTGCAATGCTGCACTGAAATACAGCGTAGTACCACCCATGGTTCGCTTGTTCCAGCCGTTGCTCGCAGGTTTCGCCGCAATGCATAGCCACATGGCGTTGCAGGCTTTCTCCCTGTCATAATACTAGCAGCCGCGATATAAGTGAAATACTCTTGAAAGCGGCGTTAAACCCAAACTCACCTCACCTCACCTCATTGCTATTGCCCACTTGCCTCTCTTAGCTTACTATGTTTATTATCTCGATGTCCATTGACTTAGTTAATTATAGACAGGCAGTGGGGCTCTTTGTCATATCACTTCACTGTGTTTATGTTACAGACTAGCTTTGCTTACCTATGTCTGTACTCTTGTATTATTTCTCTTGTGTTGATGTTAACATTACTTTGTTGTGGTCATATTCATCAGAAAATTAACAGAAACTTAGTGAAATGAGGACATAGATAGTACCGTAGTACAATATTATTACCGGGTTTTCATCCTCCCTTCAGAAAAGATCGACCAAGTAGAGGTTGGGGGGTAGCAATCTATGTAAAAGACAGTTTATATGTAGAAGCAATGGACCATTTTGACATTGATAATCTGGAAGTGATTTCAATATAGATGCCATGGGAAACCAGAAACATAAGATAAAATATTTGGAATCTATGTATGATCTTGAACAAATAATCAACAAACCCATTAGAATAATACACTCATCGTCTTCCCTGATTGATTTAATATTTGTAAAAACTTGTGATAGTGTTGATGGATCGGATGTGCTAGATCCTATATGCAGTGATCATTGTCCAATATTCAATCATCTTAAGACTCAGCTGCAAAAGCAAATTAACTTCAAGCACTATGTATATGATTATAATAAAACAGACAAAAAAGCTATCCTAAATGAGTTAAAGTACGTAAATTGGAAAGCATTATTCCATTCAAAATCACAAGATGACATGGTAGAAATTTTAACATGTACATTACTAACTTCATGTAACAAACATATTTCAAACAGATTAATAACAGTAAGACCAGAAGATCCCCCATGGCTAAAAAATGAAATTTGTCATCTTATTAGAAAACTAAATCGACTTCATAAGAAATCTAAACGCAGGAATTTGTCTTCTGATTGGTCTAACTAATGAGAAATAGTGGTGTTTCTGCTATCCGTACTGCGAAAGAAAATTATCATAAGAAACTAGACGATAAAATAAATTCATCAGTTGGTCATAAACCCCTTGTGGCAATTAATGAAGAGCTACTTGAAGAAAACTGGAAGTAAAAACAATTTCCACACGATAAAAAAAACAAATTGTATGATGATAGTATTGATATTGCAAATATACTAAATAATTATTTTATATCTCAAGCACAACTTAGGGACCCTTCCTGCCACCCACCTACTGTTAGCCTAAAAACACAACAATCACTCTCATCAGTTACTGTATCACCCAAAGAGGTCTTAGATTTATTACTATCAGTTGATACGAATAAAGCAACGGGTCCTGACAGTGTTGCTAATAGAATCATTAAAATGTGTGCATATTGTTTAAATAAACCACTTGCTTTAATTTTTAATTCTTCCCTCAGGGAGAATGTATTTGATCCACGTCAGTGGAAAGAATCCTCTATCATTCCTATTCATAAAAAAGGAAGCACAAACGACTGTACTAACTATAGACCGATAGCACTAACTAGCAATCTATCTAAAATATTTGAGAATATTTAAATTTCTTTTTAATTATTTTAGAGACAACAATCTTTCGACTAACCTGCAATTGGGATTCATACAGGTGACTCAACTGTAAATCAGCTTACAGACCTATATAACTTCATATCAAAAGAAATCGATAAAGGTAAAGAATTAGTAAAGCTTTCACAGAGTTGTTTAAACATATTTTATTCTCAAGGAAAAGGATTGGGAACAAGTTATCCAACTTAATTAAAATACCCTCTCCTTATCATGTACAAGAATGATTTACATATATACAAGCATGACAACAGAAAGTGAACAAGAACAGAGTAAGAAGATATAAAAAGAAACAGAATGACATTATAATGCTAAACAAATCATTTTGTTTCACTAGTATAGGTATGTACTGAAATAAATAATTGTCTATTTTGACATTCTGATAGGTCTGCACTTCCCTCAAGCAAAAGTTTTAGATCGATTGGAATACATGCTGTGACTACAATGCGCTGTAATGACGACATCAGTTGATTTCTTTGTTCATTATACAATGTACATTTAAATAAATAGTGATAAGCGTTTTCTACATTGTAACCGCATATACAGTTAGCTATTGTTTTAAAGGCACTGTAGCACGTTTTTTCGCTCAAATAAGTTGATGAAATGTATTTGAAAAATATTTTCACCAATGGTAAAACATCCTTCTCTCTTTGGAAAATAAAGTTTAAAATGAGTGTACATGTTTTGGTAAAGCCATGGGAAACGTTTTCGTAATATAAAATAATAAATTGTGTTCACAATAAAATGGCCGCAATGCAATTTTTGCTTTATACGCAAACATATTTTTTACCGCTACAGATAATTGGTTTGTGTAATAAGATGGTTTACCCTCTAAAGTAAATATAAATGACATAAACTATCATTATAAATGGGAAATTTGAAAAAATAAAATTTGCAAAAAACGTGCTACAGCGCCTTTAATTCCAACTTTATACAAATCATAATTCAATGAGCTATTAAACAGTATACCGTAACTTGGTGTGAATAATATTTAGTTTTCTTTTGCCACATGAATAGTAATATGGCGCAAAAGTGTTCCGATGAGTTATGCATGATTTAAAATTTGAAACTGATTTGGACTGACGGTGCGGGGTTGGTAGACCATTACAAGAATGTATTGTTGATGGAAAGAACGAATCTTGTGAAAGTTTAAGTCTTGAGTTGGGAGTAGATATATTATGTGAGTTACGTAAGTTGTAATTAGATTTAAAACCGACATTCTGAGGAAGCAGATCAGCAAGGTATTGGGGAGACAATCCATTTTGAATTTTATACATCAAGTTCAACTTTCTTTTTCTCCTACGTTCTTGTAATGTTTTCCAACCAGTTTCAAAATACAAATGTTTTTGTGATGTATATTTTGGTAATCCAGTAACTATTCTTGCTGCTTGCAGTTGAATCTGCTCTAATTTGTTTATTGATTCAAGAGAACACCCACCCCAGACTTCGCATGCGTATTCAAGATGAGGTCTTATAAACATTACATAAATTTTACTTAGAGTCTCTTTGCCCAATACATATTTCAGAAGTCTCAATGAACATACCATTTTAAAGACACGTTTTATAATACCATCAATATGTTCAATCCACTTTCCATTACTCGCAAGCGTTACTCCTAAATGTTTAAATGTCTCCACCATTCTTATTTCTACCCCATCGAAGTAAAGTTGTGGTTTGTAAGTATATTTTTTTGAAGAAAACAAGATAGCTTCGGTCTTGTCAGGATTGTACTTGATTAGCCATGATTTACCCCACATATTTCATTTATACAAATTACTATTCACGTTTCTTTCTATTACTTGATAATCTGCTGCAGAATTTCCAAGGGACGAGTCATCAGCGAAAAGCCTGGTTAAACAATCTAATTCATCTGCAATGTCATTGATATAAACAATGAATAAAAATGGGCCAAGCACAGAACACTGGGGAACACCAGCATTGAGTAATTTCGGCTTGGAGGTAGTTCCATTAACAAACACGCTTTGACTATGACTACTTATGTAACTAGATAACCAGCCCAGCAATTGACCTGTAACACCATAATTTTCAAGTTTCAACAATAGACCTTTGTGCCAAACTCAATCGAATGCTTTTGATACGTCACAAAATACCATACAATAACACTCTTTTTGTCTAGTGATTCACAAATCTGATGGTATAATTCAATTAATTGGTGTACTGTAGAATGTTGTCAAGGCTGGAATCCAGACTGATATTTATAGAGAAGGTTATTCTTATGGAAGTAATTGAATAAATGTTTAAAAACAACTCGTTCAAACAGTTTACCAACACAGCTGATAAGAGATATTGGTCTATAGTTCGAAGCTGATGTTGGATCACCCTTTTTAAATAGAGGCATAACATTTGCAACTTTCCACTCAGATGGACACACACATGATTGTAATGACCTATCAAATAATAAGCATAGCACAGGACTTATTGAGAACACAACCTTTTTCAAAAGTTGATGGCTTATTCTATCAGGACCAGATGCTTTTTTTTACATGTAAACATTTTATAATATCTTCAATTTCCCCTTTAGTTACTGTAAGAGTGTCGATTACAGCACTAGTTCTTTTTCTGAAATTTGAAAGACGCATGTTTTGATCATCTAAGGTTGAAATCGATTGGAAAAATTAATTCAATTGTACTGCTTTTTCACTATCAGAAAAGCAAGTAGGATTTTCTTGATCATTTTTAGATGTAAGAGGAGGTATGCACTTACTCGAGCCAGATTGCCTTATTATGTAGTGTAACAGTTCCAATACGAGTTCTTACTTTCAACATACAAGTCAAGGAGAAAATTATCCACATTCGCATAAAAACTCTCTTTTGCATAGTACTTCATATTATTAACTTTCTGTCTTTGTTTCTTGAATTTCATGATATCTGATAAATTATTTTATTTGTTCTATTCGCCCTCTTGCGCAATCTGTCTCTTTTCCTGCACTCTTTTCTTAAATTTGAATCAAACCAGGGTTTGTCATTTGGTCTTATCGTCACTTTCTTTGTAGGAACACATGTTTTACGAAACCATTTAATTTATCATAAAATATATCACAGGCTTCATTAACACCCTAACAATGTGTAAATAATATACGCTCATTCAACAATGTATAGTCACCTTGATTATAACATAATATATCTCTCGTATATGCCATCTGTGTATTCATAGAAGTGGCCAGTGTGATGTAAGTGCCTTTATGGTCGCTTATTGAACTATTAAACTCTGTAACACCACTTTCAACATTCTTTACATCCTCACAGATGATAATTGGATCTATGAGAGTACTGGATTGATGTGTTACCCTTGTAGGTTCTTTAATGATATTTCTCAGATTCTTACTTAACATAATATCTTTGAGGTATTTACCTCTACAAGATAGAAGATCAGCATTGAAATCACCAAGTAAAATAATTCGACTAGAGCTATCTAATTCATTTTGAATATTATTGTCAAGTCGCTCCCAAAATTCATTATATTCAGGTCTATAAGCCAAACTTATGATAAGCGGTTTTGCAGGAAGGTGTATTTTAATCCAAATTGTTTCATCATATCTGTTCTCTAGGTCATACACTCTCATACATGGTAAATTCTCTCTACTATACACGACGACACCCCGTCCAAATGAGTTTCTGTCTTTACGAATTGGATCATGATAACCCGTCCATTTTATTGAATCATTATCTATGTTCTGATCTAAGTGTGTTTCAGTGAAACCAACGATATGGTTATCTGATAGATACTTGCTTAGATAATTCAGCTTATTTTTCACGCTTCTGGTATTAAGATGAAACAATCAGGCCCCCCTAAGTTATTGAAGGAAATGCGTCAATTTTGAAGAAAATCCATCCAAATTTGAAAGAAATGCGTCCATTACGGAAGAAAATGCTTCTTTTCTCGAAACAATCGCAGCAATATCGGTGAATTCACGGTAATTACAGAAACAATCACTCTGATGTTGGAAGGACCAACATCCCTATCGGAAACGACATCGGCCATTTCCGTGAATTCTCGGTCAATCCCGGAAATGCACACATAAAAAAATGGCGTCGGAAGAATGTTCTCCTGCTTCGGTGAGTAATGTTTTTACTGATTACAGTCCGTACTTTACATGAATCGAAGTTAAATTACTTTTGTTGAATGCGTCTTGGTACAGGGAATCAACAAGACTTTAGGTTACTGTCATGAAAATGAGTAGTTACGGTGCTTATGTTAAAACAGTTCGCGATTCACCGATTGTTTACATCGAAGCCAGGTGAAGCCGTATCACTAACAGAAAGACTAAAAAGCATAGATGATCTCTGAAGCGTGTAAGAATTTAGAATCCCAATGACAGTTTGATGTCGGAAGGACCAACATCGCTATCGGAAACGACATCGGCCATTTCCGTGAATTCTCGGTCGATGCCGGAAATGCACACATAAAAAAATGGCGTCCGAAGAATGTTCTCCTGCTTTGGTGAGTAATGTTTTTTACTGATTACAGTCCGTACTTTACATGACTCGAAGTTTAATTACTTTTGTTGAATGCGTCTTGGTATAAGGAATCAACAAGACTTTAGGTTACTGTCATGAAAGTGAGTAGTTACGGTGCTAATGTTAAAAAGTTCGCGATTCACCGATTGTTTACATCGAAGTCAGGTGAAGCTGTATCACTAACAGAAAGACTAAAAAGCATAGATGATTTCTGAAGCGTGTAAGACGTTTCAGGGTTATTTCATAAGTAATTTAGGACATTCATTTCGATAATTTCGTCACTTTATATGCGAAGCCATTTCGATGGGATTGCTTATAGTGGGTTATTTATTTCGGGTTTTCTTCACCGAGAGCAGTGACTGAAATTACTTGTAAAACGAAACTTTTTTTTTTGTTATCCCAACAATTATAACCAAAAAATACAAAACTGTTGTATCTACATTAAACTCAAAATTATTATCTTCTTTATTTGTTAATAAATATGTGATAAATAGCTGAAAGAGTTAAAGTTATTCCAGATGTTAAGGGAATATAATTACACTATATATACGACATACATTTCGGCACCATGGCATACTGCGATAATTTGTCTGATGATAATTTTAAACAATATAAATAACTTATCCAGATCGTCTGTAATAATGGAATAAAACCGAGACATCTGCATGATCAGGATTCTAGTTGGTGAAAAGTGGTTGTCATACATTCAACAGAAATAAATAACCTAATAAGCAATCCCATTGACTAGGATTCGCATAATCACATATAAAGTGACGAAATTAAATTCCTAAAGTCCTAAATTACTTATGAAATAACACTGAAACGTCTTACACGCTTCAGAGATCATCTATGCTTTTAAGTCTTTCTGTTAGTGATACGGATTCACCTGATTTCGATGTAAACAATTGGCGAATCGCGAACTGTTTTAACATTAGCACCGTAACTACTCACTTTCATGACAGTAACCTAAAGTCTTGTTGATTCCTTATACCAAGACGCATTCAACAAAAGTAATTATACTTCGAGTCATGTAAAGTACGGACTGTAATCAGTAAAAACATTACTCACCGAAGCAGAACATTCTTCGGATGCCATTTTTTTATGTGTGCATTTCAGGCATCGACCGAGAATTCACGGAAATGGCCGATGTCGTTTCCGATAGCAATGTTGGTCCTTCCCACATCAGACTGTCTGTTTCTGTAATTACCGTGAATTCACCGATATTGTTGCGATTGTTTCGAGAAAAGAAGCATTTTCTTCCGTAATGGGCGCATTTCTTTCAAATTTGGATGGATTTTCTTCAAAATTGACGCATTTCCTTCAATTACTTAGGGGGGCCTGTTAGCAGGAGTACCCCAGGGATCCGTCCTTGGGCAGCTATTTTTCCTAATATATATAGATGACCTAGTTGATGATATAGACTGTAATATCAGACTGTTTGCTGATGACACGTCATTATATATTGTAATTTATGATCCTAACATTGCAGCATTAACATTAAATAACGATTTACAAAGAATTTCACAATGGGCTGAGCTGTGGCAAATTGATTTTAATCCAAATACAACTATATCTGTGCAGTAGAAAGCGCCATCCAAGCCACAAGCCTGACCTAAAATTAAATTATGTACTTATCAAAGATGTCTCTTCCCATAAATATTTAGGACTTGTTCTTCAACATGATTGTCAATGGTCCTCTCACCGTGATGACATTATCCGAAAAGTCGGAACAATGATAAATTGTTTAAGAAGTCTTAAATACTGATTGAATAGAAAAAGCCTTGAAATATTGTATAATCATTCATTCTTCCTAATTTTTTATTACTGTTCAAATGTATGGGACAATTGTACTATGCATGAAGCAAAACTCTTGGAAAATCTTCATCTCGATGCATTAAGATTGATATGTGGAGCTTTAAGAGGCACAAGTCATAATAAGACTTTCACTTCACTTAGCGATATAAATTATCTCCATCCTATCTTTCAGATTTGGTTCCAAATAATATTTCCGTAAATAATCCTTACAACCTAAGAAACTCAAATTCTCTACAAACTATTTCGTGTAAGACTGCTAGACAATCGGCATCTTTCTTACCCTCTGTTGTTAGAAAATGGAATTCGTTATCGGAAGAACAAAAACTAAGCGATTCAGTAAGCAACCTTAAAAAAGCAATAAACACTACTGTCCATAACAAATACCACTTCGATCCAAAATTTGGACAGAGATTTGCTCAAATAATTCACTGCAGACTTCATCTAGGGTGTAGTGACCTCAATTATGATAAATTCAATAGGCATATATCGATATCTCCTTCATGTTCATGTGTCATTTTTCTGAAGATTGTGTCCATTTCTTTTTTACATGCCCATTATTTAATCATGTTCGACAAAATAAATACTTCTATGTAAAAGGATATGATCTGAAATCAATTCTTTATGGCAACAGTGAACGATCACAAACCATTAATCAATATATAATACAATCTGTACATGAATTCATTATTGAAACTTATAGATTTAAATAGAAATTCGTACAACATGCCTTGCTTTTACGTTTGGGTGATTTGTCATGATGCTGGTAGAAATGAAAACCATGTCGCATATTTATATTTACTTTGTTCTGTTTTGTATAAAACATGTATTGATATTATGTTCAAGGGAGCGGCCTTAGCATAAGCGTTGTAAGCTTGTTGGCCAATATTTTTTAATCCCTTTCACAATATGTACACTATTGTGAAATAAATATGTTTAAAACAAAATAGGGTTTTAAAGGGAGGGTAATGTAGCACAATGGGATTTTTTGGCATTATGTGAAATGAAAACATGGTATATTGTACCTAATTTTGCATTTTTTTTAATACGTAACTAAAGACATACACTGATAGAGTGTTCACATAGTAATAATAATAATAATAATAATAATAATAATAATAATAATAAAAAAACTGTATTACCTTGAAAGGAATTAATTTTGTATCATGACAGAGCTCGTGTACATGAATGGCAATTAAAGGATGGATGAAATGACATATGGTCCAAATCGGATTCATTAAAATGGGATGTCAATTTGACAATTGCTCGATTTTAAATTTCTGAAATCGGTCCATAAATTACTTATATACGGCTTTTTAAAAAAACGCCTGATTTATCCCCGGCGACCAGAATGAAAGTCTGCGGGGATGTGACCCGTGAAGGGATGACTTCTGTGACGTATGTGGAGGAATTTGATTTTCAGCGATAGTCACAATTCAACGTAATTTCGCAACATTTTGATTGTTAATTTCACAAAGATACCTTCAATAAACCAACTTAAATTTCCCATATATCGAATGTTTAGATATCCAACTAGGTAATTCCGCAGATGACAATTACACAATTATTACATAAACATGTATTTTTGGCGATGTAATACACCTCATAAATTCATTTAGCGGCAGTGATAATTATCATTAATTACTTAACGAGACACCGGCGGAGAAGCTATTTAGCCGCCCCGCCTATCGCTTTTCCCAGTCACGCCTCAGTGAGCATTTTCAAAAGGATTCGCCGAACAAACTTGCGATTGTGTTAAAATGGGTGAATTAAAATCGTCTTAATTATCAATTGCAAGTGTACCGGTATATTGTCTCGATTTTATGCTCAATTGATTCCGATATACAATATATGTAGAGGTAATCATCTGTCATTCTTGAGAAAAATGCATTTCATCTATCCTTTAACAGTCACAGATTACATGTAATACAAAACACAATCACAATTGGTTAACTTAAGGATCATTTAACAAACGAATGCTGAAGGGAATAAATGTATTCAGACCTCTATTGGTTTTGTATCGAGGTAATAAGTATCTCCTTCCAGAAGGAAGTTGAACATATTCACTGTGCAACACATGATCTGGATCCGACAAAATTTTCAGAGATAATTTCAAAACTCGTTTTTCATAAACATAAAGACAGATTTGTAAAATGAACTCCAGCTATTTTACCAGCGATGTGGACAACTTTTTCTAAGCGAGATTTGTTAACAAGAGACAAAGAACCATACCAACATTGGAAGGAAAAGGTTATAAAACTGATAAACAATTTGCTGTTATGCTGTAGCGAAGTTTTCCCCACTCGCAGCACCGATGAATGGCTTCAGTTCTCATTGTTTTCATTTTCAACAAATGCGCTTGTGTTAATCAAGTTGTAAAATATAAAGTCATCAAAATGTTACCTTCATTAGTATCTTTCAATTTAACTGTGTTTTAATCACGTATAAATAACATATATATGTAAAAGGAATATCCTCCTGAATTTCGTTTCCACAAAAAATACCCCGATAGAACCCTCCTTTTAAGTCATGGCCTGAGAGGCTCTTATTTGGGGCCATTGGATCACCAAATCTACAATTTAGCATCACCATTAGCCAAGGAGTCCATACCAAAATTTCAGCTCCCTAGACGGATGGACGCTGGACACCATGCCATGTCATAAGCCAATCGCCCAGATAGCATTCATATGTTGGCCCATAGTTGGCCCACGATCACTGGTTTGGTTGGCCCACGGTTGTCACATTGATGTTGGGCCCATTTGGATATGCTCATCGGTTTTACATTGGCCCATCATGTTGGCTCAATGTTGGCCCAATGAAAGAGAATTTACACACTGAAATGGCCCACAATTGGCCAATCGTGGTGATTTTGTTGGCAATATGTTGGCCTGATGTCATACCTATGTTGTTGCACTGCATTGTATACACTACACTGCATACCCTTACCATAATCAGAAGTATACAAACAAGAAAACAATTTAATCAAATAAAACATATTTTTATTAGTTGAGTTATCTTGGTCCCATGATACATGTGAACCATGTATCTTGCATCGGAAACCCCTATTTCATGACTGCCTTTGTCTCAGCATAAGTTGTATTTGGTCCTGGCTGGTTCTCTTAGGTTGCTCCTGAAATAATTGAAATAGTTTCAAAGAAAACACTCGTGAAATCAGAACTAAAATGTAAAAGGTATATACAACATTAAAACTTTAATATTGTCTAGCTATTAATTTTAGGCCAAAATTGGTTCAACGTTGGACTAATGAATATCACCATTTAAATACTTTTTCTTTCAAATAAAGACAAAATAGACAAATAAATATAGAATTCTGCCAAGTTGTCAACTGATATGATTTCCATACCAAAAGTTTATTTAACAAAAAAGTAAAATAGTCACAATCAACTCAAATTCAGAAAGACTATCCGGGTGAACAACAGAAACGTATATTAAATAAATTATAAAAAGCTGTTCATGCATATGATACAGCATTAGTAGATTGTTCCCTAGATATGATAATATGGTGTTTTGACCTTGAATTTATACAATCATGTGTATCACAGGTAGCAAACATGTACTTTAATACTTACCGAGTTAAGTCCTCCACTCATGAAATGGTTCTGTCGTCTGCTGTTTGACCATTCCATAAAGCTATGGGACACATATGTTTGGTATCTACTGTGGGTTACTAAAGAGCATGTCCCACATGATGTTTAAACATACGATTAAAAACATTACTTGAAATTTCCCTATAGTAATTATTTCAACTTGCTTCAAATGACCAATTTAATAAATGCGAAATGATGGCTAAAAAAATAGAGCCATGGGCTCTGTAGCTCATCAGGATTTCATTGATTTACTATCTAAAGTTGAATATTTAAGATATTTAAGTTATTGTTTACAAGCAAAAGATAGGTTCTTAGATCATGACCACTGTGACCCCATTTGGGGTCACAGGGTCACATAATCTACAATTTAGATTCCCCATTGGCCAAGGAGTCTGCACACAACTTTTCAGCTCTCTAGACCTTTTGGAACTGGAGAAGAAGATGAAAATAAGTTTTTAAGGATGTGACCCCGGTGACCCCATTTGGGGTCACGGATTCATGAAATCTACAATTTAGAATCCCCATTGGCCAAGGAGTCTGCACACAACTTTTCAGCTCTCTAGACCTTTTGGAACTGGAGAAGAAGATGAAAATAAGTCTTTAAGGATGTGACCCCGGTGACCCCATTTGGGGTCACAGGGTCACGAAATCTACAATTTAGAATCCCCATTGGCCAAGGATTCTGCACACAACTTTTCAGCTCTCTAGACCTTTTGGAACTGGAAAAGAAGATGAAAATAGGTTTTTAAGGATGTGACCCGGGTGACCCCATTTGGGGTCATGGGGTCACGAAATCTACAATTTAGAATCCCCATTGGCCAAGGAGTCTGCACACCACTTTTCGGCTCACTAGACCTTTTGGAACTTGAGAAGAAGATGAAAATAGGTTTTTAAGGATCTGACCCCTGTGCCCCCATTAGGGGTCACGGGGTCACGAAATCTACAATTTAGAATCCCCATTGGCCAAGGATTCTGCACACAACTTTTCAGCTCTCTAGACCTTTTGGAACTGGAGAAGAAGATGAAAATAAGTTTTTAAGGATGTGACCCGGGTGGCCCCATTTGGGGTCACTGGGTCACGAAATCTACAATTTAGAATCCCCATTTGCCAAGGAGTCTGCACACAACTTTTCAGCTCTCTAGACCTTTTGGAACTTGAGAAGAAGATGAAAATAGGTTTTTAAGGATGTGACCCCTGTGCCCCCATTTGGGGTCACGGGGTCACGAAATCTACAATTTAGAATCCCCATTGGCCAAGGAGTCTGCACACAACTTTTCAGCTCTCTAAACCTTTTGGAACTGGAGAAGAAGATGAAAATATAGGTTTTTAAGGATGTGACCCCTGTGACCCAATTTGGGGTCATGGGGTCAAGAAATCTACAATTTAGAATCCCCATTGGCCAAGGAGTCTGCACACAACTTTTTATCTCTCTAGACCTTTTGGAACTGAAGAAGAAGATGAAAATAGGTTTTTAAGGATGTGACCCCTGTGACCCCATTTGGGGTCACGGATTCATGAAATCTACAATTTAGAATCCCCATTGGCCAAGGAGTCTGCACATAAAATTTCAGCTCTGTGGAATCATTGGTTCTGGAGAAGAAGTCGAAAAAGTGAAAAGTTTACGGATGGACGGATGGATGGATGGACGGACGGATGGACGGACGCCGGACACCATGCCATGCCATAAGCCCATCGGGCCTTTCAGACCTGATGAGCTAAAAATAACGTTTATTTACAACATATGTTGGGCATGTGAATGAAGTTTGATGAAGCTAGCATGTATAGTTTGGGAGATCTGCTCCGCACAAAATGACTTTATCAAAGAGTCGCTTTTTAGTCACGTTTCCATGGAAACCGAACAAAATGAAATTCAGAAATAGTTCTAACCCTCAAAAGGCACAACTATGCATCATGGTTGACATGTGTATGAAGTTTGGTGATACTAGCATGTATAGTTTGGGAGATCTGCTCCGCACAATGTTTTGGGACAGACGGACGGACGGACAGACGGAAAGACGGAAAGAATGAACGCGATATACCCCCGCTTACGCTGTAAGGCGGGGGTATAAAAAGTAACATTTTGGAATTGGCTTTCAAACTCAATCAAGAGTAGTAGTAGGGCAACCTGCACTTTAAACTTCATTCACCTAAATGTACTAGTTCCTGAGAAAACATCACATCACAAAGATATTTCATCAGTAGAAGTATATATACTAAGGTCGATTTCAGATTCAAGGGCCATAAATAATAAAGCTCCAATCATTGTTTCAAATATTTCCCACTTGATGGCCAATATTGCTTATTCTCACAGTACTTGACACTACTGAAACTTACTCTGAGTGGTGGGTAGCTGATAGCACCCCTAACTGGCAGCAGAAATCTGGTGTTAGTTGTTGATATCATTCCATCAAAGAATCTCTTCACGATAGCACAACAGGGCGTAGGAGTTGATGTTACTACACCTGCAACAACATAATGTTAATACACCTGCAACAACATAATGTTAATACACCTGCAACAAAAGTAATGTTACTACACCTGCAACAACATAATGTTACTACACCTGCAACAACATAATGTTACTACACCTGCAACATCATAATGTTACTACACCTGCAACAACATAATGTTACTACACCTGCAACATCATAATGTTACTACACCTGCAACATCATAATGTTACTACACCTGCAACATCATAATGTTACTACACCTGCAACATCATAATGTTACTACACCTGCAACATCATAATGTTACTACACCTGCAACATCATAATGTTACTACACCTGCAACATCATAATGTTACTACACCTGCAACATCATAATGTTACTACACATGTAAGTATACATACATGTGCTTGTTTTGCAGGATCTTTGAAAATCTTATGAAGAGAAGACCAGAATTTATAAAAGCTTGCATATGTACAATTTGAGAAAGCAATAGTTCTTGTTACTTGGTAATATCTAGTTAATTCTAATTGTAAAGGTTTGAAGTTTGGTTGATTTTTTTTAATATTGCATTTGTTAAGAAACATTTTTGTTATGAGAATAATTGCATTAAATAGGTTATTATTCATACCTCTAAAACCAAACAGTATATCTCCTCATTTAAATTGATAATTCTTTCTATGTAATTTGCAGGCCATTCTGATAATTGTGTCCATATGGTTTTAGCATACAGACAGGCATATACAAAACATGTGAAATAGTTTCAATTGAGTCATTGCAAAGAGAACATGCTGGGGATTCTACATATCCCATCTTGGATATCAAACCCCTTCTCCTTCAGAACGCTGTGAAGGAGTTCCACTGGAAGTCGTAGAGCTTCCTGGTTGATTCCCTTTGTGATGTAGCGACCGTATGTGCCACCGCCTCCGAAAAGCCGGTATGTCTTAATTTATAGTTAATTTACCTTCAAGAGATGTTGATGTACCCGGTAGTATCGTCTAACCTAGGAGTTGGAATTTCAGAAATGTGGTTTTCATAATTAATCAGATTGACACTCTTCACTAGTGTATATGTTTTTGTAATAATTTCTAACTTCCTGAATAATGTTTTCTTGTGTCATTAATCAAGAAATCCCTCTCTATTTTCAAGCTTTCACATTGCTTTATTAAGGAAGTCTCTTGATTCCAAATGTAAAAAGAATTTCGAAGGTTTTTCTCCATGCTCTCTATCTGTTTAGCTTTTGATCCCATGGTTCCTGATTCAGATTTTGCCTTGATTTTTTCCATTAGTAAATCTTCCTCATTTTATATCATATCATATCATCTGTTTCGTCAATTTTAATTTCGTAATCAGTTAATTTGTTTTCCTAGTGTTTCCTCTGGAGCTAAAGATTTCTTTTTTCTTGTTGATGAAAAATAAATTGAATTGCCCCTTATATTTAACAGCAGCATTTTCCACAGTTATAGTCCAGTAGAAATCAACATGAAATTTACCTGACCTGGACATTTAGTATAACGAGCTTATTTGTTTCTTAAAATGATTAATAGGTCCCTGTGATGCTGTGAAAAAACCCCAACCAAAATCAACCTTCGGCAGAAAAAGTTATGATCATTTAAAAATGTACCCCAATGTTACAGTCAGCTACTGTACATACAACATAGCTGTCAACCCCTGAGGGATGAAATGAGTGAGAAGCTTTGGTCCAGGGGGCGCAGCCCCCGGTCAGGTCCAGGGCGAAGCCTTGGTGTGTGGGTGCAGGGGGGCAAAGCCCCCCCCCCCCCCCCCCCCCCCAAAAAAATTATGGTTTTTAGCTTAATAAGAGGATGATTTTTAACTCAAAAGATAAGACAATAACCATCATTGAACATTAATAAAATAACTAAAATTATAATAATATTCAACAGGTGTGAAGCCTAAAATCCGGAAAATATCACTGATATGATAATTAATTTCTAGTAAATTTTGTTTAAAAAAAATATAATTCAAGTGGTCAGAAATGCGTGAGTATTTATGGGCCATGCGTGAGTGCTTGAGATTGAGGTAAAATGTGTGAGTCTCACGCAGGATGCGTGAGAGTTGACAGGTATGCATACAACATGTACATCAGTTGGCTGACCAGTACCATCTGAGTTGTCTCCCTTCTTAGCAACATCTAAAATGGCTGACATTGTTGTTGACAACAGAAGTTTGAAAGCAGTGAAATATGACATGTGAGGTGAGAACTGTGGTAATTTTTTTCGAAATACATTATTACCGGTATATTTATAAAAACACATAAGGCTTTGAAATATACCTTCAAACAATCTGATTTTCAGTGTTTGATAGATCAAAATATCAACATGCAAAATTGATCAAAACCACCTATTTCTTATGCTTTATCAAATAGAAATTATTATGAAACAGAAATGAAACTGATAATGACTATGTTATGAGATTACCCAAATCCCATTTCAAGTAAAACATTGTGTAATGGGCTAAAAATAAAATTATTTACACACTTTTTAATAGCTACACATGTAATCTTACTGGTACTGCTTCATGACGACTAATATCCTCTGAAGAATGCGTCTGTTGATCGGTACTGTTTAAATTTAAAACATTGTATTCATTATTGTTAATGTGAACTCAAACCATATTTCAAGCAAACTGTATCACTTTTGTCAATATCATAATGTAAGTCTTTGGATTATCAATCAATTTTAGCCAAAATTAACAATTAAGCTTCTCTGTAATTAAAAAAATGATATTTTCTGTTAATTGGTAATAAATGTCAGACATGATGGTTAATCGTATCCATTACATAACTTTATAAAGTTACAAAAACTTTATTAATTATTGAGTGCACTCAATGAGTTTAAATATTCATTAACCATACCTTCAAACTTACAAAAATGAAATTATATAATGACTATTCTATAATGACTATGTTATTCTGAGTTTTTTTTAGATAACAAGATAAACTTCAGAATTTACATAGAAAAGATTTGCATATTGTTAAAACAATTCTGATGCGAATATTTCTCAAATATCAACATGTATAACAGAAATACAAGTTTCCATCCATATCAGAAATAGAGATCCAACAGATAAACTTACCCGTACATGAGTTTCACATTAACATACCTAGTTGACTAAATATCAATCAAGGCATTTTTTTATTTTTAAGTAAATACAAATTGGGCAAATAATGTCACATTTAAGCAAATGGCATCATATATGAAACAAACTGATTATTTGTGAATCATTTCTAACAGTAATCTATTATTATGGCATGTTTTTCCATCATTTGTGAAGCTAGCAAGCAAGGGGATCCTTGAATCGTAGAAAGCGTCTGCGATCAAAGACAATCAGAGACAATCATCATAATCGTCATAACTGTTTTGAACTATTTCATACTTTTAAACAACGTCACCAACAAAATGTTTTAATGATATTACCCTTGTGAAATTATAAACTAATTTGTTCTTTTATATCTCTTAGCTATTTATAGTGAAAAACAGGGTGATGATCAAAGCCACGTATTTTCTATCCCGATGAAGACATCAAGCATATGTTTATTGTAGCCAAGTTTGTCAGGTATTTACACTTCTTAGTAACACAAATAGGAGTTCAGAACAAAACTGTTTTGCATATCCATCAAAAGGTGCATGCTATGGTGATCATTTGCAATACAGATAGTCTTGAACGTCTTATTTTTCTTCAAGTTCTTAGTACAATGATGCTCTTAACAGACTGCAGCTTATGTATCCAATATCTTATAATACAGCCGCTGACCTGAATGAAGTCTTTACATTAAAATGCAATGTATTCAATAATGTCAAATGTAATGACAGTTAGTCATATATTGCTTCTTATTCATGAAATAAAGTTATTTAAATCAAAATAGAATATGTCCAAAATTAGAACTTTCCTTCAAGTTGATTGTCTTCCACAGGTTCAGCCATTCACAGATTTTGCATGATTTACTGCTTGTTACATTTTACATTGGGATATTGCCCCAAAATGACAGTTTTCCCAAGTTTGATTACCTTTGGTATAAGTTGGCTTTTCCATGGTGAACAAGTACTTCATATAGCTTCAATTAGGAATGAAATTGTCTTGTTGTTCTGAAAAAAACTCTTCGCAAAATATTTTGAAATTTCAAGTGTTTGCCTATCTTTTTCGAACAGGTACCTCATATTGGTTCATATAGACATCATTTCATATTGAACTAAAAATTCTTTTCATAAAATATTTAGCAAATTTCATCTTTTTGGAGGTTTTTACCCCAAAATATCAATTTCCAAAAGGTTGAATTTGGTTTGGTTTTCTAAAGTGAGCAATTACTTTGTGGGTTCATTTAGACATAAAATTTGTTAGTATTACTTAATGTAATTCTTTTCACAAAATATTCAGCAATTTTCTTAGTTTTTTTTTAGGTTTTTTCCCCAAAATGACAAGTTCCTTAAGATTGATTTTGGTTGGGTTTTCCATGGCGGGTAAGTATTTTGGTTCATTTAGACATAAAATATGTTAGTTTTACTGATCGAAATTCTTTTTAAAAATATTAAGCAATTTTCTTATGTTTTTTTAAGGTTTTTACCCCAAAATAACAATTTCCCCAAGGTTGATTTTGGTTGGGTTTTTCATGGTGATCAAGTACCCCATGTGGGTTCATTTAGACATAAAATATGCTAGTTTTTCTAATTGTCATTCTAAAAAAGAAATATTAAGCAATTTTCTTATGTTTTTTTTATAGGTTTTTACCCCAAAATGACATTTTCACCAAGATTGACTTTGGTTGGGTTTTCCATGGTGATTAAGTATGTAGTTTCATTTAGGCATAAAATATGTTAGTTTTACTAATTTTAATTCTTTTAAAAAAATATTAAAGGCCCAGCAGGCACACGACGTTGTAACGACGTCGCATTTTGGTTGAAATAATGTCGCGAAGTTGTTCAACTATAAAACGACGTCGTTTCAACATCTCTTTTTTCGACGTCGATAAAATTACGTCGTTTCAACGTTGTTATTTTTGACGTCGATAATATATTCGATATCAGACGTCGTTTCAACGTCGGTATTTTCGACGTCGGTGTTATGTCGATATTTGACATCTCTTCAACGTTGTGATTTTCGACGTCGATAATAAGTCTATTTGCGACGGCATTTCTACGTCTTCACAATCCACAACGACATCGATCCTAACTGCATCCTACTGTTCATTTATTAGAGATCGCAGTCGCTTATGAAGCATATATTTCCAATCTTTATCCTTGATTCATTCATTATATAAAGATATGAAGTCTATGGGTCGTATAGGGGGCCTATGTAGGCCTAGGCATCGTCGGACATATAAGAAATTACAATGTTAAAACCAGCATTGATATTCTTTGATTTTCCGTAATGAGTAATGTTATTTTAAAACATATAAATGTGCATGTACACGTAGTCTACAATCAATGAAAATGTATTTGTGCACATATTTATTTTTTTGATTTAATGATTTTAACGAATGATACTGTTACGAATTATTTTAATAGTTAACGGGGAATTTATTTTTAAACAGATATGTAATCTATTTTGTATGCCCATGTATTTCAATCATTTACTTATTTATCATTTGAGACTCTTTTCTAAAACGTAACAAATATTTGTGAAGCTGTGTACGTTTTCGCGCCAGCACAAAAGCTTATGACGTCATGTGTGCAACGATAACGTCACAAACCAAGTACTTTCGCCGCCATGTTTGACGTCACCGCGTAGAGGGAATCTGTTTATGTTGCGTATTATGGACACTGATGTCGCCACTACTCTTTCTGAGGTAAGTTATTGTTCCTGCATTTATGCACACTTTGATCATTAATATTTAATAAAGTCAACCCAATACGGACACGTCGTCTAAACCAAACCCGCCACACTAGCCTACCACACTCAACGCAAAGCGAAGCGTAGTTTACATTTACTGCAGTAGAAGTCGGCAGTCTTATTAACAGGCACTGTCATTGACAGTATCTATATGATGACATGAGTTAAATTTATGTAAAAAATTCCATCGTTTATCAAAATCACAGTAATTTCATTAAATTAACTAATAAGTATACATAGTTCTGAAAACATCAACATGATGACGGATTTAAAAAAAAAAATTAATGACAGTATCTATATGATGACATGCGTTAAATTCAAATGATCTTCTTGTTGAGATGATTTTTAATCAAATTGAAAAGTTCTATATTGATTCAAACAGAAATTATTTCATGATAATTATCTGTGCATGTACACGTAATTGACATGTATAATTTATGCTAATATATCGATATACTGAAAGTGATTCATATATAATTATTTATAGGAGCTGGTATTGGTGGAAATTCAGTTATTGTGTTGACAAATTAATTTCTATGAATAATTGTGTTAAAGAAGTATGACTGTTTGTAGTGAGTAATTATAAATGTTCACATTTCTGTTTTCAGTCAACTGCTTGAGAAGGGATAAGATGGGGAGGAGAGAGTTGCAGACGGGAGATTATCGCATCTATTGATTAGCTGGGTTATCTATCAGGCTCCATCCAGAATCTTTTCTCAGGTATACACTTATTCATCATGCATCGTGTATTTTCAGACATAAAAAGATTAAGACTCAGTAAAGGTCCATAGATATTTAACACATAGAATTCATATTGTTAAAGTACAGGGATAATGATGAGTAACGTGATTATTTTTGAAAATTAGATACATTTCAAGATTTGATGAAGCATCGTCATAAATAATAAGTTGATTTTCTTTCCCTTTTTCCTGTGTGTAAGTTGTCTTTTTCTTTTTCCAGAAAGCTGATGAATGGTGCTGTGACGAAACGTTGAACGCGCCGTTGAAGACACAAAGAACCGCGTATTCTTGTTATTTTAAGGCAGGATAAACAATTATGTAATCTTAATTCCTAGCTGTCTGTTGTTTCTTGTTCAATGTTGATTGCTTTGACTAATCCCTTGTTGCTACAGCTAAACCGGAAGATATAATATCTATCTTTTAGAGATACTAACTTTTAGAATTGAGATTATTTTTTTAGAGATTGCTACTGCTGAGAAAGAACGTCATTTATCGACGTTGAAATGACGTTGTATTATGGTTGCATATGAAATTTGCGGCGACGTCGATGTATTGTCGTTGAATCGACGTCTTGACAACGTTTTTGATACGACGTTGCATCAACGTTGGTGCAATGTCGTATCAACGTAGATGCAACGTCGAACCAACGTTATTGCAACGTCGAATCTACGTTGATGCAACGTCGTAGCAACAACGTTGTTCTGCCGTCGATTCAACGTTGATAATCGACGTCGTCGCAAATTTCATATGCATCCATAATACAACGTCATTTCTACGTCGATGAACGACGTCGTTTCAACGTCGGTTCAACGTCGAATTGCCTGCTGGAGGGCTGTTCTGTCGGCAAAATCAGCCATCATGGATTTTGTGCATTTCGTGAAATGAAAATTAACACCCTATATTGTAACTATTGTCACAACTTATTAATAATAAAAGATATACACTGATAGAATGTTCACATAGTAACACGTAACGTGTCATAAAAGTAATAAACAATTTGCTGTTATGCCGTAGCGAACTTTTCGCCCACTCGCGGCGCCGATGAATGGCTTCAGTTCTCATTGTTTTTGTTTTTCAACAAATTCGCGCTTGTCTTTATCAAGTTGTGAAAAATAAATTCATCAAAATATTACATTCATTAATATCTTTTAATTTGATTGTGTTTTTATCATGTATTTGTAGCATATTTGAGTAAACAGGAATATCCTCTCAAATTTCGTTTCCACAAAAAATACCCCGATAGAACCCTCCTTTTAAGCAATTTTCTTATGTATTTTTAGGTTTTACCCATATATGACAATTTCCCCAAGGTTGATTTTTTTTTTTTTTTTAATGGTGATCAAGTACCCCATGTTGGTTCATTTAGACATAAAATATGCTAGTTTTACTAATCGTCATTCTTTAAAAAAAATATTAAGCAATTTTCTTATGTTTTTTGAGGTTTTTACCCAAAAATGACAATTTCCCCAAGATTGATTTTGGTTTGGTTTTCCATGGTGATCAAGTACCCTATTTGGGGTCATTTGGTCATAAAATTTGCTTGTGATACTAAATGTCCGGGTCATCATATTGTTATAAGATGAGATATACCGGTACGATCAATATATTCTTTGTCTTTCAAAAGTGAATTATTAAATTTCCAAAAGCCAAGCTTTCTTCTCTGCACCTCAGATAAAGATAAAGTACCGGTAAGTGATATTATATTATGGAATGATCAGAATTTATACTTGGGTGTTGTATCGATCAGTATCAGTTGTAGATTGCAAGATATTGTGTGAGACTAGAAATTAATCTCATCTGGTTTGTTTCAAAGGTGTTGACTGTCGCCAAATCTTCTCACAGATGGATTAATCTCTAGCCATGGGTCTTTTAAATCTAGTGTATCTATTGTATCATGTAGTTATTGCCTTGCATTAGGATTATTTACATGTTTATAGTTATAAGTGTTTCTTTCAGGATCAATTTCTATATTCCAATCTCCACACAAAACAATTCTTTCTCCCGCTAGGTTTTCAGTAATTATACCCCCGACCTAAAAAGGTTGGGGTATATAGTAATACCACTGATTCCGTCCGTCCGTCCGTCCGTCCGTCCGTCCGTCCGTCCAAAGACAATTTTTGTCCGATCGATTACAGATAAACTTTTCATCTCATCCTTTTCAAATTTGGTACATGTCTTCTTCACCAATAGGAGAGGTGCAGTGCGAAATGTAAACCGAATTGGTGATTTTTTAATTTTTTTACCTATTTGTTTTTAGTTTTTAACTTACCCGGTAGTCAAATTCTGAGCATTTTTTGTCCGATCGATAACAGAAAAATAATAATAATAATAATGATAATGAATTTATATAGCGCCTAGGTATCAAACTTTGGAGCTGCTCACCGGCGCTTTGACAATAGAAAAAGTTAGTGGTTGTAGGCTTCCTTGAAGAGGAAGGTTTTTTAAGTCTTTTACGCAAGGAGCCTATTCTTGGAGATTTCTTTAGATCAGTTGGAAGAGAGTTCCACAGCTTTGGTGCGATGACAGAGAATGATCTGTCTGCAAGTTTGGTTTTACTGTCTGGTACAGAGAGAAGCACTGAGTCAAATGATCATAGGCGACAGAGTGGTTGATAAATGGAGAGAAGATCTTGGAGGTACTTTGGAGATTGTTTGTCGTTGAGGGAGTTGAAAGTGATGGCAAGGAACTATTCATCTCATCCTTTTCAAATTTGGAACATGTCTTCTTCACCACTAGGAGAGGTGCATGGTAAAATGTAACACGATTTGGTGAATTTTTGAATTTTTGGCGATTTTTAAATTTTTTTCACTTCCTCATATTTCGGAGCTAGAATGAATGAAGCTACTTCTGTTTTGTGATTTGTTGACTTTATCATTTTCTTTTTCATGTAACTTTCATCATAAGCTACTTCTGTGTTCTTGTTGATTTTACTATTTTATATTTCCGCTGGTTATATTTTTGGAAAAGTTAAATTTTCTTTCCTTTCAGTCATAAACTGCTGTATATCCCTCACTGTGCCTACAGGGGTGTGCTTCCATGGACCTGTTGTTTCAAGTCACTCGAATGAATCATTATGATGGATTAATTTCCAAAATAAAGTTGAAATCAGTGGTTATGGCAGAAGTGTATTATGTTACCTCTACCTTTTCAAGTTACTATCATTCCTACTTTTACTTAAACCACATTTTTTACATTAAGAGACTTGTCCTACCCTTTTCACAAACAGTTTAATCTTAGCAATTACATTTCATAGCTTATCAATCCTTAGGTATGCAGACACCTCTCTCTTTAAGTAAAATAAAAATAGAGCCATGGGCTCTGTAGCTCATCAGGACTTCATGATCTATTATGAAAGGTTGAATATCTAAGTTACCTCAAGTAATATATTGTTAACAAGCAAAGAATAGTTTTTTTAAATCATGACCCCTGTGACCCGAGTTTGGAGTAACAGGGTCACCAATCCTACAATTGAGAATCACCTTTGACCAAAGAGTCTCTACACAACATTTCACCTTTCTAGAGCTTTACATACTTGAGATAAAGATGAAAATAGGTTTTTGGGAATTCCTTTATTTTTTTATGAATTCAGGTCTATCAGTATTTGGTCCATATAGATTTACAAATGTGGAGATTTGTTCATCAATAAGAGCTACATAATTACCTTCTTCCTTGTCAATTATAGAGTCAATAACTTTAAATTCATAATTATTATAAAATAGAAGGTGATATAAAGCATTCTTTGTAACCCAACTGCTGTTTGATAACTTGTTTTGGATCAGTTGTGAAGTGAACATCTTGTAAACATGCAACAAGCAAAATATAGAGCCATGGACTCTGTAGCTCATCAGGCTTAAGATGAAATAGGTCTTAAGGTCCTTACCCCTCTGATCTATCTTTGAGGCCAGAGATAAAATCCCCTACAAATAAACACTTGAAAATTTAATTCATTACTGTTGTTTCCTATAAATTACCTCCCTTTAAAGAGCACATAAAATCTCAAGACGAAATAGTTTTTTAGGTCATGACGTCTGTGACCTATATTTGGGATCGCAAGATCACAAAATCTACAATTTAGAATCCCCATTAGCCATGGACTCTGCACACAACTTTTCAACTCTCTAGACCTTTTGGAACTGGAGAAGAAGATGAAAATAGGTTTTTGGGGTTGTGACCCCTGTGACCCGAATTTGGAGTAACAGGGTCACCATGCAATCCTACAATTAAGAATCACCTTTGACCAAAGAGTCTCTACACAAAATTTCACCATTCTAGAGCTTTACATGCTTGAGATTAAGATGAAAATAGGTTTTTGGGTTGTGACCCTTGACCTAGATTGGACCTGGGATCACAGGGTCACAGAATCTACAATTTAGAATCGATCGATCCCTATTGGCCAAGGAGTCTGCACAATTTTTCAGCTCTCTAGACCTTTTGGAACTGGAGAAGAGGATGAATATAGGTTTTTAAGCATGTGACCCCTGTGACCCCATTTGGGGTCACGGGGTCAAGAAATCTACAATTTAGAATCCCCTTTGCCAAGGAGTCTGCACACAACTTTTCAGCTCTCTAGACCTTTTGGAACTGGAGAAAAAGATGAAAATAGGTTTTTAAGAATGTGACTAATATGCTCTGTATAGCTCATCAGAGTTTATATTGTTTATTATGATGAAAACTAAAATAAATGTTAAGGTCATGGCCTGTGAAGCTCTTATTTGGTGCCACAGGTCACCAAATCTACAATTTAGAGTCTCCATTGGCAAAAGAGTCTGTACACGATATTACAGTCTTCTAAAGACGAAATTAGGTTTTTAGGTTATGTCCTGTGATGTCCCTATTTGGGACCACAGGGTCACCAAATCTACAATTTGAAATCTACATTGGCTTAAGACTCTGCACACAATATTACAGCCTTCGAGATCTTTTTGTTTCTGGAGAAGAAGATGAAATAGAATTTTAGGTCATGGCCTATGAGGCCCTTATATGGGGCCACATGGTCACCATATCTACAATTTAGAATCCTCATAGGTTAAAGAGTATGCACTCACTATTACAACCTTCTAGGTAATTTTGTTCTGGAGAAGAAGATGATAATAGGTTTTAAGGTCATGGCCTGTGAGGCCCTTATTTGGGGCCACTGGACCACCAAATCTACAATTTAGAATCTCCATTGGCCAAGGAGTTTCAGTATTCACCCTAAAACTTGATTATCCATACATCCTGTTTATCCTCACAGCAGTAGAGTAGCGGATACAAATATACTGATGGAGCAGTATGTTATTCATAGTATAAAACATAAATCAATACATGCATATTTTAAGTATCTGCATCACCACACATACATACATCACTTAACATGCAAATCAGTGTCACAGATTGGTTTACTGTGAGGAGTTCCAGTACATGACGCCATGAGGCGCATGTGCGAGGCTTCCTTTCACATTAATAAATCCCAGTAAATTACCTTCATAATATATCCCATCATTTCCATCTCTAGTGATTACCACCTGGCCCTTTAGACTTGCTTGCTGTCCAACTGTTTTCGTCTTGTGCTTCTTGAAATCTTGAGTTGCTTCTGTTTTGTTGCTGTCACTGCACACTTCAAGCCCTAGCTTGCCAGGATCACACCTTGCATTCTTTCCAGCTGCCTTGTCATCAGCCTGCACAACATGATTAAACCATAACAATGCATTCTCTTTTAAAAAGCAGCATACATGGTCATAACTCTATGATAACAATAGAGCCACTGGCTCTGTAGCTCATTAGGCTTACTGGTAATAGACATTAACTACGGTAATTCAAAATGTCAACTTCTAGGTGAGAGGTACAAAACATAGGAAGCACTTTAAATGGAGAAGATGAAATAGGTTTAAGGTCCTTATCCCTCTGACCTATCTTTAAGGCCAGGGATAAAATCCCCTTACAAATAAAGACACACTTGAAAATTTAATTCAGCACTGTTGATTCCTTTAAATAACCTCCCTTTGAAGAGCACAAAAAATCTCCAAGATGAAAATAGCTTTTCAGATCATGACCCCTGTGACCCTATTTGGGGTCACATATTCACGAAATTTACAATTTAGAACCCCCATTGGCCAAGGAGTCTGCATACAACTGTTCAGCTCTCTAGATCTTTTGGAACTGGAGAAGAAGATGAAAATATTTTTTTTAGGTCACGACCCCTATGACCCATATTTGGGGTCAAGGGGTCATCAAATCTACAATTTAGAATACCCATTGGCCAAGGTGTCTGTAAACAACATTTCAGCCTTCTATAGTTTTTTGTACTTGAGAAGAAGATGAAAATAGAATGTTCAGCTTTCTAGAGCCACTTGACAGCGATAGGATTTTGTTAGAATTTACTGTCAAAAGGATATCTACAAGATAGATATCTCAATTGCTCTGTGGAACAGAGTTTCGGATGATTAAAAAGATTTATAATGCAAATGAAGTGAATTGTCAATAAACATGCAATTCAAGTGTTCCACATTCATTAGAAGAAGTGAGAAAATAGCTTTTTTGGAGTGTTCTAGCACTCAACTTAGCCCCTACTCGATATTACCCCTTGATCTAAAATTCTTCTTAAAATGCTTTGAGGATTTCAAACATCTGAAACAAGATGTGTTTGTCAACCCTTAACTTACGAACTCCGGCATGGTCAGGGATGGCCATAAACAATTCCTAGGCGCCTCATACCGGGTCACGGACACTAAACTTAGAATTATTTTTGGATATCTACCACTGAGCTAGTACTCAACTAGCCCTGTGTGCGATTTGCGAGTCGAGTTGTCTCCGGGAGTCGCTCCATAAAAACCTCTGCATTATGTCTCGCAGTTAGCCACGATAACGAGTCTTTGTAAATGTCCGGTCGAAATATCCAGCAAAAGTCACACCAAATTATGTGTGCATTGTTGACCCATAATGCATCAATAATTATATTTACAAAAGGCCAATTTTGTCGGGCTTTTCCCCAAAGCCTAATCTCCCTAGGGGCTTATTATCACCCACGTGTTTGCATTGCCACCGGCTGTACAAGGCCCGTACATACTATCTGCCTCGCATCTCGTGAGACGGGAACAGAAATCGGTAACTTGCCTTACTCGCGCACTTCATATCATGTGAACAAATTGGTTGTTTTCAAAACATTTTACGCCAAAATAAAGGGGAAAGAATAGCCTACAATCCAATATAAAATTCACAAATGTCAAAAACAATAATAATGACACAGCAGGCGCCGCAAAAAGGTCATGTTTAAACTTCATAAATTTTGAAACATTCTTCATTCTTGAAACAAACTTCTTGCACAAATTATCATTGCTAAACTACTGAATGCATTTTCATAATTTTTATATCACAATATCCGAAAAGAATAATCTTTTATTTTATATAAAATGTGCATATTTACTCAAAGAAATAAAGATACAATTTTACCTTTCTGAGAAGCATATCATGGACTAGCTATTACCCAAATTATACTAAAACTATCTTCATAGAAATAAGGAAAATCTGTCACAAATTCACAGATATTATCAAAGATACATTAGTGGCTCAGAACATATATACTAGTTAATTCATTTGATAAATTACTTCATTATTCAAATATTTCACATCACATACTCAAAATACATTTCACAATACATATACATTAACCCAAAGACATATTACTTCAATATTTAGTTTAGGAAGATTACACATTCTGAAAACACAACATATTCAAAAGGCAATCTCCAACTGCATGATGAGCAGACATCCACACTACCTAAGGCATAATCTTTAATTGCTAATCTCCTGACAAGTGACAGTAACAGTAACTTCTTTAATCCCCAATTGATGAGCAGACATCTTGACTGTCAGGTTCATCATCTTAAATAGTTAATCCCTTTTGCAATCCCTGACACTGACAGTGTAGAATCCCCTTAGGCTAAATAAAGATAATCATTTTAGGCATGTTAAATGATATTACTTCGTTAATCTTCAAGCTATCCAGACATGACAATCCATTAGAACAATGAACTGTCTACATGTTGTGTGAAGTACAAGTATATTACATGGTGGCAGCAAGGGTTCTCATTGTTTAAACCACGTTTCTGAAGTGAACTGTAAGCGTTTTCGATGTGATTCCGATCTCACTCGCTAGAACCTTCGCGCTTCGCACTACGATCCATGTCTGGATAACAGAGTTCCATTGACGGCTGGATAAGTGAAAACATAAACAATATGGCGTCCTCCGTACCGAATCCAAAGATGGATTGGAGTCATCCCGATCGCTCACAAACTTTCAAGGAATTTAGACAGTTGAGCGAGATCTGGTTTAAAGTGAAGAATATCAAGAAAGAAGATCAACACAATTACATCATTCTGTGGGTCGGCAGAGAGGGTTTGAAGATATACAATACGTGGGGAATGACCGACGATGAACTGAAAGAACCAATGAATCTGTGGACGAAATTCTCGCAACAGCTAGAGCCGACAGAAAACCGTAGAATTCACCGACTAGAATTCCAGAGATACAGACAGCTTGATAGAGAAACTATTGATGATTTCTTCACTAGATGCAAGACGAAAGCTAGAAGATGAAAGAATCATCGAAGTTATGATAGCAGGAGTTAAATACCCTGAGGTACAGAAGACTTTGTTAGCAAAAGACATGACACTGAAACTGGATGAATGCTATAACATCTGCAAGACACATGAGGCAAGCTGTTCACACATGGAGCAGTTCAAGACCCTGGATAAGGAAAGTGTGCATGCTGTAAGAAGGCAAGGGGGAAATACATGCAGAGCTTGTGGAAAATCACACCCAAGGAACAAGTGCCCCGCATACAGGTCCCAATGTACCAATTGCAAAAAGTATGGCCACTGGCAAGTCATGTGTCGATACAAAGACAAGACAAATCAAGACCAGGGATACAGGCCAAGACGAAGAAGCCAATCCAGATCAAGAAAAAGGTTTGGAGATCGAGGATCCAATAGAAATGATGAAAACAAGATGGATATGCATAGCGTCAATCAAAACGACTTAGCAAATGATTTCGAAAAATTGGAATTCGCAACCATAAAAATGATTGACAATGTTACAGAGAGTGAAAACAAAGATGAGCTGTACGCTACACTGGATATAAAGATCCCGCACAGATATGGGACAGACCTGTTGAAAGCAAAAGTCGACACTGGAGCCCAGGGAAATCTGATGCCACTTAGAGTATACAGAAGGATGTTTCCCAGCCAACTCGACGCTGAGGGATTTCCACGACCTGGAGCAACCGTTCCAGGACGCACAACACTTGTCGCGTACAACGATACCGTCATTCCACAGTATGGTAGTTTCTCACTGAGATGTAAATTTGGAGATGGCGAATGGAAAAATGAAGAATTCTACGTAGCAGAGGCGGAAGGACCAGTCCTACTGGGTCTACCCTCATCGCGTGAGCTGAAGATAATAACGATAAACTGCGAGACACAGAGTCGTCAAGTTGCGGAAGTAAAACAACAAGTTGTACAGCTGAACAACAAAGAAGAATTAAAGACACAGTATCCTGACAGATTTGAGGGGATAGGGAGGTTTCCTGGGGAGTTTCACATTACCCTCAGAAATGATGCCCAACCAGTCGTACAGCCGCCAAGGAAGTATCCTATACAGATGAAGGAAGAACTCAAGGCTGAGCTTGACAAGATGGAAAATGTCGACGTCATAGCGAGAGTCTACGAACCAACTGACTGGGTATCAGCGCTGGCATTCAATAGGAAACAGAACGGAAAACTGTGTGTCTGCTTGGACCCCAAAGACCTAAACAGAGCGACGAAGCGTACATACCATAAGACACCTACACTTGAAGAGATAACGCACAAATTCTCTGGAGCGCAAGTTTTCAGCAAGCTAGACGCTCGTCATGGTTATTGGAGTATCGTCCTCGATGAAGTGTCCAGCCTATACACTACATTCAACACACCGTTCGGAAGATACCGCCTCAAGAGGTTGCCTTTTGGACTAAAGGTGTCACAAGACATCTTCCAAGAAAAAATGGATGCAATACTGGAACAGTGTCCAGGAACTTTAGGCACAGCAGATGACATTGCAGTATTTGGAGTCAACAGTGAAGACCATGATAGAAACCTCCACAACCTGATGCAAATTGCAAGAAAATATGGACTGATCTTCAACTTAGAAAAATGTGAAGTGAAAGTGAAGAAGATCAAGTTCTTTGGATGTTATTACGACGCAGAAGGGGTTCATCCCGACCCAGAGAAGGTAGACGAGATACAGAAACTTCCGTCACCAACCAGCGTCGTGGAGCTACAGCAGTTTCTAGGCATCGTACAGTACATGGCCCCATTCATTCCCAAGCTATCAGACCACACAGACAGTCTACGTTCCCTCACGAAGAAGGACTCTGAGTGGGGCTGGACAGCGTCACATGAGAAAGCATTCCAGAATCTGAAGACCCTGATATGCAACGACTGCATTCTGACCTACTTCAACACAGGAGCGGAATCTGTCATACAAGTTGATGCGTCCATGAAAGGGATCGGAGCAGCTTTACTACAGAACGGTAAAGTAATAGTCTATGCAAGCAAGGCCATGACCGATACAGAAAGGAGATACGCCAACATAGAACGTGAGCTCCTAGCCGTCGTATTTGGATGTACCCGGTTTCACACATACATTTATGGATCACACTTCAAGATTGAATCTGACCATAAACCACTAGAAAACATCCAACACAAGTCACTGGCGAACGTCCCACCTCGACTACAGCGAATGATGATGAGGTTACAACCCTATGATTTTGAGATCATTTACCGCCCATGAAAAGAAATGGTGCTAGCTGATGCACTTTCACGACTTCATCCACGACCAGGACCACAGATTGACTTGGATACGACCATCCACATGATCAACATCTCAACATCTACACTGCAGAGAGCTACGAATGAAGATGAAGAAACACATGCACTGAAGGAAATGATACTGAATGGATGGCCGGAAAACCCCAAGCAAGTTACAAGAATTGTACGTCAGTACTGGTCATGCGGACATGAACTGTCGATCGACGATGGACTCGTCCTGAAAGGTGAAAGGATCGTCATCCCAGAGGTCCTACAGAAGGAAATACTGCATAGAATCCATGAAGGTCACCAAGGCGTGACAAAGTGTCAGCTCAGAGCGAAGACATGTGTATACTGGACTGGTATAAACAAGGACATTGAAAAACTAGTTGGTCAGTGTAATGTGTGCCAACAGTTCCAGAACAGTCAAGCTCATGAACCACTCCTTCCACAAGAAATTCCACAGACACAGTGGCAGTGTATAGGAACTGACCTGTTCCATTTCGATGGTTCAGAACATTTGATAATAGCTGACTACTACTCAAAATTCTTCTTTGTGAGAAGAATCAGTGGACAATGCACAAGCAATGTAGTTATCGCCTTGACGAAACAGGTATTTGGAGAACAGGGGACACCTTCAAAAGTGATCAGTGATAACGGACCACAGTTCTTCAGTGCTCAATACACAAAATTTGCCGCTGAGTGGGGATTTACACATGTAACCTCCAGTCCGAGGTATCCTCGCAGCTATGGATTCATCGAACGGACCATACAGATGGTAAAAAACACGCTGATGAAGGCAAAGAAGTCTGGAATTGATCCTGACCAGGCCCTGATGTGTCTCGAAGCACACCCATTGACAACGTGATCCCGTCGCCAAGTGAACTTCTCAACCGACGTAAAATGAAAGGCACTATACCAGAGAACAGTCTTCACAACAAGGACCAGATATACGACAGGCTGTCTCAGCGCCAGACAACGCAGAAGATGCATCACGACAAAACATGTGGTAAAGATCTGCCAGCCCTCATCGCAGGTCAACGTGTGATGATCCAAGATCCACGGAACAACCAGTGGGCACCCGCCCGCATCAAAGAACTGTGCAGTGAACCACGATCGTATATAGTCGAAACTCCTAACGGCTATATATACCGAAGGAATAGACATTATATAAGAGACATTGAGCCAGTCAAGAACCCGGTGAAGCGAGTCCGCTTTGCCAATGAGGAGAGAAGAGAAGTGGGTAGTGGTGACCCAACACAACCACGTCCGATCGTGCAGAAAGTGTGTAACGGTGACCCACCACAACCACGGCCGAGCGCACAGAAACCAGCGCTGGGCAAAAGTGACAATGTTCCTGACAAAATGAACAATCAACCCAGTCACAGGCCAGTCAGAACCCGATATGGTCGTACAAGCAGAAAGCCTAACAGGCTCATTGAACTGTAGCAGCTCTGTGCAAAAATATCTTTTGTCTGTACAGTAATGAGTGCAGTTTGAATCTGAACTTTAAATATGTGCCAAAGACTTTAATTCTTGTTACAGTTCCAGTTTACTAGTTCAATACTTATAGTTGAGTAGTTAAATTTAATATTTGCATTTCAGTAGATTAAATCAAATATTTGCAATTGTAATTGATGTGAATGGTTTGATAGTCTATATTTTGAAACTAACATGTCAACTGTTACACTGTAAGGTGTGAATGAATATTATGTACTGAGTGTACTTAAATATGTGTGACTGCAACTGGATTCATATCAATCGTCATGTTATCATACGTTGACAGAATAGTATTTTTACAGCTTTCAGTTAAATATTAATTGTTCTAAAAAAAGAGGGATGTAATATGATAATGTAGTCCTATCACAATATGCGTAATGATATCGCAGTAAGTAACACTTGCAGCGTAGTGATACTTTAATACATCGTCTGCTATAGAAGTAGTCCGGCTAGCCCTATGGTTGACAGGCCGTTGACACCTCTGTAACCAAATGTAATAAATCCCGATAACCAAGAAGCTATGTTCATCTTGTGTGAAGTACAAGTATATTACAGGCATGTTAATTGATATTACTTCGTTAATCTTCAAGCTATCCAGACATGACAATCCATTAGAACAATGAACTGTCTACATGTTGTTCAAACTGTTTTACTTAATCTCAACCAATGAAATCACTAGCCAACCAAGCATAACCTTCTTTGCCTTTATAACACTAAGATAATTCTTGGTTCATCAGTGGCAGGTATCTGATGATCCGTGGGGAAGTGATCACTTTCCTATATTTATTACCCTAAATAATTTTCTTCCTTCAAATCAACCAAATATTCCAAATTCCCCCCCAAACCCTAAATTCCATGATAACAAGGCTGACTGGGACAAATTTAATGCACTTTGCAATCTACTTAACCCAGCAGACCTTGAAAATAATGACCCCAAAACCTTTTCCGATAATTTCACTAATGCTATCATTAATGCTGAAAACAATCTATTCCCTTCTCACCCCCCAATACTTCCAAACCCTCAGTCCCTTGGTTGACTGAGGAAATTAAAGTTGCGCGCAAACAGCGTAAAGCGGCCTTTAAAAAGGCAAAGCGCAACCTATCAAAATGACCTCATGCTAGGCAACTTAAAAACCAAGTAAATTTACTCATAAAGCAAACAAAAACACAACACTGGGAAAACTTCTGCCAGGAGTTGAATGGCAAAGTCAATTCCTGACAAGTCTGGAATAAACTCCGAGTCATTCGTGGCGGAAAATGCAGAAGTAAAATCCCACCCATAAATAACCTTAAAAACCCTAAAGATAAAGCTAACGCAATCGCATCACACTTTGCTACTGCAAGCAGCAACACCAATTACTCCCCGGAGTTTTTGCAAAAACACAAAATTAACACTGCATGCACTGCAAAACAGCCCACAGATAACAAACCTATCAACAAAGCATTAACAATGGAGGAGCTTCAATTCGTAATTAAAAATAGGAAAAAAGGAACAGCCCCAGGGCTTGACCTAACCACCTATCAAATAATTAAGAAGCTACCACCCTCCACCCTCTCTATTCTACTAAACTTATATAATACCATTTGGCAAGCAGGAAAGCTCCCCTCCAACTGGAAGGAAGCTTTAGTAATACCAATACCTAAACCTAATAAACCCCCCGGGGACCCAAACTCCTATAGGCCCATCTCCCTCACCTCTAATTTATGTAAAGTAATGGAAGCAATGGTAAACCATCGCCTCCAAGCTCACCTAAACATCAATCCACTAAATAATGACCAGAGTGGCTTCACTCCTGGTCATTCTACTCTAAACAATCTTGCTCGCTTAGAGCAAGATATTAAAAAATCTCAAACCCAAAAACAATATACACTCGCAATATTCCTGGATTTTTCCAAAGCCTTTGATATGGTGTGGCATAACGGCCTCATCCAAAAATTAACTAAAAAAGGCCTTTCAGGCAACATAATTAATTACATCCAGGATTTCCTACACAATATAATAATAATATAATAATAACTGTCGGGGTCGAAAATAAAAAATCAGAAAACCATCTTTTGGAAAACGGCACCCCACAAGGCAGCATTATTAGCCCCACCTTATTCAACATAATGGTTGATGATCTTTTCGAAGGTATCAACAAAAATATAAACACCTCCAAATTTGCAGATGATGGTGCCCTATGGGCACGTTGTAAAAACCCAGGTAAAGCTACTTCCTTACTACAAACCGCATTAAACAAAATCGGCCGCTGGGTCGATAAATGGGGCTTTAAACTAAATGCGGAAAAAACTGTAGGGGTAGTATTTAAAAATAAATCTTCGCGCCCTATCTCCCCTAACCTATATCTCAAAAATAACCTAATTAAATTCCAAAAACAAACAAAATTCTTAGGGCTAATCTTTGATGAGCATCTCACTTGGGAAGCTCATGTCAAAGAACTTAAACTTAGATGCTCGAAAGACCTTAACGTCATGAGAGCAATCTCTGGCACAGGCTGGGGAGCAAATAGGCAAACCCTACTCAACCTATATTCATCCCTTATAAGGTCCAAACTGGGCTATGGCGCACCTCTTTATAACACCCTCAACCCTACCCAAATAAATACCCTAAATTCTATCCAATATCAGGCATTAAGGGTTTCTACTCGCACCCAAATGGGTACCTCACTCGAAGCTCTCCAAGCCCTAACTGGTGAAATTCCCCTCACTCTGAGACGGGACCAACTCACCTTAAACTTCTGGGCTGGATCTTCGGAGGACCCACTTATCAGGGACCTGCTTTCTAGCAGTACCTCTAAACTTAATACCGCAATCTTTAATAAATATCCAATCCGCGCACCCATCTCTCACCGCATCCAAACACTTCTATCTCAAGCTGAGATGGGGCATATCCAACTCCCCCCCCCCCCCATAATACGGTGCATCACCCCATCGCCCCTCTACCCACCCCCAAAATAAACCTCCATCTCAGCAAAATAACTTCTAAACAAAACTCTAAACTAGCGCAATCCACCGCACTCAAGTACATACAAGAACACTGGTCTGACTGGTGTCACATCTACACAGACGGGTCCCGTGACCCCGATGCACGCACAACAGGTGTAGGCATACACATGCAACATCCCCAACAACTATCTTACTCCAATAGGCTCCCTAACGACCAATCGGTCTACACTGCTGAGCTTATGGCCATAGCACTCGCTCTATCCCACCCAAAAACTAATGATCAGGGCAAAATTCTCATCCTTTCGGACTCTCTCAGTGCCCTTCAGGCACTTCAAAACAAATCAACTAAAAATCGCCCTGATTTAATTTCCAAAATTCTTAACTCCATCCAAAATTTAAATAATCAAGGCAAGGCAGTAAAGCTCCTATCAGCAAGCGGTCTAAGTAAGATGTAATAGATACATGATGACACAAGTGGTGTATACAAAATATCATCGAGCTATCGTCTCACGAGGGGGCGGAGCCCCCGAGTGAGTGATAGCGAGATGATATTTTGTATACACCCACTTGTGTCAATCATGTATCTGTTTTATCCAATGGGCAACGTTCGACAAATATGCACCTGTCACGTGACATGATTTTCTGTCTGGAAAAATCAGCTTTACCGTTTACCCATTTCACTTAAGGAAGTCAGTCGGGCTTTGGAACCAGTCCCGCAGGTCCTTTTCTCGGCTGGTGTTTTCGAGCCATGTGAAATTTCTTCTTGCATCAACATACAGAATTGTGAATAATTATCATCCCCAAATGACGGTTCATTATTTTCCGCTGGATTGATTATCTTCGTGTTAATCTATGACAATTTAAAAACAATAATGTTGTTTTAGAATTTTGTTTATAGTTTCTAATCAGCTGATTAAGTGACATTTGTTTTTTTCTACTGAGCGACACACAGCCCTTTGATGTCATCTGGTTTTGCAACAATGTTGTAATTACTCAAGGTCGTCAGCCAGGTGTCTGTAGCTCCGCCCTTCGACCGCCCTGCTGCTCCACTGTGGTCCTATCAGCGAGTTTAAAATAACTGTGGCTGATAAATAAGTGACGTCATAGATACAACCATACTTTCCTTGATACATGCTATATCGTCTCAAAAACATCAAAGGGAATTTAACCGCCCATTGGATAATGGCTTATTATAGCACAGAAATGGGTCACTGGCTTGCCTTGGTTATAAATAGATCCCATACTAAAACTCCATAGTGACGTCACAGTCACGTGACCAGAACAGCCCTCAAAATCATGAATTATGTCTATACATTTTAAAGCAAATACAATCAAATCTGTACAAAAAGTGCTATTTTCAACTGTTCACACACATTCTCCAGTTGATAAATTCCTTATGTAGCAAGAAAGTAAACACTTGAATAAGATATGTGCTTTAGAACAGCCTATTTATTCAAGTCACGTGACCAGAAATTTTCTCTCAAATTGTGACATCCAATTAGGAAATCTTGGGTTCCTCTCATCTCATCCGTGGGAGGGACCAAATTTCAACTTTCCTGCAATCACAAGTCATTTATCTAGTTCATTTCACATAGAAAGAGGTGGAGCAACTTGATGGACACTTGTTTAAGTGGATAATTGACGTTAGTAAATATCTCCGAAAAAACTCCCAGTTTGTCTCTGAATTAACTGACCCAAACATAAACAATCGGGGCAAATCTGTGATAACATCACGTTCAGCTGACAGATATATCACTCTGGGTCACATTAACACTCTTTGTTTTGATATGACCCAAGTGATATGTCATTGTGGCTCTAATTTGTGAAGCAGGGGTTAAAACAGCTAGACTGAGGGTCGGGGGTTTCAATGATGGGTTCCTCTTATCTCAAAAGGTGTTGGTGGCTGCAGTAGAGACTCTGATAAACAACTGTCAGTTCTGTTTCAATTCATTAGAATGAAAATGTATACAAGTTATTACTTTGTATACTATTTATGACAAAAGTGACCGTATTTCTAGAGGGAGCGTCTAGAAGTTTAGTCACGTGACCTCTATGAGTAATATGATTGGCTAGCAGCATAGCGTCTGCTGGCTGAAGCCTTGGCGAAAGCGAGGCCACTTTATCGCGGGAAAAGATATTCATTTCATATATGGTAGTTAGGTTGTTGGCTGTATGGGTACCAGCACACGTTGGCATATTTGGCAACGAAAAAGCCGACAAAGCTGCCAAGGAGGGCCTTAAAGGAGAATATTTGTAAAGATTTATATTCTGTTATAGTAAAATATACTTTAAAAAACATATTCCCCCGAAAATAATATGGAAAGCCGTGTTTAATTACTAATTACCCGATATAACAACCGCGCCTACTGTTGCCTGTGCGCGTATGCATATTTGCCGGTAGCCTTCGGCAGGTTTAGGCTGTGACGTCAGAGATGCTCTACGGCCCGCTTTGAGTCCTTAGCGCAGTGAAAGGGAAGGCATTAGAGTAGATGAAACATCGGTTGAATAAGTAGAATTCGGGTAGTTTCGGACTTGATATGGTATATTGTGCAGCGTTGGTGTGCAGTAATTCACCAAAGTCTGGACAGAAGTTTACATATTTTTAATTTTCAAGTGAAAAGACGGATGCAGCGCTGCGAAAGGTTTGGATAGTGTCAAAGAGGAAAGAGGGACCGAAAACCGTCGGAATCTGTCTCACTTTGTTCAGGGCATTTTGATCCGTTATATTAAAACAGTTTTATAAATAAGTGATAGTTAGTCTTAGAGTACTCTTAATTAACAGTCCTTTATAAGGATATAACTTATAACTTATAATGCCTTCTTATGGGATGGGTCATCCTCGGTTACCCAGAGTTTTATATAATAATAATAGTCCATTTCTAACGCGCTTTTTCACGTAGTATACATGCCCAAAGCGCACAAACATCGTCACAGGGAAGAATCTATAGCAGGAAAGGTTGTTTGAAGAGAAAGATTTTTAGACTGGATCTAAATGACTGCAGAGTTGGTGCCTGGCGTATTTCACAGGTAAGTTATTTATATTTGCTCCAGCGGAGAGTAACGGAGCATATATAAAACCCCGGGTACCGCCTAGGATGGGGATGTGTAGGCCTTAATACTTAGTACACAGTTGTATAATTATTTGTCATTGGCTTATAACTGTATTAGATTAATTTCAATTTAATATGGCCAACGTGGCAGCTCAAATGGCATTGTCATACACACACAAAATATTTCCTGGTTATAAATCATTTGAAAACTATAGTAATATTCAACGCTAAAATGATATCTGTCGCTTATATTACACCCCACCACCCCCACTTACTAAATTCTTTTTTTTTTTTTTTTTTTTTTTTTTGTGGGAAGGTCGTATTTTTTTTTGAGGATTTATTCACATGAAAATTTGCCACGGTTTCACATCAAGCCTGTACACTCCACGTGGCTGGGATCACACATTCTAAATCTTGCCCCAACTTTTGAACCCTTCCTACGTTTATGTTGGATCCTGTTTTTTTTTTATATATTTACTAAAAATGCATTTCCACTGATTGTATATGTTCACTATATCATAACAAATGATTATTGCAAAAATAATAAGTTATAGTGTTCAATCCTTGTGGGTGCTTGGTTTGTGTACTTGTGATAGGAGAACACGTAACTGTCTAGCAACTCAAGTTCAAATAATTACTGTCTGCAAGACAGAACAAGTAGAAACCACACGTAGAAAGTGACTCAAAGTCAAAGCCCCTCCCCCCTCCAACTCGGTTAATAGTAAGCCCTGTTTATACGGCAAGCGTTTTCATTTGAGTAAATCATTACACATATGTAAATGTGCTCATATGAGCAAAATTCGCCGTATGGACGCATTTGCACAAATGTATATTAAACTACCGTAAGCAAATTTTCACCTAGTCAGCGACGGTTGCATATAGTATTTAACAATTCTAGTAACAGTTCGACGTTAACAGACATAGTGACTTCACATCGGTTGAGAAACTATATTAGAGAATTTAGAAATTCTTAATATTGTTTTTCAAATTCTCTTTATAGGATAATCTCCTTCTTGCACGCGATGAACTTCGAAATCTATCTGACTTATCGATTTTCATTATAATTAGGGCGACAAAGACAAACCAATGTTGACAGATATAAATTAATGTCTTTTATTTAGTTTACATCTAATACATATTAATTGACATGTTTTAGAAATTCTCTATATATTAAAAGAGTTGGAATCCCATTTTCTTAGGCAGAAATTAAACACGCATGAACGCATAGTAAATTTACTTTTACTAACATGCGTATATTACTACCATAAGCAATATTGCATATGTGCACTGCAAAGTTCGCCGTATAAACAGGGCTTTACACTACGTTATTACAGGCTTCTAATATCGCGAGTTCCTTATTATCGTGCAAGTCCGGTTTTCGTGACTACCAAATCTCTTACATAGCCATGTTTAGATCTTACTGTCTATCTTACTTGATTAGGATTGAACAGTAGTTTGTACGTTAGATCTAAATAATAACAATATTTAATATCAATACGTTTTTAAAGCAAATATGATTTGAATAATCAAGATGGTTCATTTTGTCCTGTGCAACTGGTTACTTCAGCGGTACAGTATATATACGAATAAAGCAGTATAATTTGTAGTAACATATTTTATTTAACTACATATAAGTTGTTGACACCCGTGTTATCTACATGAAGACAATAACTATTTTATGTACGGCATAATCCACTTATTGTGAAATTGTAACGTTAGAGTTTGCCAGTCCCTACGTACGAATCTGTATTTCCAACTCTCTCACTGTTTACTTCTGAAAGCTCATCCTTACTTGATTCCCGGTGTTCAACTCAATGTTGATTCACAATAGGTTCATACTGATAAGGACGGATGTTATGTATGTCAGATGGTTGAAAATCAACGCTGCCATCGCTATCCGAGAAAGCCATTACAACACTACGAACGTAGAAAATACACTGTCTCAGCGCGCGGGAGAGCATCTTTGACATCATATCACGTGACTGCTGCCAGCCTGATTAACTCTCGGGGATTTCCGGAAAACGACTCGCACCGAAAACGTTTTTTCAACGTTTCTACATAAAATGTCGCATTTTAATAATTCTTTTGACACACTTTGTCTTAAACAATACTGTTGAACATGTTAAAACAAAGTTTTTCTCTAATATTTTCCTTTAAACTACCAAATTTTCTCTCCCTTTTTCACTCGAAACAAGAGGCAAAAAGACTATCAAAATCTCATGCAAAGCGAGCATGGCACCTGCAATATGCAAAATCCAGCAAGGTGCATCACACCAAACAACTGCTATCTAAACCCCTAGGTAAACAAAAAATATTGATAGGGGCACACAAAATTAAATTAACTATATCCATAAACTTAACTTTACTAACACCCCTGCATCATGCCCACACTGCCCGCAGGCAGAAACAATTCATCACATTCTTATTGAATGCCCACAGTATGGGGCCTTCCGCCAAATACTTAACCTAAAACTAAGGGCCAACAACATCCAAACAAATAACATATATCAAATTCTAAATCCACACAATAATAACAGGAAATACATAATAATACATAAAGGATTCGGGCCTCTTGGACCGAATCTAAAAACACCAAAATACCTAAACCAACTCCCAAACTTAACCAATAAACCTACCCCCTCTTCCCCCCCCTCACGCTGAAAACCGCTCGTAAAATCTCCGTAATCATCATCAGGTTCATCAGTTGGTTCTTGACTCAGCAATAGGACTATCTCAGCTCCAGGGGTGAAACTCTGTTCGGATAAATAGCCCCTGAAAGCATCAGCTGTTATCTACAAGTTGTACTTGTTACTCTGTTGTTATAATTGTTCCTGCAAATAATTGTGTGCATAACTGTTTCAAGGACTTTGGATTTCTTCTGCCTAGAGTTAATTCCCCGTTATATCTAGACAGCCAATCAACACGAATATTGTATGTTTGGATTACAACAAGTGAGACCTTGTCCGAACATATGATAACTTTCTGAGAGTTTTCAAAACATCCGGAATCCATATGCCAGGAATTTTTATGGACATACTTACAGATATGAAAGTATCCCAGATGATATAACAATGCAGCATCTTACTGACCACCATGAGAGATTCAAAGACCGCCTCCTCAATCACCAAGAAGGAAGCAAAATGACATCCAAGTGTAATTTTGCTACAGACAAAGTTCTCATAGAGCCTATATCTTCACTTACAGCAAATTTTGAGGTAGCAGGTGGCAATACAATTTGTAAATCAAACAATGGAATAGGCACTTTTCGGCTTTTAAATCATTCTCAAGATGAAATAGTGATAAAAAAATCTTCAGGAGCAGGCAAATTCAGCTATGTTGATGCCGACAGTATCTTTGACATTGACGGGGAGCAAACCACTATCAACACAGTACAAACAGAACAAGACAGTCAAACAAAAGACGATGACTACATCAAATTTGGATTTGACCTGACAAATGCACAGCTAACGACTGATCAAAGACACAGACTGTTAGCTTTCCTAGGTAGAAATAGGGATATTTTTTCGACAAGTTTGACTGATCTGGGGAGGACAGATATGCATTATTACCAGATACTGACAGGAAATCATCCCCCGATTCGATCCAGACCCTACCGCCAGTCACCTCATCCACAGAAGGTCACAGAAGAACTCATTGATGACTTTCTGAAGCATGACCTCATTGAAGAATCAAATTCTATGTATGCAGCTCCCATATCAAATACAAATACTTTTATAATTATTGTGTATTATTGTGGTTTTATACTATATTACTACCGTATTTCCTCTAATAAGCGCCCGGGCGCTTATTTTTTCAGCATCCCTTGATCCCCCGGCGCTTATTGGAGACCCGGCGCTTATTTCTTTAATAGAACATTGAAGTTAACTAAGGGTGCATTAATCTAATGGTTTAGACCCGGCGCTTATTAGAGACCCGGCGCTTATTGGAGGCCCGGCGCTTATTTCCTCAACTACACTGGACCCCCCGGCGCTTATTAGAGGCCCGGCGCTTATTGGAGACCCGGCGCTTATTAGAGGAAATACGGTATATATAATTAGATAAATACATAAAATAATTGTTAATTCATTTAAACATTTGAGTTGACATCGATATTTCTGTATTGCTGTTTCCGGTTTCAACATCTGGAGTTCATCAATCAAACTTCAAAATTTCTTCTTCTGAAACATAGCCCTTGTGTATAAGATAACCCCCTTCTTTGACCCCCTATTTTCTGGTATAAAAAGTCGTCTTATACACAGTAATATACGGTAGATCTTTTAGACCATATCTAGCAGATTCTTAATTCATAGTGTATTCACAGACAATATAGCACTAATATGGCTTAAATCAATTAAAGATGCCACAGGAAGATTAGGACGTTGGTCTTTAGAGTTATCAACGTACAACTTTGAGATCATACACCGCAGCGGCAAATCAAATGGTAATGCCTATGCCCTTTCAAGAAGAGAATATCAAGAGAACATCAACTGCAACAACCAAACTGAAGAAGACACAGAAAGGACAATTTTTATGTCCACTACATCGTCATTTCCTTCTGATTCCAACAATCTGTTGCGTTCCAAAAATTTTGCTGAACATAATGTGTTTACTACCGTACAAAACGCATCAGCTTTTTCGGTTACTTTCGAATATGAAGAGGATTATCAAGATATTCCAGAAGAAGTTGTTGCTTCGATATATTCAGTAAATGCTGATATTTCAAAGGATGAAATCTTGGAAGTAACCATTCAATCTCATCCAAATTTACACCATTTACAGAGAATATGTCCAGATTTTATGAAAGTGTTTGACTACAAAGAAGACGACATCCTACCAAATGACGAGAAAGAACGACACAAAGTTCTAGTAGAAGCTGATAGATATGAAATTGACAATGAAATACTCTATCGGTTTTTTACCCCAAAGACAAAAAGGACAGACAGACAAATTCATCAAACAGTTAGCAGTACCAAGAACACTCTGGAATCAAGTGCTACAAGCTTACAATGACTCACAACTTGGAGGCTGTCATCACGGAAAGGAAAGAATGCACAACACCATCAGACCTAAGTACTTTTGGCCAGGAATGTACCAAGAAATTGCTATGTATGTACAATCATGTGAAGTTTGTCAACAAACCAAGAGGCATTACCATGGGAAGAAAGCTCCACTCTGTCCCATGCCTTGTGAGGAAATCTTTACAAGGTGGCATATTGACATTCTTGGTCCACTACCGACGACACCAGACAAGTACAAACATATACTGGTCATCACAGATGCGTCATCCAGATGGTGTGAAGCATTCCCACTCCGAACTCAAGAAGCCAAAGAGGTTGCAGATGTCATAATACAAGAAATATTATGCAGGTACGGCACACCAAGGACATTAATATTGGATCGAGCACAGAACTTTATGTCATAATTAATAAAAGCAATTTGTGAACTTTTTGATGTCAAGATGACCCATACCAGTCAATATCACCCTCAAACAAACAGCTGTGTGGAAAGGATGAATTCCTACATCAACCAATCTCTACGTGCCTACTGCAACAAGTCACAGAATGATTGGCACCGCCTTCTACCTGGCATTATGATGGCTTACAGAATGGCTCCAAATTCATCAACAAAGAGATCAACATTTATTTCGCTATTTGGCCGTGAAATGAGAGCATCTCAAGATGTCACCCTCATTCCAAAAGAAAATTTAGGCACTTATGACAGGAGCTATCTTTCATATTTACTGGAGGAATTAGAAATTACAAGAAAAGTTGCAGCTGAAAATAATACCAGAGCAAAAGAAGTTTATTCACAGCAATACAACAGGAAAACCAAGGAACCAGAATTCATACCAGGACTCTACTGTCAATAAGTAGAAAAAGGACTGTCAAGCAAGCTCACAAAGAAATGGTATGGAAGTTACTACATTGTACAATTAGGCCCAAATTAAACCTACAAAATAAGAAAAAGTTCTGATGACATGATCCACAAACCACTTGTCCATGCTAATCGCCTCAAGCCTTATTTCGACCCAGCTGATCGTCCACAAAATCCACCAGAACCATTGATCAATGACAATGACAACATGGATCCAGATGTCATAGACAACAATGATTCGACCAAAAAGACACAGAAGTCCAAGAGGAAAACCTAGATAAAAACAAGCAGAAGCCAGACAATTCGAACATAAAAACTTACAAGCAAAACAAGAAAAAGAAAGCAACAACTCAAGCAAAGAAATAAAGACAAGAAAATCAACAGAACTCAACTACAAGTAACACCAAAAACCAAGAAAACAAAAAGATAAGTCAAGAAAACAGAACAATAAAACTAAACCCAAGAAGAACATCCAGGACAAACAAAAACAGAACATACAAGAAGAGGATGAAGAATCATATCAAACTAAAACAACTCAACAAATAAGGTGGCGCTGCTCGTTGGCGACACACGTCTAAGTGAGCTCCTAACGATTTTTTAAATTAATTTGTATTTTTGCTTTTATAACTTTCTGCAAATTGTGATAATGTGTCAGTCATGATGAAGGGAACATCAACGTACTTTTTTCTGCTGTTTTTCGTGGAAATACTGCTTTTCCAGTGTGTAGGGGTAAACAGCTGTCAACCCGGAAACCGTTACAGTGACGACCAAGATGGACGATTCGCTCGATATAAACGTCATGATCTCCTCGCCCTCAAGAACTATGTGGATGTTGGTGCTATTCACTTGGACTTACCCCTGGAATGTATTAAATCGGACAGTTCCTATTCTGAGAAAACAAGGAAAGTTCAGAAACGAGGGGAGGTGTCAGGAGACAGATTCGGAACAGACCAAACAAACCACCGCTTCCAACGATTCTTCTTGCAAATGTTCGCTCTATTAGGAACAAGATGAATGAACTTGATTCATGTGTGAAATATATATGTTTGAATATAAGGATAGTATGCTGTGTTTCACAGAGACTTGGTTGAATTCTTCAATTGACAATAACAGCCTTGCGCTTCCTGGTTTTGGCATGCCGCTTCGATCGATTAGACCGTGATGTTGACACTACCGGAAAAACTGTCGGCGGAGGGGTCTGTATAATATATGTCAATAATAGATGGTGCAATAACATATGCAGCGCAAACGTGTAAGTTCTACCAATGTTGAACTTTTATCTGTTTCGTTAAGGCCATTCTACCTTCCACGTGAATTTGGAAAAAATTTCAATTACGCTTGTGAAACATACCCATACCGCCAAGTGCAAACAATCAAAATGCTGCTGAAGTTATACAGAAACATGTTGAGGAATTAGAAAATATTTCCCCGGAATCGCCTAAATTGATTCTAGGTGATTTTAATGGTTGTTCATTAAAATCTTCAATGCCACATTATGAACAGTATGTAAAGTGTGGAAACCGTTGTTCGAAAACGATTGATTTTTGTTATGGTAATGTTAAACATGCATACAAAGCTCTCAGCAAGCCTCCCCTTGGTGCATCGGACCACAATAGCGTATATCTCATCCCTACATACAGACAAAAGCTGAAGACAGGAACAGTAGTAAAGAAAACCATCAAATCAAGGAATGCTGATTCTCTTGATTGCTTGAGAGGATGCTTCGAATGTACAGTACAGACTGGGATGCGATGTGCGCAGGTTGTGATGATCCTGATGAATTAATTCAATTAAATGACATTGTCACAAGTTATATTGCATTTTGCTCTGATACCATTATTCCCACTCGGGAGATTAAAATATATCCTAATAATAAACCCTGGGTCTCGAAATAATTAAAACTACTTTTGAATGAAAAGTAGAGTGCGTTTATGTCTAAAGACTATGTCCATTTATCTAATATTCAAAAGGAAAAATTAGAGAGTGCAAAGAAGAATTCAAGAATAAAGTGGAAGAGGAATTCAGGCGGAATAACAGCAGGAAAGCATGGCAAGGGGTGAAGACTATGATTCAAGCTTCAAGTATATAGACAATACTTTCAAGTAAACAAAACACTAACTACTATTTCGAAGCGTCACCTACTTAGCCAGATATCGCGGTTTAAAGTGAGTAAATTTGGCCTGCTCATTATCTCAACCCTCAAACAGTTTTCCGCGGCCTCTCAGTGTAGCATAACCTTCGTAAGCGATGTGACGTCATACACAGGAGATGCTACAATGAAATCCTTAGGCGGTTTGTCGATTTTCGTCGATGATTCGTTTAAAACACAATAACAGCTTTTGACATTGTAAGTTTCCGATAGAATGGGTATTTGTGCATCTGTAGGAAGTAAGTTCGGAGTTTTTGAAGGATTTTTCGATATTCAGTTGCTGGTTTTAGCTTGGTTCTTTTACCAATCGAGCGGAGCGTTGGGTTATTTTATAGGCTACAATATGCTTTGAAATGAATAATCTCAATTGTAAACGTCACTTTTATTTATTTTTTTGTTGTGCTTAATTTTAAGTTTCAAGAGGCCTGTATAGTTTGAGGTCTACCGAGTCAATATTTCTCATGGTGACTTTTATTCATGATAGAATAATTGTATTATAACTTAGAAATTTTCAACATTGTTACTGGTTAACAGTTTTTAGAGGGAAAAAATATCGAGCTATCGTTAAATTTATAATCTTGTACATTTACAATTACTTACATTGAGACTGTTATTTTATTCAGTGTAATACAACTGTAGAGAAATGTTGCGGGTGAAAATGTCAAAAGATTTTAAAGCCTACAATGATGTATCTATGATAAGGAATCATGATTAATTTCAAATCGAAATGAAAAGGGTGTTTTCTTTTTCGGTACACATTTTCTTTCACATTCTGTTCCATCAATATCATGTTATTTGGGTAAAATCGAAGAAATGTTAATGTAGAATGCTGAAAATCTAGCTTTTAATTTCTATATTAATTCTACATTGTTCAGAAGTTAGTCATGTAATCATCACTCACTAATTGTGCTTAATGCTTAACACCTTTGCTTTGATGCCATATATCGGTCACTGGACCGGTTCAATTATATAAGAGGTGGAGCGTCAAGATATTGCCAACGTCCTGTCATATGACGTAACTGGTGATACGGAACTGGTCATTAGTTAATATAAAGATACACATATAGGCGACATTCAGTCTGGACATAGTGAGCCAATCAAAATTAGGAATGTTATATTCAGCCAACAAAATTTAAGAATATTATGTTCTGTTGTTTCGTCGGTGATAGCAGCCGGTCATTCACTATTATGTATGATGCACACCGATGTACATGGATTAGCAATCATATGGTGACAACAGGTTAGTTATTTAAATCAATAAGGACATTGTAAAGTGTTGTTTACATGCGAACTAGTTAGAAAATCATCACAATGTAGTACAACAATTGATATGTATTTCTTTTAATTTGTAAAATAATATAGATATATGCGTCGCATAAGTCTCGTTTTTCGTTGAATAGGATTAGCATGAATTCTGGGATCCAATTTTGTATAATTGTGGAAACACATTGTTTAATGAATTGTTTTATTGAATCAAAATACTTTGAGATAGTATCCTATATATGTGTTGTTATTTCATTTCAACTGTTAAATAATGGAATAGATAAACGTGAGACATAGTAACGAGATATGTATCCCGATCATTTGGTACATTCGCTTGTTCTTTATTCAAATCTTTGTTATCGCTTGACTTACGTTGTTCAAAGCGAGATCTCATTGCTAGAATAAGAGTCTGACATAACGGAAATGGTCAGTGATGGACATTCACGCAGTAACTCTATAGAACTGACACTTCAAAATGACACAAAGAAAAGACAATGGCAGTAGATTTACGCTGAAATATCCACTCGGCATTATCGGAGACTAAACAATCTAAACACATGTGTACAACAACCAAAGTTAATTAACGACTGAACAGAATATGCCGACATAGTTTCTAATAGCTTTGATCACGTTTATGCTGTTTTGACAAGTGAGATCAGTGAAAAATACGTGACGGTCAATTGGCTAATGAAACGTTTGGCGACTGCAAAAATGAAGTATTTTTTACAAACCTTTTTTCTACTATTTTGGGGTGGATTTGTTATCCAATACTTTTGTGTCGTTGTTCTTTACTGTTGTCAGAATCATTTCCGCGAAGCCTCCCCCCTGAGGTTAGAATATCTTTAACACCATTCAGCCTCACATTTTGATAAAGAAATTAATTGATTTAGATATATGTCCTTCTCTGGTTAAATGGATAGCCTCATTTTTGACTGACAGGCCCCAATATGTCAAAATGAAAAATTCTTGTTCCCTGACTGTGTCTACTAACACCGGTGCTCTTTAAGGATGTGTATTGTCTCCAATACTTTTCACATTGTATACTAATGACAGTGTAAGTTTTCAACCAAACTGTTCTAGGTTCAAGTTCGCCGATGATACAGCTATTAGCAGTCTACTCTTTGACAGTGAGAATACATATAAAGATGAAATAAACGATTTTGTTAAGTGGTGTCGTGACAACTTTTTGGAACTAAATGTATCAAAAACAAAGGAACTTGTTATAGATTTTCGAAGGAATAAGCCAGCAGGTAGTCCAGTCATTATAAATGGAGATGTCGTTGAAGTAGTTAGTAGTTACAAATATCTTGGAACTCAAATTGATAATAAGTTAAATTTCTCTGAAAATACTGATCGTATTTATAGCAAGTGTCAATCTCGCCTTCACTTCCTCAGGAAGCTCCGATCTTGCCACATTGACTCAACTATTTTGGCTCTTTTCTATAAAACCTGTGTTCAGTCTATTCTCATGTTCTCTATCCAATGTTGGTTCGGCTCCCTGTCACTAACAAATAGAAACAAATTGAATAAGATAATTAAACAAGGAGAGAAAATTTCTAATCATATCTTTAAGACATTAGATGAACTTCATGAAGGACAGGCTCAAAATTTGGCTTAAAAAATAATCTGTGACCCTTCACATGTTTTGCATGACTGTTTTGAATTTCGGTATAATGTACCGACGTGCAAAAACAATCGTTATAAAATGTCTTTTTTACCAAAGTCAATTTCTCTATTGAATAAGCGTTAATGTTCCCATAATCATACTCATTGTCCATGTTATATAACAATGTATGTATTCCATGTATTTATTATAAATGAATGTGTATAATTTTGCATTTATGCTCACTCAGTCGTGAAACAAATTCCCTAACGGGCAATAAAGAATTATCTTATCTTATTATCTTATCAAATACAAGCAAATGAAATTGAATCAATTCTGTCTTCAAAAAGAGCAAACAAGAAAATGTGTTATCGGTTTAAATGGAAGGATGTTGAAAGAGGAAATACTTGGGAATATGGGAGCACTATTCCAGACGTTTTAAAGGGGCAGTAGCACGTTTTTTGCAAATTTTATTTTGTTTAATTTCCTATTTATAATGATAGTTTGTGTCATTTTAATTTACGTTAGAGGGTAAAACATCTTATTACACAAACCAATTATCCGTAGTAGTAATAACGGTGTTGCGTATAAAGCAAAAATTGCATGGCGGCCATTTTCTTGTGAACACATTTTATAATTTGAATGACAATAACGATTCCCATGGCTTTACTGAGCCATGTGCACTCATTTTTAACTTGATTTTCCGAAGAGAGAAGGGTGTTTTACTCTTGGTGAAATTATTTTTCAAATCCATTTCATCAACTTATTTGAGCGAAAAAACGTGCTACTGCCCCTTTAAAAAGAGACTTTCATTCAAAAATAGAGCCATGGGCTCTGTAGATCAACAGGATTTCATTTATGTACTATCTAAGGTCAAATATATAAGTTATCTCAAGTAATACATTAAGATAATGTAAAAACGGGGTGGAGAGTTTTTAACCCACGATCTTATCATTAAGGCCTTGCGGTTGGAACGTTTGGAGCTCAAATATCCACCTAAGTTCTAGAGATCTTCTAGTTTTGGTGGTGCTCTCTGTGTCAGTTTTGTTTGAGTTGAGCGATGATTTTATAGCTCAAATCGCTCTTACAGTGATCAGAGAGGTTGAAGTGAATAGAGACTGGTTTGTCTCTCTTGTGAGTGATATCTGCAAAGTGTTCAGATATACGTATCTTGAACTCCCGTTTGGTCTCCCCTACATATTGCTTCTTGCATTTTTTGCAAGTCAGTAAATATACGACATTGCGTGATTTGCAGTTGTATTGACGACATGTGTATTTACGGCCTGTGATAGAGCTTTTGAAGTGGCTCTCTAGGTTGATGAAATGGCAGAGTCTGCATTGTGTGTTGTCACACAGGTTGTCGACAAATGATACTTCTCTACCACTGAGTTGTGGTCTGATGGAGGGGTATGTAATACTAGCCCTGACTAGCATATCCCGGAGAGTTTTGTTTCTCCTATAGGCAGCAATGTGGGGGGGCGGGAAAGGTTTGTTTGCAGGTGTCGGAACCTTGAAGTAGGTGCCATCTGTTCCTGATGATTTTATTGAGTTCCATGTTCATGGGATTGTAATCGCACACCAGTACAGGCCTCGGTGTGTATGGCCGTGTGTGTGGTATGGTAGACAGGAGAGTGTTTCTATCCGTCAAATCTGATTTTTGTTTGTTCTGTTGTATGATCTTACGTGGGTATCCCCGTTTCAGATAGTAGTTTATGAGATTCAAGCTGTGAGTCTCATACTGAGTCTGAGTGGTGCAGATGCGTCTCAGACTAGGAATTGGCTGTATGGGCCCTTTGTTTTAACATGTCTGGGGTGACATGATGTATACAACAGGTAGGAATGTGTGTCTGTGGGTTTACTATAACTGTGAAATCTAACTTGTTTGTTCGATTCACATTTGAAACCCAAGTGTCTAAGAATGATACTCGTTGACGTGAGAATTCTGCTGTGAACTTGATAGTAGGGTGGGCTGAGTTGAGATATTCAAGGAATGACTCAAGTTTAGCCTGACCTCTTGACCATATCATGAAGATATCATCGATGAACCTGACATAAAGGTCAGGGTTATCGGGAGCGTTGTGTAGAAGGGTTTCTTCTAATTCAGCCATAAAAATGTTGGCATATGAGGGAGCTAATTTGGTCCCCATAGCAGTGCCACCGTTCTCTCCATTAAAAATGAAATTGTTTTTGTGAAGTACTAGCTTGAGTAGGTTGAGAAGACTAGTTGGAGATATTTGCCAGTTTGGTTTATATCTTCTAATGGCTTTTGCTGTGGCGCGTAAGCCCTCGTCGTTAGGGCCAACCCCTTGTGTAAGGCCAACCCCTTGTCTTACTATATCACGTAATACATTGTTTACAAGCAAAAGATCATGACCCCTGTGACCTAGATTTGGGTCAAAGATTCACCAAATCTACAATTGAGAATTCCTATTGTCAAAGAACTCTGCACACAACATTCACCTTTCTAGACAAAAGAATATGAACATAGGTTCTTAAAGTTGTGACCCCTGTGACCCCTGTGACCCCATTTGGGGTCATTGGGTCATAAAATCTACAATTTAGAATCCCCATTAGCCAAGGAGTCTGCACACAACTTGTCAGCTCTTTAGACCTTTTGGAACTTGAGAAGAAGATGAAAGCAGGTTTTTAAGGTTGTGACCCCTGTGACCCCATTTGGAGTCATGGGGTCAAGAAATCTACAATTTAGAATCCCCATTAGCCAAGGAGTCTGCACACAACTGTGTAGCTCTACACCTATTGAAACTTGAGAAGAAGATGAAAATATGTTTTTAAGGTTGTGACCCCTGTGACCCCATTTGGTGTCACGAAATCTACAATTCGAACAAACCTGTATAGGTTGCAGATTCTTTGAAGGGGATCCTTGGGGTACTTATTGCATAAAATCTCTGATTTTAGGTATATGACAGGTTGTAACTTTTTTTTCCACATAAAAAATCAATTAAAAAGTAAAAAACTAACAAATCGTACTTTGGGCCACCCCTCTTGAGCCTCCAACCCTGGTCGTTGCTATGCAGCCAAGGGCAGAAAACTCTATTCTCACCACTTTTCAATCCGGTCATGGAGACTGAATGAAGGGGAGGAGGGTGGCCCTACCCAAAGGAGGATCCCCTTCAAAGAATCTGCAACCTATACAGGTTTGTTTGATTTATTTTCAGAAGGGTTCTTCCTTGGGGTACTTATTGCATAAGATTGACTCCCAAAGACAAAGTCAAAGGCAGTGGCACTCAGTCTGCACAAGTAAGAACATAGAATAGATAATTGACTCACCCGAAGTACCATGTGTATCCACCATGGGCATGTAAACCAAAGACCTGGGGATTAATCTGACAGACTACCCCCCCCCCCCCCCCCTTTTTTGGAAAAGAGAGTGCGGGAACAAAAAAGCCCATACTGAAAGAATCTCCCCACAGGGGTCTTCTGCCAGGGAAGAAAACTGTGGGAACAGGACTTGGGCCATAAGTATCAATGATATAAGTGGCGTTAGTAACAGTTTAAAAACAAAATCGACCAACCCTCAGTAGCTCATTCAGCTAGGGGGTTGACGACTCTGCCAACTGGAGAGAACTGTCTGACCCAACCGAGCGTGCTCACCTGAGAGCCTGTCGAGTTGGTTGTGGTGAATGAACGTGATAGGTTGGCTCCAGATAGCAGCGGAGCAGATCTCTTCAATGGGCAGGGCTGCTGCGTACGCTTGAGACGTCTAACTGCCCTAACCAAATGAGCCTTGAGGTCACCTGGGGGCTCACGGCCCTTATGAACATAGGCTAGGCAAATTGCCGACACAATCCATCTGGAGATTGATTGTTTAGAGGCGGGAAAACCCTGCTTGCCTCCGCAATAACACCAAAAAAACTGCTTATCCTTACGGATAGAGACTGTTCTATTGATATACGCCCTCAGAGTCCTGGATGTCCATCCAGGATGTGATTGTGCGAGGCCTGAGAACCCAATACTGCCGGCTGCTTAAGCGCTGGTAACTCGATGGGGGCGGTAACATGAAAGGAATGGGCCACTTTAGGCCGGTAGGAGTCTGGCAGTCTGATACTGACCCTGTCCCTATGGAAGACAGTGAGGTTGGGATCGGCGGACATAGCATGGATGTCGCCTACCCGTCTGCCAGACGCCACCGTCACAAGAAAGGCTGTCTTCCAGGTTAGCAACTGGAGAGACAAAGACGAAAGGTCCCTTAACTTAGGACCAGAGAGCCAGTCAAGGACTATCGAGAGGTCCCACATGGGGCTGATCCGCCTCAATGGAGGACGGATCCTGTCCACACCTGCTAAGAAGCGCTGGACCAGTGGATGGGCACCCAAAAGGGCGGCGTCCACCGGGATGAGAAAGGCTGAGATAGCCATGGAGTATCCCCTGACAGTAGATGCGGCCAAGTCGGCATCAAATCTGGACAGCAGGAACTCCAAGACCACCACTAGATCTGCAGAAAAGGGATCGAGGACGTACCTATCTGCACACCACGCGAGTAACAGGTCCATCTATCTTCATACTGAAGGTTTGTTGAATCCCTCCTCGAAGCCAGTATCGTGTCTGCAACTCGTGCAGGAATACTGCTGCTTTGGAGGTGATTCCGGACAGAGACCAAGCCACCCACTGGACCCTGGGGTTGGGGTGGGGGGCTCTGTCCTGGGACAGAAGTCCCGGTCGACACGGTAACAGAGCAGATGGCATAACTAGAAACCTGAGTACCTGTGGAAACCAACTCTGCGCTGCCCGCAAGGGTGCCAGAAGCACCAGCAGATGCGGAGGCTGAATGGCTAGGTGGGCCAGGACCTTGGAAATCAGAGGAACTGGTGGAAAAGCCAACAGAACTCTGTCGGTCCAATCCAGTTCGAAAGCTTCCTGGGATAAGCAGAACTGGGGTATCTGAAAGTTCGTCGCTTACGCAAACAGATCCACCTGGAACGACCCATATAACTGGGAGATAGTCCCGAATATCTCTCGATCCAGAAGCCACTCGTGGGGGGCAAGGATCCGGCTAGACAGAGCGTCCCAGAACCTCGCCCCATCCCGTGAGGGAGACGTCGGTCTGAACCGTCAGGGTCGGCAGCGCAGAGTCAGGTGATCGACATTGGTCCACCAAAAGAGGTGTGGTAAGAGCCACTCCGGAGTGACGAGCAGCTTCTCGTAAGACTCCGAGTTGGACCATAGACCCGCCAAGGCTTGTTTGACGGGTCTCATGCGGAGCCAGGACCTCCAAACCACGTCCACGGTCGCTGCCATGACTCCCAAGAGCTTGAGCCAGACCCGAGCCGTGTGGGAGGGAGAACTGAGAAACGAGTTCACAGCCCCCAGGATCTTTGGGACCCAGTCCGGTGCCAGGGAGACTATCCCCGGCTCCGTTTGAAACCTGGAGCCCAGGAAGACTACGTCCCGTGACAGGGCTAGCTCCGACTTCTTTAGGTTCACTATCCACCCCAGCGAGACCAACGTGTGCAGTATGGCCTGGGTGGACTCATGATTCTGAAGCTGGGAAAGCGCTCTGATGAGCCAGTCGTCCAGGTAGGGATGACAAAACCTGCCCTGAGACCTGGCCACCTGTGCTGCTACCAGCATGAGCTTGGTGAATACCCTCGGAGCCGTAGAGATTCGGAAGGGTAGCACCATGAATTGATAACACTTCCCGTAGAATGCAAACCGCAGATACTTTCTGAAGTCTGGGTGCATCGGAACATGGAGGTAAGCTTCCTTGAGGTCGATGGAGGAGAGCCACTCCCTGACATGCACTGACGAAATCACAGATCTCAGAGTCTCCATCTTGAACGATGGTACCTCTGTGAGCTTGTTCATGATCTTGAGGTTTAGTATGGGTCTGAAACCTCCGCCCTTCTTGGTCACCAGGAAGTAGGTGGAATAATATCCGCTCTCTTCCTGGCCCTCGGGCACCTGCTCGATCGCAGCCTTGCTCAGCAAAGCTTTGATTTCTGAGCAAAGAATGTCCCCCTTCTCCGGCACGGAGGGCACCTTCGTGTCCCGCACCCCGGTAAATGAAGGAGGACCGCACTTCCACTGTGGCATGTGGCCTTCCCTGAGTGTGGACAGGACCCAGGTGTTCGACGTGGCCTTCGCCCAAACGTCTGTGAACAGTCCACCGACAACAGGGAGGTGTCTCAGTAAGCAAAAGGTGTCTGTCTCCGGCAGCACCCTGGTTTGATTTCCCGCGCCCCCGAAACGCCTGCTGGGATTTGCCGCCTCGCTTCCTGGGACCCTTGCCCCTACCCCCAACCTGATGCAAGTTAGATGACATCAAGGCCGGCGCACCCTTCCAAACCATTGGAATTGAATTTATTATTTTATTTTTTACATTATTGAATAAAAGATGTTGCATTCAATAAGATTTGAACAATTATTTATAAGTGAAGCCGACTGAACTGAGCAGATGGAGAATTTGATTCCTCACCACTTTTATTACCGAAGTATTTTTGTATCGCAATTACTTTTTTAGGTATTAGTTTTTTTGTGATCAGGTGAATTTCTGATGAGATTCGCCATGACATAATGGGAAAAAATTCTCATGAAAATGGGCGTTGTCCGTCATCTTCGGGACCGACCCACAACTTTAAATGTCTACCTGGGGGTGGGGGTTGGGCCATGGACCCCTCGCTTTTGGTCGCCACCCCCCAATCTTTTTGTACAAATTATTTTTTTGTTCTACTTTGAAAATAAGGTTCGTGTCATTACGACGTATCAAGGTTTCTGCTATATATGTCGAGAGGGCATGGGAACCCATTCCCAATAGAATCCGGGGTTCATCCCACAGGATTGTTGCTTGGAGCATCTCGTTCTCAAAAGAGAACATGGGAAACCTGTCCCGCGATTGAATCCAGGGTCCGCCTCGGAGGACGGGTACGGGAATTCCCGGAGAGCATGGGAGTATGTTCCCATGGGTCCGGGATCCGCCTCTAGAGACTGCTCCGTGGATGCTCTGCTTCTCGAAAAGAGAAGTCATTCAGCAACAGACAACCCGAGCTTCCCTGACGTAATAGTATATTTTCCGCGCCTTGCGGCCGGTGCTACACGTCACCAAGGAAATCAGAAAATGGTCGGTTTGACATATGCGTCGGCAAAATCGGCGCGATGTCAGAAGCCGTCGGAGCCGTCAGCGCAGTCGTTCTAGATGCACCAGGAGTTTCTGAAACTGGCAAATGAACGTCCATGAAGCTCACATTCAAAGTTGTTATTCCTGACAATTATCTTTCTGGCTTTTTTGCGGATAACTGCCTGGGTTGTTGGCGGCTCTTTCCTCCTCTTAATCTTTATCCAACTTCGGTTGGTCCCGCCTCAGTATCCCTCAGTGGATCCACATGTTGCTATCCCCACACACCACTAATTAGACAGATCGTCAAGCGCCGCCTTTTAATATATTTTTATCTTTTTTTACTTACAAATGTACACGATTTTAAAGTCACACATCTTTTGACCACCAGGTTGGGTCTATTAGACCCAAGTGTTAAAAAATAGAGCCATGGCCTCTGTAGCTCATCAGGAGATAATAAGTGGGGTATGTTATGGAGTGGACTTTATAGCAATGGTCAGATAATGGAATGTAGTAATAAGAATCTAGGTAGTGAAACGATTAAAGCAGTTTAAAAATATTTTGTTACCATAACTTTGCCAATCTGCTATATATATGTGTTGAAAGAGCAACGCAAAGCTTGGAAATAAATTGCTGGTATCAAACAAATAATAATGTGGTGGAGAGATCATACTATTTTCTAAGATCGTACACACATTATATAATAATGAATACCCCGGGTACAATTCTTTGCATACAATTCACCACTGTCAGCTATTGCAATAATGGCCTGGGGCTGTAGAAGAAAATGAAAAAAACCTTTTTAGGTCATGACCCCTGCTAATTATTATAAAAATTGGTTACACATAAATCAACATTCGTTATGAATATCATACACCTTTGCATTATATTGTTTTAATTCTTAATTGCATAATGGCAATACCAACATTTATTACATAATGAATAGGAGCCTCAGTTTTTGAAAATCCCATTTCTCATAGGCTCCATTTCAATACTTAATAAATTGGTGAATTTTTTTTTAGTAAATTCTTTTTCACCATTTCTTATAGGCTCCCTTTCAATATTTGATAAAATGGTGATATTCTATGAATAAATTCTTTTTTAGAGTCAGTGGAAGACTAAAGCAGTCTCACGCACAGTCTATGATAACACAGTGCTGCACAGTAGTTTGAAGTAACCTGAAACCTCTGTGTAACTATCAGTTTTCATCCTTCTGCCAGGAAGAGGTCAACACAATGCAATTACATAACATGCAGACACTGGACTCACAGCAAGTAAAATTGATATGTTAGATGCAGTTTTTCCTACAATTAATTATTTTTCTGTACTGGAGAAGATGATGAAAATAGGTGTGATGTCACAATCTCATATAGCTACTTCTTTTATAGTCCTATGTTATCACCAGTCATCACTAGTCATATTCAGTTCACATATCTCATGTAAAATGAAAAAATTTAATTCCTCTTCAAGTTATTCCTTCAAAGGGTATTCATTATTCAATAGTTCTCATTTCAAATAGATTCACATTAAACATGTCCATGATGTAGACATCTATCTCATTTCTTGTTCCTATTGAATAAAATTAACTGCAAAGTTAATAGAAAACTAAATCAGTTATAAAGTATAAAATATGATATAAATAAGGTATACCAAATTGACTCGTACTGGAAATTCTCAATAATTAATCAATTAATTCTCCAAATAATTACACAATATCATGAAATATTAAAAAACTCCATTATTTACTCTTAAATTACAAAGAACATTATATTTGATTTAATAAAAGATTCTGTATGAAGTCTTTAGAATACGTTTAGACTTGTGTACCTTTATCAGCAAATTCACTTGCAAAATACAAATAATTACTCATATGTGAAATGTTAGACAAAGATAAAATATGACTTATAATTTTTGTTAGACCTCCAATTCTAAGTTTTTAATTCTCAATATCTCTTTTTCATCAGACATATTATATTCTCAAAGCACATGTTAGAACTCTCACATCAGAAAGATGAAATGCCTTTAACTCAGCTGTTTTCTTTAAAATTACCTCCCTTACCTACTTTACTGATTGAAGTGCACATATAATCTCAGAAAGATGCTGTAAACTGAAATAGGCTTTTAGGTTATGATCCCTGTGACCCATATTTGGGGTCACAGACTCACCAAATTTACAATTTAGAATCCCTTACAGCCAAGGAGTCTGTACATAAAATTTCAGCTCGCTAGAGCCATTGGGACTGGAGATGAAGATGAAAATAGCATTTTAGGTCATTGCCTCTGTGACCCAATATTTGGGGTCTCACTGTCACCAAATTTACAATTTAGAATCCCCTTCAGTCAAGGAGTATGTACATAAAATTTCAGCTCTCTACGTTCATTGGGACTGGAGAAGAAGATGAAAATATTTTTTTTTAGGTAATGACCCCTGTGAGCCACACTTGGGGTCACAGGGTCACCAAATCTACAATTTAGAATCCCTTTCAGCCAAGGAGTCTGTACATAAAATTTCAGCTCTCTGGAGTCATTGGTTCTGGAGAAGAAGATGAAAATAGCTTTTAAGGTTATGACCCCTGTGACCCACATTTGGGGTCAAAGGGTCACCAAATTTACAATTTGGTATCCCCTTCAGCCAAGGAGTCTGTACATTAAATTTCAGCTCTCTGGAGTCATTGGTTCTGGAGAAGAAGTCGGACGAAGATGGACGGACGCCATCCCATGCCATAAGCCCATCGGGCCTTTCAGGCCAGATGAGCTAAAAAGTCACGAATGGCATATATTAGCACACAATATTCATTAAGAAACTTCATGATGCCTTTCTTATATGTATCTAAAATAATTTGCATGTATAATTGACTGAAACATTTACCATTTTTAATAATGCAAGAAAAAACTATTATAATAGGGTGTAAAAAATTCGGCAAAAATTAGTATTTTTTTGGATTTCCTCCAAAACCAATCAAATTTGGTGTGTTCTTAAAAGTAATGTTTCAACTACAATATAACAATTTGGTTTTCAATAAAAACAATTTTTTAAAATTTAAAATATGTTTAGAATTAACAAATATATTGATTTACAACTTTTTTATTACAAAGATATACGACGTGTCGGTGTAGATACTAACACCTTAAAGAGCCATCACGGATGTTAGTGTTTCAAATTTTTGGAAAATATACTTATAACGTCATTCGTCAGAGAAATCTTTTATCTACAACATGGCATATGTTAAATAATTTTCATATCACGACAATGTATTGCAATTTGGTTTCAAAGAGAAGTATCACTTCGACTAGCACGCGCTACGGGTATCTGACGTATATAAACAGAGTCCCCTTTTCTGCGTAATACGTACTACACAAACAGCAAGCACTTCCGAAGCGTGAAGGCTCGTCTCTAGCGCAAGTCGCCATAACAACCCATGTGCTGCACGTGCTGCACGTGTCTCTCTTGCAAAGTACCCTTGTCACACATTACTGAATGTGACGATTGCTTTACAAACTATGTTTCTAAATGTCCTGAGAATATACAAATTATTTCCTGTTTAATGTTCTTTTTATTGAGATAAGACCAGCAAATTATGACAAATTTTTACTCTCATTAATTATAAAATTCAAGAAAAATACCTTGTTGGGTAAAACAATTATTCCAATATCTGTAGCAAATACATAATTAAATGAAATGGTAAATAAATAACCGTCAACAAATTATATATTTCGATTTCTTTCATTGCTCATATTTTTTGTTATTCCTTCGTGTCTTTGTTTACAATGTGTGATTAGAATAACGAACCTGTGAGCTTGATAATCCATGCACATCGTCGTATAACACCCTAAGTTGCCTAATTGTTGTTGGACTGAGGTTTAACGTCTGCGTTCAGAGATAGTGACCGTTAGTAATCGTCCAATGATATGGTTTTATTCAAATGAGTGTCAAACAAACAAAATACAAAACTATCATCCTATTCCTTAATTTCATTGGTCGAATATACATTTCTAACTTTGATTGGCTGACAATATCTAGACTGAATGTCGCATTAATGTGTATAATGTTGTCATGATCAGCATTGTGTCACCAAGACCGAACATTTGACAATTAACATGTCTATTGACATGCCGGTCACCGAGATTTGTTGTGTAATAGAACCGGTCCAGTAAACTTGTCAACTTTAAAAACATAATAATTAGGCCTACACTCGAGGCTCCTCCCTTTTTCTCACCTATACTAAGCTTATTTGACTTTGTTCTGCTTAATTACGTAAACTAATTTGCTGTAACAACACTTCTCCCCTCTTTGATCTTGAAGAAACATCTTTATGGTACGCATACGCTAAACTGATCATTTGTATTGGAGCGGCAAGTAAATTCTATTAGCGTATTTACCGATCCGTGTCGTTTTCATTTACAAGATGTACAGTAAGTTTGGTAACAAAAATGATTTCATTCGATCTTGTTCGTTGTCTATAAATGTGTATAATCACAATGTTGTTTAATTGTATTTTATTCAATGAGAAGAAATGAATTGGCAAAAAAGTCTAGATGACTTTTGTAAATGCCAATCAACAACGCATGTATGGTTCACATTTATACATCATGTTTAAATGATGATAAATTTATGAACACAATAATCATAATGTATATGTGTGCGTGTACAGTGCAACAATTTTTCAACGAACGAGGATGGGGGACACTGTATATTCAAATACTTGGCAGTGACAAGGTTAAATGAATTGTTTATTTACCTCACTCATTTAATCTATGTACATATACAACCACAAATATGATCTCAGATTATAGTAGTTTCATGACTTCAATTTAAAGGGAGACTAATCTGATCTGCGCAAAACCTAAAGATCGAGTAAATGCCGGGACGGGCTCTTTGACTTTGTTATTGGACATAGCCCACAATTCCATGCGCTAACTTTTACCTCAACCCGGAAACAATTCAGAGCCAATGTAGTCCCTAGTGTAGGGGCTGTTTCTCGTACTTGTAAAGATTATTTTGTGACATGTGATGGTTCAAATGAAAGGTCTGATACTGTAGTATGTGTGTGATTTTTTCTGGGTCTTAGATTTACTGCTATAGTGTTGGTGTGAGCAGGCAAAGTGACCCCAAATTGAAGGTCGAGGGTCACGGACCAACCTTGAAGGCAAGGTCACATTTGTTTACCCTGGCTACCGGCCAAAAATGCCACGAAACCTATGCTCAATTTTTGACTGAAAAGTGGTCTATGGCAGGTAAGTCAGTATGCAAAAGCTGAATGCCCAACGAGATATAGGGAATTGGCTGTATTAGAAAGACAATGATGATAGAACTACTTGAAATTAATTGTGGGCTGTGGCCTGATATGGACAGCACTGAGAATGTTGGGTTGTTGTGTTTGATGTGCAATAACTTTGTCAGTTTGCTATCTTTTTGCTTGAAATTTGGTACACTTATACATTACACTTATAGAAATCAGGGAATTTATGCAGTTTCATTGGATATTATTTTTTTGATTTTTTAAAAATTTTACTGTAGAAATATTTATATTTTCTATAGTTATATTGTAATATGATTTTCCTAGCATGTCAAATAAGTCATGTAAAATCTAAATATTGAATATTTGTGTATTACTACACTCAATAGAGCAGAGTAAGCACATGTCAGCAAGATGGAAGCTTTTTTCAAGAAATACCAGGCTAAAATTCAGGAACACAGCCTGAAAGAAGATAGGTGTATGATATGGCAAAGAGCTCTGAAGCCAGCTGGCTATGGTGTCATTAGATATTCATCTCCTGTCACAAATAAATGGCATACAATAAATGCTCACAGACTGAGCTACATTGTTTTCAATGAAAAGTTCATTGATGATGACCTTCATGTCAGCCATTTATGTCATAATAAGAGATGTGTTTTGGTTGCGCATCTATCCGCAGAACCAGCCAGTGTCAATGCCGATAGGTGCAAATGTTTAAACCGACAGACTTGCAGTGGCCATAATCCATATCAGGATTGTCTACTTGCATACTATGAAGAATAACAGACACATAATATCATGTTAGGTTTGTTTTAATTGCATATATATTATTATCTGTAAGAACATTCATCACATGTGATCTCATTTCAATAATATTGGGATAACACAATGACAATTTGCCAATATGGATATGAAATAATCATAAATCAATCAGTATATTGTACAAATCATGAAATAAAATCAATTTTCTGTCATGCTAAGACAGTACAGTTGCATTCAAATCCTAAATTCACAATATAACATTGCTCCGCAGAATTGTCACTTTGAATAGGAATGATCCCAGTCAGTACTGGTGGATGGTTTAGGATCCAGCTGACCCTTTCTGTAATCACACTTGTCCTTCATGGATGTTTTGGCCTCAATGAAGTCAGAAATCTGCTGTCCTTGCTGTAATAACCTTCTCTTAACAACACCACTGTTCTTATTGTACATCTTTTGATAGTCTGCATCCTCATCCATTCTGCGCAAAGATCGAACTGATCCCGCAGATAGATGTACACCTAGGCACTGTGTTTTCGCAATGGCTGAAGTCCCAGGTCCATTATTCAGCCTGTGGATTGTTGACGATGCCCGGCCGATGTAATTTCTTGAGAAGTTGACATTTTTGGGTAGAGATACACTCAGAGATCTGTTTGCTGCTTCACATTTTTGAGTGTCAGTATAAAATTTCATGTGTTCCACCACTTCAACACTTAGTTTCATCTTCAAGATTTCATGTAGGAGATGTTTGTCACTGTCATTCATATTGAAACTTGATATCTTGTTCTTGCAGAGATGCATCGACCGAGTCCACCAGCTACGGGAAACTCCACCACTGCAGACCACAGAGTGTCGGGCACATCGCGAACAGTCTCCAGTATAACACAGAAGCGTCGCCTCGAGGACTCTAGGTAAGATACTCCGCAGTGTCTTCATGTCGCCAGCATGAGTTTTCATCAGTTCCTTAAGAATAAGACTGCAGCGTGCCTTTACATCTTGACTAAGCACTCTCTGTTGCTGCTTCCTCCGCTCACGGGTGGTGCCCGCAAACATCTCAGCACTGAAGTTAGCCTTGTAGCATTTACGGAATTGTCCTTGAGCTAGATGAGTAGGGTCAGCAAGTCGTTCGACCTTCCACATGGGATCAATGATCTTCATAGCTCTGTCTACACCCTCAGCGGACCTTAAGTCACCATCCGTTGTGACATACTTGATCAGCATTCCCTGTAAGGCCAGTTGATCACCAATGTCCTTCCCCATACCCATTTCTGAAAATGGAGCAAATGTTGACATATTTGCTGTGCAATCGGCATGTCCTCCTGGACAGGTCACTTCCAGCCCCTTCCCTCTCAGCCAGGCTCCAGTCCAGCATAGCTTGTTTTGAAAGGATGCACCAATGATATATTTCTTATCAGTCACAGTTTCACAAGCGAGGCCGATGGCTAGAGAGGCATTTTGACCTGGCTTCTTCCTACTAGCTATAGTCGTGGAATTGTAGCGGCCGTCCATGGCGATGTTCACTTCATTCAACTCCACACCTCTCTCGCTGTTGACTTGCTTTATGAGTTGAACCTTGTCGCCCATATCTTTAGTGTTCAGTTCAGTCACAGCACTTCCAACTCGATTAGCTGTTCTTTGCATGCTGCTTCTAGCCGGGGGAACCATGTCCATTGTAGCCATGAGAAGCCTTGCTCTGGTGGTGCTGATCGGTGTGTCTTGTAGTCCAACAGCCAGGGATAAGTTTGCTGCTGCTGGGTTTGGTCCTGGCTTATCTTGTTTCACCTCCTTGTACAGCTTCATCTCAGGTGTTTCAAAGTCACATGTCACACATTTTAGCACTATCCTCCAGCAGACACCCCATTTTCTCTCCCGATGTATCACAAGGTGGGTGTCAGTGCAGTCGGGAGACGTCAAACGGTGAAGGCGGTTACCCTCATTCCAGCAATTGGCCATTTCGGCACTGTCAACCAGTCGCATTCCTTCACCGTCAGGAGAACTGCGTTCGTCTTGCGACTTGGGCTTGTCAGCTGGCAACGGACGAAGGAGACGGACTGAGCTGGAGATACCCTCACAGTCTGGTGTAGAAAGAACAGATCCATCAGACCTTGACTTTGCAACCAGTTTGAACTGCTCAGCACTCATCCTGGTGACAGACTTCTGTTGTGTTTGATGTGAGAGGTCTAGTCCATCTTCAGCATCAAAAGTCAGACCTTGATTCCATGGAATATTGCCCTTCTGAAAGCCTTGAGTGCGCCGCTGTCTGTCTCCTTTCATGTTCGAACGTAAAGTTGAAATGATACAGCACAGGTAGAGGCTGCACATTTTATACACCATACCTGTGATTTGTCAATGCGCTGACAACTTATTGTATAGACGGTCACTAAGAATTGACCAATCACACCATGCATATGTTTATTGGCTGGCAAGACAGTTTACCTACTTGACACCGTTATGCGTATTGATCAGCTGTCAGGTGTGAGGTGTGCCACTTAACTGCATGTAGCAATCAGCAGCCAATTAGCATTCAATAAAAAGTGGACTCATTGTGGCCAGTAATAAAATGTCTTTCTAGCACTATCAAATTTAGCAGTTTCAATTTTTAATTTCATACTGAAATTTGATGAAAATTAAAAAAAATAGTGGCTAAAATTGATAAAAATTTTAAAAAATTATAAAAAAAAAAAAATCAGATTTAATTTTATCAAATATTGTTTATTTGAAGGTATTTGATTAACATTTGCAGGTAAAGGTCACTTTTTGATGATACCCTGTCTCATTTCAGAGTTTGAAGACTTGCGCTACCCTGCAGATGAAAAATCCACCAGATGAACTGGCCTTGGAGAGCAGATGACAGAGCCTGATGCAAGTCCCCTGTAGATTTGCTTGTGTCTGCACCAGAGACTTCAACTTTTGTGATCTAATTGGTAATTGAATGTACTTACTACCTGTGAAGTTTTATTAAATTTAGACAAAAAAAGGTGGTCTGATAGGACATAGCCCACAATTCCATGCGCTAACTTTTACCTCAACCCGGAAACAATTCAGAGCCAATGTAGTCCCTAGTGTAGGGGCTGTTTCTCGTACTTGTAAAGATTATTTTGTGACATGTGATGGTTCAAATGAAAGGTCTGATACTGTAGTATGTGTGTGATTTTTTCTGGGTCTTAGATTTACTGCTATAGTGTTGGTGTGAGCAGGCAAAGTGACCCCAAATTGAAGGTCGAGGGTCACGGACCAACCTTGAAGGCAAGGTCACATTTGTTTACCCTGGCTACCGGCCAAAAATGCCACGAAACCTATGCTCAATTTTTGACTGAAAAGTGGTCTATGGCAGGTAAGTCAGTATGCAAAAGCTGAATGCCCAACGAGATATAGGGAATTGGCTGTATTAGAAAGACAATGATGATAGAACTACTTGAAATTAATTGTGGGCTGTGGCCGTTTTTACCGGAAGTTGCGTTGTATTATGGGAAATACTTTGACTGGTTTTATGATTAATTTGCGCCGGAAGCAATTGCTCGCCTGCTCACTGCCGGATGTAAAGTTCTATAAATAGCCAAGATGGCGTTGGTATTTTAAATATGTTTATATATGTCTCCTTCCATGGTGTCCGAGGCATCAAAAAGTTCATTGTACTTCTCAGAAATGTTAGAAGGAATAATGGTTCATAATTTTCGAACACTTGTTCATGTTGTTGCTTTCGAGTAGGCAAGACTCTAGTTCAGATAATCTAAACGTCGGTTTATGTGCGATGACTGCGCACCCAACGTTTGGAGTCTCAAGCTGTTATAAATATTTAAGTTAGATTCTTTCCTTGCCGATTTTTTTTCAATACGATGTTTCATTTTGAGAGCTTACATTACAATAGTTGATTTGTGTTAATTTATACTATGAAAGTATTAAAATGAGGTAAGTATGAGTTATCATATTTCTTATTACGCAAAACAACAACAACAACGTATTTGAACAATTAAGACGCAAATATGAAATTGAAATTTGGATATTAGTGACTTTCATAAAAATGATAATAGACAAACCAATTTATCTTACGTTTGATCGTGATTTGTTTAAAGTATGATATAAATATATAAGCGTAAAACAGTATGTGTTTGTTTCTAAATTACTATTACCGATTGACAGCAACTTACCGTTACATCTTCTCATATACATTTGTTAATCGAGGTTGATATCCAAATTCGTGTTTTTTTTAATATGTGGTGCATTTGTTAATTGAATAGAATCATATACTTACCAGATTTCTTCATTTACTACTTATTAAAAATTATTCACCAAAAATACAACAACGATCGGATCCTTTTATGGAATTTCGTAATAAAAACGATCTCACATATCATAGACACATTTGAAAAAAAATATGTCAATTGGTTTGATCAGATTCACTTCAAATTTATATATATCAAACTATCAATCACGTCAACTGTGCCTTGCTATCAATTAAATTTTACGAAGTTAGGGTTTCGGATCTACCAATCAATCCATTAACAGGAGTTGATATTTAAGACATCCCCTGAAACATTAATATATACTTCTTAAATATGATTATTCATATAGAATAACCAAATGATGTTACATTTATAATATTTTCATAATTCTCTATAGCCGATTATATGGAAATAAAAGTGGCAAAAGTTGAGTATATATTATATTTTCAATAAAAACTATCATAAATCTCTATCATTGGACGAGCGATATATGATTTATTTTTTACTGTCGACACCCCTTTTTATGTTAAAAATAATCATCGTAATTTGCAGCATATGCCATGTGTCTTCTTTTCTGAAGTCTCTATTTGACAGCAGTTAATTTTGTAGACAATTTCGTATTACAACGATTATAATGACTTCGTAATAAAATGTTTTACAATGGTTCGGTTTCTGCACATATACAAATAATTAATTGAACATCGTACTTTGATATCTCGGAAACAAATAATCATCTTTATTTTTATATAACAGGCTTTTACTAAGTATTTGAATTATAAATTAACAGAAATGAGAGAGCTGACAAAAGAAGATTATGAAATATTGAATGTCGTAGTCTAGTGAAAATAAAACAGGAAAATCAACATGTGAAAAAAAAGTTTATATTTAATGAAACGAAATTTCTTTGATGATAAACGGCTTTGGCAAACATCAATGTCAATAATAGCAATATGATACAAAGAAGAATGACTTAATATGTCCTGTTGCTGGGTTTGAAACAAGTGAATATATAAAAGAACCCGGAGATGCAGAGATCACTGTAACTGAATTCCGGTTCGTTTCTGAACCGTTCCGCAATTTCGATTTCTAGGTCATGACATCTGAAAAGAAGGGGGTAGCTTTGAATTAAATGTTGCTGAATATTGAGAAAAATTTTCTTCAGTAAAACAACGGTCGGATGTAGTAACTAAAGGGTTGATCTTTCGATCCGTGTGTCGATTTACACCAGGTATTTCGTATTCATCGAGTCAGAACTGTTTGAAGGTGAAAAAAGCCTTCCGATCAAGAATCGCATCGGAAGCTGCTGATGATAAAATAGGCTTGGGATCCTAGTCGACGTAGGAAGACGTCTAGCATGCTGGACTAGCAAGACTCATGATGTATTGAAAACATTTATCACACATACCTAAATATATATGTATATACCTGAAATATTTACAAATATTTTCCATATATGTAACTTATTTGTTATATTTTAAGAAGTTTTTATATGCTATTTCAGCCGGTTTGCTAATCATATTTGTATTTGTATTTATCTAAATATATTGTGTAATATATGGAAATAAGATACTGTTTTAATCAAATAATTACTTTTTAATTTATTTGTTTCTGGTTTACAACTGAAATACTGCCAAGAGACAAGACAATATTTGCAACAGAACTGCACATTATGAAAAAGCAATTTTAGTTAAAATATGTGAGGAACCCCCTGATAATGAGTGATAATTGCTACTTGGATTATGTAACCAAGTGGATATCCCACCCAGGAAGTAGACCAGACTATTACATAATGACTCCACTTTATAGTTGATCACACCAGTGTTGGAATATCAATCGAGGCTGCAATAAAACTGCTTGCATCTCAAGTGTTGAGTAAGGCAATAAACAACAGAACAATATAGTGTGTGTATATATACATCTGGTTATATAATTGGGTTGTATAATGAGAGATGATTTGTATCAACAAGGACAATAATTACATGTGTTCTTACAGCGACAAGACATTGCGGAAACACAAGCCATGTTTGACTGTCCGCCATGATGGTTGCCTTGTTTATATGCGTTACGATGACAATGGACCAATCAGCGATTAGATGTCAAAAGGGAATTCCCCTCTCGTGGCCCACGTCTCGTGGCGCGGAGGGAACCCAGTTTCGGTTCACGGTCGAATGGCTCGAAGTAATTAACCGCGCTGAGAGCTTGGCAGGGGTGTCACGTTAGCGGTCAGCTAGGGGCCAGCTTATGACTAGGCCTACCGATTAGTCTCCCTTTAAATACCTAACAGGTATTTACATGAAAATACCAAGTGAAGAGAAGATTGCTGATACCAACAAAAAGTAACATAAATGAAATTCACTAATATATTTATACTTCTGAGATTCTAGAAAAACTTTTAAAATTATTTGGTCATAGAGCTTGAAATCTAGTAGGAGTATAAGGTTGGGTAGTGGTACTAATGGATCAATGGAAAGGGGTACTTTATCTATCTACTTTATCTATGGCACTTGCTAAACAATATCCTAATCTTTAACCTACTTTGTTAGTTTGTTTTGTTTTGTGTGTTTTATTTGCAAACTACAGGGATTGTTCAATTCAGTTATTCTTTTTAGGAAATAAATAATAAAGAATTTGATTTGAATGCATAAAATTATTTTTTAAAATTATTTATGTTCAGCTTTAATTCTAAAAAATATCAACATTTGTCATAACCAAGATATATTTGGCAAAACATCTACTCTCTTCTATCAGATCAATAAATTTTAGCCAATCAGAAGCCTTTCAGCCTCTGTCCTTAATTAGCTGCGTGCCTGTTAACTTCAACCAGAAACAAAATGGCTGACCAGTGTAAACTGGTGTATTTGGAAGGAATCAATGAAGCTGACAGCTGACACAGAAGAACAATTGAAGAGTTTATGAATTCAAGGCAAGTACTTAATTACTGCATTTCAAATGCATAAATCTTATTTCATGTACTCTAATTCATGAAAAGGCTAGCTGGGTAGAGTTTAATTCTGCAGTATATACTGGCTTCACTTCACACTTTTTTATCTTTCTGTGTACAAAGGTTTTTCGAATATTTGTACTCAATAAGTTTCTTCAGTTGATTCAGAATTTATAAACAGATTTAAATTAGGCATAAAGGTTTTATCTAGTTCAGGTAATTTAAGAAAACTCAACATTAAAGGAGAATATTTGTAAAGATTTATATTCTGTTATAGTAAAATATACTTTAAAAAACATATTCCCCAGAAAATAATATGAAAAGCCGTACTTAATTACTAATTACGCGATATGAAAACTGCACCGACTGTTGCCTGTGCGCGTATGCATATTTGCCGGTAGCCTTCGGCAGGTTTAGGCTGTGACGTCAGAGATGCTCTACGAAGTGAAAGGGAAAGCATTAGAGTAGGTGAAGAATCGGTTGAATACGTAGAATTCGGGTACTTTTGGATTTGATATGGTATATTGTGCAGCGTTGGTGGGCAATAATTCATCAAAGCCTGGACAGAAGTTTATATATTTTTAATTTTCAAGTGAAAAGACGGATGCAGCACGGTGAAAGATTTGGATAGTGTCAAAGAGGAAAGAAGGTCCGAAAACCGTCGGAATCTTTCTCACTATATGTTCAGAGCATTTTGAGCCGTATAAATAAGTAATAGCTATTCTTAGAGTACTTGTAATTAACTAAAATATATAATATAAGGATATAACTTATAAATGCCTTCTTATTGGATGTGTCTTTCTCGATTACCCAGGGTTTTATATATGCTCCAGCGGAGAGTAACGGAGCATATATAAAACCCTTGGTACCACCGAGGAAGGGGATGTGTAGGCCGTGCTCTGACTGTGAAACTGTGTGTACAGTTGTATACTTATTTGTCATTCATTAATAACTGTACTAGATTAATTTCAATTTAATATGGCCAATGTGGCAGCTCAAATGGCATTGTCAAACAAAAAAATATGTCCTGGTTATAAAGCATTTGAAAACTATAGTAATATTCAACGCTAAAATGATATCTGTCGCTTATATTACACCCCACAACCCCCACTTACTAAATTCTAAATCTTACTCCCAACTTGTGAACCCTTCCTACGCCTATGTTTGATTCCGTTTTTTTATATATATTAACTAAAAAATGCATTTCCACTGATTGTATATGTTCACAATATCACAACAAATGATTATTGCAAAAATAATAAGTTTCAGTGTTCAATCCTTGTGGTAGCTTGGTTTGTGTACTTGTATAGGAGAACACGTAACTGTCTAGCAACTCAAGTTGAATTAATTACTGTAAATCATTACACATATGAAAATTTGCTCATATGAGCAAACTTCGCCGTATGGACGCATTTGCACATACATGTATGTATATTTTACCACCGTACGCAAATTGTTCACTACCGTAAGCAAATTTGCACCTTGTCAGGGGCAGTTGCAATTATTTATATTTACTACCGTGAGTGAATATGGTATTTTAACTATCCTAGTAACAGTTCGTCGTTTACAGACATAGTGACAAAGATCGGTTGAGAAAATATATTAGAGAACTTTAGAAATTCTTAACTGTTTTTCAAATTCTCTATATAGGATAATCTCTTTCTTACACGCGATAAACTTCGAAATCTAACTGACTATCCGATTTTCATTATAATTAGGGCGATAACGTCAAACCAATGTTGACAGATTTATATGAATGTCATTTATTTAGTTTACATCTAATACATGTATATTAATTGCCATGTTTTAGAAATTCACTTTTCATATATTAAAAGAGTTTAAACACGCATGAACGCATAGTAATTTACTTTTACTCACGTGTGTTTATTACTACCAAAAGCAATATTGCATATGTGCAAAGTTCGCCATATTAAGAGGGCTATAGAAACATTTGATTAATCAAACCAGTAACACTACGTTATTACATGCTATCGTGTTAGTACGGTTTTCGAAACTACCAAATCTCTCACATAGCTATGTGTAGATCTTATGCCTATTTTACTTGATTAGGAATGAACAGTGGTTTGTACATTAGATCTAAATAATAATATTTAATATCAATACGTTTTTAAAGCAAGCATGATTTGATTAATCGACAATCAAGATGGTTCATTTTGTCTCGTGTATAACTGGTTACTTCAGCGGTACAGTATATATACGAATAAAGGAAGTATAATTTGTAGTCACATATTTTAATAAACTACATAAAAGTTGTTGACACCCATGTTATCTACAAGTAGACAATAACTATTTAATGTACGGCATAATCCGCTACTAATTGTGAAATTGTAACGTTACAGTTTGTCAGTCCCTACGTACGAATCTGTATTTCCAACTCTCTCACTGTTGACTTTTGACAGCTCATCCTCACTTGATTCCTGGTGTTCAACTCAATGTTGATTCACAATAGGTTCATACTTATAAGGACGGATGTTATTTATGTAAGATGGTTGACATTCAACGCTGTAATCGCTATCCGAGGAAGCCATAACCACACTAAGAACGTAGAAACTACACTGCCTCAGCGCGCGGGAGAGCATCTTTGACGTCAAATCACGTGACTGCTGCCAGCCTGATTAACTCTCGGGGATTTTCTGGAAAACGACTCGCACCGAAAACGTTTTTTCAACGTTTCTACATAAAATGTCGCATTTTAATAATTCTTTTGACACACTTTGTCTTAAACAATACTGTTGAACATGTTAAAACAAAGTTTTTCTCTAATATTCTCCTTTAAACTACCAAATTTTCTCTCCCTTTTTCACTCGAAACAAGAGGCAAAAAGCCTATCAAAATCTCATGCAAAGCGAGCATGGCACCTGCAATATGCAAAATCCAGCAAGGTGCATCACACCAAACAACTGCTATCTAAACCCCTAGGTAAACAAAAAATATTGATAGGGCAATAATTAAGCTCCACCGGGGCACACAAAATTAAATAACCATATCCATAAACTTAACTTTACTAACACTAATAAATTGAATGTCAATAGAGAGAAAACCAAAATAATTGTTTTTAAAAGGGGTGGAAAACTATCCAAAAATGAAAAATGGTTTTATAAGGGAGAACGTCTTCAAACTACCAGCGCTTATAAGTACTTAGGTGTATGTTAATCTAATAATCTATCTTGGTCTTTTCATACCAAACAGGCCTCAACACAAGCCATGAAAGTCTTAATAGGTATATACAGAAATATGCGACTTTTAGGTGAGATGTCCTTTAATACCTATTTTAAAATATTTGATATGAAGATAAGCCCAATACTGTTATATGGATCTGAAATATGGGGATTGGCACAACATGACAACATAGAAAAGGTTCATTTATATACATGCAAAAAGTTCCTAGGCGTCAAACCAAGCACTTGTAGCACAATGGTCTATGGAGAATTAGGCAGATTCCCACTGTTCATTTATTCCTCAATTAGAGCTGTTAAATACTGGATAAGGTTGTTGAATATGCCGCTTCACAGATATCCGAAAAAATGTTATAATATGATGAAACTGTATGATAAAAATGGTAAAAGAAATTGGGTGACTGATATTAGAGAGCTTCTCAACAAAATAGGATATGGTCATATTTGGTACAAAGTGTTCAGTCACAATCAGAATTTATCATCTCAATAACTCAAAGAATGAAAGATATATATTTACAATCCTGGGCAGAATCCATGACATTATCAACAAAATGTATATATTATAGAGAATGGAAATCTGAAATATTTCTTGAAAGTTATCTTTCAAAAGTTGATGTTAAAAAGTTCCGTAATGCCTTAGCCCGTTTTCGTTGCTCATCACATGAATTGTTTGTTGAAACTGGAAGATATAAAGGTATTGAAAGAAAAAATAGAATATGTAAAGTTTGTAATATGAACGTTGTGGAAGACGAGCTACAGTTCTTATTAATCTGCCCTGTCTATAAGAATCTACGGATAAAATATCTTAAACCTTACTATTTTAACCACCCAGATAGAACAAAACTATTGTCATTGTTAACAAATACCAATACTCAGTCATTACAGAACCTTGCAATGTATATTTATTATGCAATGTTATTTAGAAAGAATATTATGAATGTAACTGATTTTATCATGTGATCTACCATTGATTGTACTACAGGCCTGTGGCCTTCTAAGTACAGAAATAAAAGATTGATAGATATCCAGACTGACTGAATGCAAAGATAAATATTTTACATATGAATTTGCTATCAGTCTTTCATATTCAGAATGAAATTGGTTTTGTAATGTATATTCTAATTTACCCATTTGATTACAATTGTTGACATTAATAAATTTAATTCCAAATTTCTTCATTACACAATAAAGGTTTTAATGAAATTATCTTTAAAGTGTTCTTATTTTGTCATAAAACATTGACAGTCGTTATTATCATTTTAAAACTATTTACATGGTAAATATTCAATTGATTGATATATTCTGTTACTTTATAATAAATACTCTTTCATTTGTAAATAACCTTCAATGATTTACACACTCATAAACACTACAATCACATATATGTATAATATGTATATCAGTTATTAAAATATGATACATGCATTGATTTTAATCAGTAAAATGTTAATGTCTTTTCAGCGTGCAATGAACCAGAAAGAAAATGCAGACACCTGGCAGACAAAAAGTTATGACAGGAAGTTTGGATTTATGTATATTCAAGGTCTATTGAAGGTGGGTTTAGCAGTGAGATTGACAATTAGTTTCCTTCATTGATAATCTTTCTTCTGAATATGCACCCAATCAAGCTGATTGATGACCATACTGCAATGATGGAAATGTAAGAATACTTGTTATCATACCTTAATTAAATCAAATAAAAAAATACTTGCTTATACTGCAGCTATCCACAAAATATTTGATAATAAATTATGATTTTTTTTTATTTCTGACATTGTTACCTTCTTTAAAAAAAACTTAAATGTGAAAATTCTCATTCTTCTTCATCATATAGATTCTCATTGAAAGCCATTTTCTACAGATTTGCAATTTTGTTCATTTTTTTATTGATTATCTTTCTTGTAACCTTCTCTCATAACCCTTACAGGGTGGCTCACTTTTATGTCATTTATAATGTATATTTATGTTTGAATTTTATGTGCGGTGAGACTCTAATAAACATTTGTCTGTCTGTAAATTTCTTATGTATCAGGTAAATGGAATGACCGTTTGCATTCAGCCAAGTTAAGTCTTTTGTTTCCTGTTTATTTTAGGTGTGAACTGAACCAAGCAATACACATCCCATAGTGGCAAGAGCAGTCTGACAGTAATTTAAGGTATAATTTCAATCAGCTCATACTGCTTTGTTAAATATACAAGCAGCTTGATTGTTGACTTCTGTGCAATTAAGTTCAGTATTCGAGTCATCCCATCTTTCTTAATAGGAGCCACTTAACAGTTGTGATGATAACTGCTCTGTTTATTTGAGAGTCGTTGATGCAACATGTTGTAACATCTAAATATCTTGTGAGTAACTAAATATGAATGTAAAAATCACTTTGGAATTTCATTGTACTTCAATGGATATCTTTAATGTCTGTAACTATGTAAAGAAAATCAGAATTATCCTGATGCATTTGTATTGTTGTTGATTATGAATATGCTATTATGTTAATTGAATTATTTGCTTTTATAAATTTAAAAGAACTCCTTTGCATAACTATGCTATAACTTTCTGTATCCCTTTCTAACTTGGGATTAAATTTGTTGATATAATGTTGTACTTAATTTGTATTTGTAGACAATATATATTCCATTTGCATGTCTTTGACATATTTGAATTTGTAAAGTTTCTCATTGTATTTTTAATCTACAGACGCTGTGCACAAGACCAATAGACCAGCCTCAGAACTAGCCGCTTCATCTGTCATTGTTTTTATAGTGATAACTGTTTGTAAATGACTCATGATTCCTGTAAATTGACTATTCAAAATTGTTTCATCATTAGCTTTTAGTGCTTTTTGTTGAGCTGATGTACATTTTCCCAATTATATGTAGCCATTCTGTAAATGAGTTTTGATTTCTGTAAATTTTGTATTCAGATATATTTTAAAGTAGTTGGCATTAGTCAATTTTTTTAGTACTTTATATTTAACTGACATGTATTATATTGATAAAGCCGATGTCTAGCCATTCTGTATTCTTTCAATGAGTTGTTAATCTTGTAAAATGACAATTCAGAATTATTTTTGAAAAAACTTGACAAGTTTGACACTAATAAATTTCTATTATTGCTTTTCATTTAACTGCTGTGCATTGTACTAGTATCAAACTGTTTTCTATTTTATAAATGAATTGATTCTTGAAAATTGTGAATTCCAAATTTCTTTTGCAAAGTATGAAAAGCACTAATATATTCATTGTTATATCTTTGTATACACTGTTTTTTTTTATACTGCTGAGAACTCAATAAAATTCCCTTTGTTCAAGAAATGTGTTTGTATTTAATTTATATACAGATGAAGGAACACAAGGAAGTTCCATAACAGAGTTAATATTTATTAGTTTTATCCTATGGATATCTTTCTACTGAGAACTTAAAAATCTAAGCTCTGTAATCAAACTATTATATCCACTATTGATAATAAGAGTAAATCGATTGTTGCTAATAGGAGTGGAACCATTGTAGCTAATAGGAGTGGAACCATTCTGGATCAGTCGAGTGAAACCGTTGTGGATCATTTGAGTGAAACCATTGCCGTTCATAAGAGTGGAACCATTGCCGTTAATGAGAGTGGAACCATTGCCGATCATAGGAGTACAACCGTTGTGAATCATGAGAGCGCAACCGTTGTTGCTACTTATTAGCTGCAACGGTGTTGTTCGCTAATTTGCATGGTAAATTCGAAATTTCAGTCGCGCCGTTGTGGAACGGTCTAGTAAAACCACTGCTGCTATGGTGTTGCAAACAGGAGTTTTTTTTGTAAGGGAGTACAAACAAACAAACAATTAGCTTTGGTATCGTGATCTTTCATAGCTCAGTTGATAAAGGCATTGGTAAGCAAGCAAAGGGTCCAGAAATCGAAACCAGGCATGATCATTAGAAATTGTGAGTGTTCAAAGTAGTGCTATTTTATAATATTATACATTAGGAGAATGCAAAATCTGTCAAAGGTCAAGGTCACAGCAAGGTCACAACTTAAGCGTGCTATTGTGAATATGCCTTATGTTAACAATGAACACTTTGAGTCATTGCATGATTGTTATACACAATGAAAAGTAATCATTGATGGTGTGACCTTGAGGTCAAAGTTCAAGGTCATTAGATATTGGTTAAGGCCATGTTAATCTTTTGATCCAATTTTGAAATCAGAAATAGGTTTTAAGAACAAAGTTGTGAAAAGTGACCCCAGTGATGATTCAACTAATGTTAGAATAACTTGAATAATGAACAAATTTTTGTCAAAAAAACCCTCCCATTTTATTTATGTTGAGGAGAAGGCGGAACAGGGAAAGGCGAGACCCAAAGTTTCGGAGCTGCTCTGCTTTTGCGGTGTCCCGCAAACGCTCTTCTAGTTATTTATGTAATTATGTTTATAAAATCGTAACTATATTCATGTAACGCACAAATACATCGTTTTGTTTTTCAGGTGACTACAGTAGCTACGATCAGCGAAGCCATGATACTCTAGTTACTTTTTCTGTGAAATTTGTTATTGTCTTTGAATTAAAAAATGGTGTACCATGAATTAAAGCGATAACAATAAGCTGTGATGTTGTGTTCTTGACCAAAAAATCAACAAAATGTTTTCACTTTGAAGCTTGATTATTCAAGAACGAGTGCAGAATATAACGAAACAGATGGCAGCGTCGGAACGAATGGCTAATTATTTATGTGAACACTCATTGGTGGATAAAAGGGTGTGTCAAAATCTCATTGGCTGATATATTTGGCGACTCATAGACATACGATACTTACTTCCTGGTTCGAATGGAAGTATTTACACACTTCAAAATCATACGAAAAGAGGACAAACACAGAAAATATTTTATTTCACAACTATCTTCAAATCGTTTTCTTCAAGTGATTGGTTGAAAGACAAAAAGTTTGTGACGTTGTTCGCTCCAAGTATGGCGGTCATGACTGAACACGTGAGATAGATTTTTGTCAGTGATGTTTACAGATTCCATTTTCTACTTGAATGTTATAATAACTTGACTGCACATCTATATTTTACTACCATATCATAAAATGAAAATTCATTTAGCCTATATGTTTATGGTGTTTGATATTTTTTAAAAAATTACGGTATCGTAACTGCATGAGACCTGACAGCTCGCATGGAAGTACGTACATGTCGATTTTAACGCAAGTTCATGTTGTGTTTTGATTTACGTACACAAATATAATTAATGAAAGATATAACCCAAGTTATAAAATGATATTATAGATTTATGTTATATATCCAATTATTAAAATATATATGATAATTAAACTGTCAAAATAAGAATAATGAACACATAACACAAGACGATAACATGACAAATCAAACTTTATTGTATGTCCGAGGAATGAAATCTGTGCATGAATAGAGACGTCGTTGGACCATGGAACATCTGGTAAAATGGGGGGTGGGCTATAACTAGGGAATAATCCCAACCAGGACAACCCTCTGAAAAGTGGGGGTGGTCTTAGTCTCAAATATGGTCTTATACCCACGAGAATACGGTAATGTAACTTTTCTCCCAGAGTCATACATAGGTTATACTAGAGAAGCTATATATTAAAGTCTTCCTTGGTTTCATTTTGACAAAATATACCTCATTAAAGAATTGTTGATTAGAAGACAGTGCATTACAGTTAATCTTTAAATTAACTTCATTCATTCAACCTACAGCATAGGCCTATATGCATCTGATCTCTGGTGGAAAGCAGCTAATTTATTTGTCACTTGAGCTTGATAAATAACTTAAATTAAGGTTAAAACTAGGTTTAATTTATAAACAAATTCTAAAACTAGTTAGAGTGGTCTAACATGATTTGTTTGTTTTCTATCGCTTTTTATGTTGAGAATCTTCCTTGTTCCCGGGCCTTCCTTCTCGCTACTCTTCTCTCCGCCCCAGGCATGGACTGCTCAATAGCTGCCTCCATGGAGCGAAACAAATTGGCGGACGAGATGCGTTTTTACTATAGAAATATATTTGTACACATACTTCCAGTCGGTGTCATCCAAGTTTCTGTGTGCGAAATCTAACATACAGCTGCATAGATTCTATTCGCTATTTTTAATGTAAACGATTTGCAAGCACAGGATGAATTTTTTAAAACTCGAGGTGGAGTGAAGCATGTACTCACAATGTAAACAAATACCCCCATGTAGAGTTAATACATGACATCATTAATTTCAAAATGCTTGAGTACTAACCATGAGAGTATGAATGTTGGGAGCCTGGTGCTGTACTCTGCGTCTCACCAGAGTGATACTATATCCACCTCCTAGTTTCTTCTTGTCCACATTAAACTTAATTCCTGATGAGCTGTCCATCAACTTTCGATCCATGTTTTACACAGCTTCAATCCAAGCAGCTCTTTAGTCACATGTTCTAGACACCTACACCTGGGCACAAACAGAAACTCGTTATCATCAGTAGCCTGATGAGATATGACTATGAGCAAATAGAGGGCACTTGGTTCTCAACTATCTCAATGAGGTGTTAAGTATGTCCGTCAGGAGAGCTGTGTTCTACAGCCCTTGCTCTGTGGAGCATTGATCACATAATGTCACACCTGAGTAGCTATAGCATTACGTACTCACACTTGTTCACACCTGTCCCATTCTGGACATGGCAAGTTTCTCAGTGACATATATATGGTCACAAACAAATGATATAAGACTTGAAGCAAGAACAGTTAAGCTAGTGTACAATTAAATGTACAATATCAACAAACACGTGAGTGCACAACCAGTCAGTCTTGTTTCAGATCAATGTGTTTACATGCAACCATGGATACACAGGCAAGCATCAATACCGTATACAGTTATCTCCCTTTCAGTAGTTGAGAGGATACTAATAAGGAATACAATGGTCATTAATTAGATTAACAAGTGAAATTTGACTAGTTTCTGTTTTAATTGCATATGCTGGATTTTTAAATGATATAACAAAGTAAAGTAATATTTATTTATAATACTTATAATAAAAAATAGAGCCATGGGCTCTGTAGCTCATTAGGGTTTGTATTATTTGAGGTGAGTTAGGGTTTATCGCCGCTTTCAAGAGTATTTCACTTATATCACGGCTGCTAGTATTATTGCAGGGAGAAAGCCCGCAACGCCATGTTGCTATGCATTGTGGTGAAACCTGCGAGCAACCACTGGAACTAGCGAACCATGGGTGGTACTGCAATGAAATTCAGTGTAGCATTGCACCCAAACATTACTGGCTATTTGGGGTCAAGGGGTCACCAAATCTACAATTTAGAATCCCCATTACCCATGGAGTCTGCATACAACTTTTCAGCTCTCTAGACCTTTTGAAACTGGAAAAGAAGATGAAAGTAGGTTTTTAAGGTTGTGACCACTGTGACCCCATTTGGGGTCATGGGGTCACGAAATCTACATTTTAGAATCCCAATTAGCCAACGAGTCTGTACACAACTTTTCAGCTCTCTGGACCTTTTGGAACTGGAGAAGAAGATGAAAATAAGTTTTAAAGGTTGTGACCCTTGTGACCCCATTTGGGGTCACGGGGTCACAAAATCTACAATTTAGAATCCCCATTAGCCAAGGAGTCTGCTCATAAAGTTTCAGCTCTCTAGAGTCATTGGTCCTGGAGAAGAAGTCGAAAAAGCAAAAAGTTTACAGACAGATGGGCGGACGGACGCCGGACGCCATGCCATGCCATGCGCCCATCGGGCCTTTCAGGCCTGATGAGCAAAAAACTAGAATTGACTGCAATACTTGTGTCTGAAAGACTTCAACTTTACTTTGAACTCCTTGTTTGACATAAATCCCACTTACTTAATCAGTTTCTCTGCTTTAAAATGAGTTATTAAACATGTCTCTAGCTTCAGTAGTTTTTACGAATGAAAATTCTCCAAAGATAATACTCATCTAAAAAATTAGAAAAAGAAATATTTTTCAATCCCTTTCTTCACTATTATGACAAATCGGTCAAAGTTTTCATGATAGATGTAATCATTATTTAGATTGCTTACATGTAAGACTTGGTGAAATCGCCAATTAATTTGTCAATCACGTCTCACTGAAAGTGTGTTGGCTCTGGTACTCCAGTCAAAGATGACACAACACAAAAAGAGTTTCATGATAGTGTATTCAGACAAAAGAGACATGATGATGGTGCAAATCTTGTCTGCACAGCCAAGGGGTACCTATAACATAGGAGAATTGGGTACAATGGACCCGAAGCCTTGGCTGCCCAGATGATAAGCCTAAATGAATTTATATAAACCATTTAAAATTGATTAAAGTGGCATGATGGATGTGATGAATACTTATTATAGGATAGATAAATAATATAATAAATAAATAAATACATACATTTTGGAAGCAACATCAGTGCTTACATCACCCAATGAGTATTTATTTTTGATTACATGTATTACCATAGTTCTCCCCAGAAGTTATCATCACATCCTACCACAGAAGGGTATCCTGTCCCTTGATGTAAGGTACAAATATACAAAAGGCCAAAGGAATACATATAAAGAAGGTAAACAGCGAATCGGTGCCCACGGACGATCACTACCGGTTGATTCATCACTTGTCTCACCCAGAAGGTACGTCTATTAATGATTTTATCCCACAGGAACATTCATCCGTGACATACACAAAATTCGACGAAGCTGTTGCCCTGGTACAGAAGTTGGGTAAAGGTGCAGAGTTAGCCAAATTTGATATCAAATCTCCATTTCGATTGATACCCGTCCGACCTAATGATTTTCCCCTGTTGGGAATGTTCTTTCAAGGTAAATATTACTTTGACAAGTGTTTACCCTTATGTTCTATCTCCTGTGCACTTTTCGAAAAGTTTAGCACATTCCTACAATGGTAGCAATTTTTAATTCATTATCTTGATGATTTCTTGTTAGGGGACTACCCCTGTACAAACACATGTTCAGATTTACTTAAACTTTCTATTGACATGTTTCAGGAGTTTGGTGTACCTATTGCAAATGACAAAACTGTTGGCCCCTCCACTGACATCACATTTTTGGGACTGACAATTGACACAGTTGTTATGGAGGTGACGATACCGGCCGAGAAGATATCGGAGGTCACTCGGCAGATACAGGCAATTCTCTCCTCCAGTAGACGCAAAGTAAGGGTAGTGGAAATACAGTCCCTGGCTGGTAGACTCCAGTTCATTACACATGCTATCCCAGCGGGCAGGGCTTTCTGCAGACGCCTCTATGACACAATCAAGGGTCAGGTAAAACCGTATCATTGTGTCAGGATTACTAAGGGAGTGAAAGAAGATCTTAAAGTGTGGCAAACATTTCTCACCAATCATAATGGTACATCTGTGTTTCAGAATGAAGAATGGGTTATGTCAACTCAAATTGAGCTATTCAAATTGAGGGAGATGGGCGTATGGTAAATGGCCTTGCGACTGGGTGAGAGCGGGCTACATGACAGACATGACTTTCCTGGAATCGTTTCCCGTCGTCGTAGCACTACGATTGTGGTCATCTAAACTTACAAACAACAAGGTAATGTTTGTGTGTGACAATCAAGCTGTCGTCTCCATTATCAACAGGCAAACATCAAAGAATACAAAGGTTATGTCTCTCGTGCGTTTGCTGGTAATTTCATGTCTTAATCATAATATTCTTTTCTGCTCCAGGTACATTTCTACGCATGACAATGTTATAACTGATGCATTCTTTTTCAGAAGGGATCCTCCTTGGGGTACTAATTGCATAAAATCCTTGATTTTTGATATATGACAGGTTGTAACTATATTTTCCACTTAAAAATAGTTAAAAAATTAAGAAAAAACATACTTTGGGTCACCCCCTTCGAGCCTAACCCCTTACGGTTGTCATGCAACCAGGGGCAGATAACTCTAATCTCACCACTTTTCATCCTGTCATTGAACCGACAAGTTGTCACGAAGTTTCTCTCTGAGTTTTTCTACTGAGTTCTGCACTATTCTAAGAAAATGGCCCAAAAGCAATCTGTATGTGTGGTAACTTCTACCTTTCTTACAGTAGGGTCGAATGGCTGCTAGGATTAGTGTAAAAAACTTTGTGTTTTTGTAACTTACTTTCTCGCGTAGGGGCGACCCAAGACGGCGGCCATTTTTCTTCGATCAATGTTTTTTGATCGTGGAATTTGGTCAAATCTGGGCTTTCCACGTGTTTATATTATCATATTGGGGTTCTAGATTCGTTTTCGGTGAGTATTTCGAATCGCCCTTGGCCTGCAAGCAAATTAGTCATATTACATGCTTTATTTCTTTCAGTGATTTTAGGGGTGTGGCCATGCTTGTTTACTTTTCTACTTCCCATTTGCCATTCGCCTCTGCTCATGTTTTGTACATGCATGTTTGACATAAACATTCACATATAATTTCCCCATGTATTTAGTATATATATTATTTAAAAATAATTATATATATATACACATGTGGCCTGTGCACGTCTTGATTTGGCTTTTTTATTCTAGCCATTCAAGGCTTGTGCCCAGTGCAAGGGGTCGGTGTCGATCACCGACGCCCATGACGAATGCTTACGTTGCTTGGCTTCGGACTTTCACCACCCCGTCAGGTGCGAGACATGTCAGGCCTTCACCCCCAGGGCCAGAGCCAGGCGTGACGTCGACCTAGAGTTTTTCGCCCAAGCCTTGCAGGATGGTAAAGACATCTACAAGCTGGCCCCCCCTTCTAAGGCACGTAAGGCGCAAAAGGCCCTTGCCAGTAAGGTCAAAGGTGGTAAGAAGGTAAAGGCTTCGGCCTCCGCCACGGTGGCCTCGGCCAGATCTAGTCTCGATGACAGGCAGGGGGCTTCAGCCGGGGAAAAACGATCCCACCCATCCACCCCACAACAGCCTAACACACAAACTGTTACAACTAACCAATTTGATATGGCGCAATTTTCATCTATGCTCACACAGCAAGTGAAGGTCATGATTGACTCGGCAGTCTCGGGGCTCCGTACGGAGCTCCAGGCATCGAGTCATGAGCCTGATGCTACCCATGGGGCAAGGGGGGATCTCGGTGTCGGACTCGTCCGAGGCATGGGGTCTCCTCGGGACGCTCAGCTTCCGGCTCGCGAGCTGCGGAGTATGGAGTCCCAGGCCACCATAACACAAACACACCAGTCCCTCCAGACACCTGGCTTCGGGCAGGTCTCGTCTGGGGGATCGCTGGCCTCGCCCAACCTGGAGCCGCTCAATGGAGTAGGCTACCAGGCTAGGGCATCTACCTCAGGTTACGAGGCGCCGCCTGTGCTCCAGGTGCAGCGTCCTCGGACTCCTGCCCCGTGCTCCGTGACCGTCGTCCCAGTGACGGTGCAGTCCGGGCCGCACGCGGGACCCACGAGCACCCCCGGGACCCAGGTCTCGGGGGGCCCACTCGAGGCCGGTCCTGGGGCTGGGGGCTCGGGACAGCCGGCGGTAGCTGACGTGTTCTCTCGCTCTCTTGTCCACGCACGTGACTCTTCCCTAGACGACCCCGATTTGGCTTCAAGCCTTACGGGGAGATCCGGGGTTGAGTCCATGGACGTGGATGAGATTCGGGAGGATGCGGGCACTTTACCAGCTGCCGCTGCCATCAGGAGCCTCCGTGGTTTAATCGCGGAGGCTATCCCTGGTGTTGCTGCCCCGGTCCCTGAGCCAGAGGACACAGACTACCGATTAGCGGGGGATGCCTTTGCTCGGAGCAAGGTTCCCGTAGTGGGGCTCCGCATTCTCCCATCTTTGGTTGACGACTTGATCGCTCCGCTCATGACTGATACTCGCTCTCTCGCCGATCTAGGCTTTTTATCAAAGCGGTATCAGTTAGGAGAGGAAGGTCTTTTTGAGATACCAGAGGTGGGGCGACAAGGTCGGCGGCTGCCATCCTTCACTGCTGGAGCAGTTGATCTGAAGTCCGCGTACAGGTCCTTCGAGGACGCGTACCGTAACGCTGGGCAACAGATGCAACTTGCGGTCCATCAGGCTTACTTGGCTTCAATGCAAGTCCAGTTAGCACAGAAGGTGGAGATCCCCGGAGATTCCTCCTCGGAGCTTCTTGGCCAGCTTACTGCGGTAGGTGGTCATCTGGCTCGTGACTCTATTAGGAGCTCGGTGAACCAGATGATGAGCGCAGTTGTGGGGATGCGCCAGCTGTGGTTGTCGGTGTCCACATGGATGCCCTCAACGCAGCAAGCCCTGCTGAATCTCCCTTTTCGGGTTGGCCCAGTGCTATTCCCAGGGGCTCAGCAGGTGCTGAGGGACACAGCGGACGTTGTCACGGCCTGCCGGGAGACCTCTAGGGTTCTCACCGTGCCGGACCCAGACGTCACGTGTGCACGCTTGTCCAACCCTCCTCCTGCTCGTTCCTCCGCGCCGATGGGGAAGGCTTGGATGTCAGCAAATCTGCATCAAGCTGGGAGCAGGGGCAAGGGTCCCAAGAAGCGATGGGCGAGAAATTCCAGCAGATTTCGGGCAGGCAGGGGTTTCGGGGGCGCGGGAAACCAAACCAAGGTTCCTAGCTCCTCCCGTACCGCTAGGGGTGTCCAAAAATCCGGGGGCCGGAGTGCCGCCGGAGACAGACACCTTTTGCTTGTTGGGGCAGATCCCTGTAGGCGGCCGATTGACAAGGTTCTTAGACACTTGGGCGAAAGCCACGTCGAACACCTGGGTCCTGTCCACGCTCAGGGACAGCCATATGCCTCAGTGGAAGCGCGGTCCACCTTCATTTACCGGGGTGCGGCACACGAAGGTGCCCTCCGCGCCGGAGAAGGTGGACATCCTCCGCTCAGAAATCAAAGCGTTGCTGAGCAAGGCTGCGATAGAGCTAGTGCCTGTGGGCCAGGAAGAGAGCTGATACTATTCCACGTACTTCCTGGTGACCAAGAAGGGCGGAGCGTTCAGACCCATCTTGAATTTAAAGATCATGAACAAACTCATAGAGGTCCCATCGTTCAAGATGGAGACTCTAAGGTCTGTGATCTCGTCAGTGCAGGTCGGAGAATGGCTATCCTCCATCGACCTCAAAGACGCTTACCTTCATGTTCCAATGCACCCAAAATTCAGACAATTTCTGAGGTTTGCATTCGACGGGAAGTGTTACCAATTCAGGGTGTTACCCTTCGGAATCTCAACGGCTCCGAGGGTATTCACCAAACTCATGCTGGTAGCAGCTCAGGTCGCCAGGTCTCAGGGCAGGTGCTGTCATCCCTACCTGGACGACTGGCTCATCAGAGCGCTGTCCCAGCTTCAGAACCACGAATCAACCCAGGCCATACTACACACTTTTGCTGGGTTTGATCGTGAACCTCAAGAAGTCGGAGCTGGCCCCGTCATGGGACCTAGTCTTCCTGGGCTCCAGGTTTCGGACGGAGCCGGGGATTGTATCCCTGGCCCCGGACCGGGTCCCAAAGATACTGGGGGCTGTGAACTCGTTTTTCAGCGCTCCATGCCACACGGCTCAAGTCTGGCTCCAGCTCTTAGGAGTCATGGCAGCGACCGTAGACGTGGTTTGGAGGTCCTGGCTCCGCATGAGGCCCGTCCAACAAGCTTTGGCGGGTCTATGGTCCCACTCGGAGTCTTACGAGAAGCAGCTCGTCACTCCGGAGCCGACCCTGACGATCCAGACCGACGCCTCCCTAACAGGATGGGGCGGGGTTCTGGGATCTCGCACGGTCTCGGGCCTGTGGTCACAAGCCGAGTCTCTTTTGCACATCAATGTGTTGGAGCTCAGGGCGGCCAGATTGGTTCTGCAACATCTGAGGGATCAGGTGAAGGGTCAGGTGGTCCGGCTCCAAATGGACAACAGGACCGCCATGACTTACATTCTCAAACAGGGCGGGACGGTCTCTCCGTCCCTCCTGGAGGAGACATGGCAATTCTTCCTCTGGTGCGACGAAGTCGACACCCAGGTCCTGCCAGTGTATTTGCCAGGGGTGGACAATGTCCGGGCAGACGCTCTGTCTCGCTGGATCCTTGCCCCCCACGAGTGGCTACTGGATCGAGAGATATTCGAGACTATCTCCCAGTTATACGGGTCATTCCAAGTGGATCTGTTTGCGTCAGGGACGAACTTTCAGATACCCCAGTTTTGCTCCAGGGCTCTATCCCAGGATGCATTCGAACTGGACTGGACAGACAGAGTGGGCCTTCCCACCAGTGCCTCTGATCTCCAAGGTCCTTGCCCGTCTAGCCACTCATCCTCCGCGTCTGCTGGTGCTAATCACACCTCTGTGGGCAGCGCAAACTTGGTTTCCACAGGTACTCAGGTCTCTGGCTATGCCACCTGCTCTGTTACCGTGTCGACCGGGACTTCTGTCCCAGGACGGAGCCCCCCACCCCAACCCCAGGGTGCAGTGGGTGGCCTGGCCTCTGTCCGGAATCGCCTCCAAAACAGCGGTATTCCTGCACGAGTTGCAGACACAATACTGGCTTCGAGGAGGGATTCAACGAACATTCAATATGAGGATAGATGGGCCTGCTATTCGCGCTGGTGTGCAGATAGGGACGTTCTCGATCCCTTTTCTGCAGATCTAGTGTTTGTCTTGGAGTTCCTGCAGTCCAGATTAGATGCTGGCTTGGCCACATCTACTGTCAGGGGTTACTCCACGGCTATTTCAGCCTTTCATGTGCCAGTGGACGGCGCCCTTTTGGGGGTACATCCTCTGGTTCAGCGCTTTTTAGCAGGCGTGGACAGGATCCGACCTCCTGTGAGGCGGTCCAGCCCGGTTTGGGACCTTTCTATAGTCCTGGACTGACTCTCGGGTCCGAAGTTTAGGTATTTATCGGCAGTATCGCTTCAGCTGCTCACTTGGAAAGCAGTTTTTCTAGTGGCGGTGGCATCTGGCAGACGGGTAGGAGACATACATGCTATGTCCTCCAATCCCGAGCTTACAGTCTTCCACAGGGACAGAGTCAGCATTAGACTGCCAGACTCCTACCGACCAAAAGTGGCCAACTCATTCCATGTCTCGGCCCCTATAGAATTGCCGGCTCTTAGACAACCGGCTGCATCAGGGTCTCAGGCCTCGCACGCACACATTCTGGACGTGCGCAGGACACTGAAAGCCTATCTCAAAAGAATGGCCTCCATCCGTAGAGATGAGCAGCTCTTTTGTTGTTACGGTGGAGGTAAGCAGGGCTTACCTGCTTCTACGCAGACAATATCGAGATGGATTGTCTCGACGATCTGTCTGGCTTATGTTCACAAGGGCCGTGAGCCCCCAGGTGACCTCAAGGCTCATTCGGTTAGGGCAGTTGCGACGTCCAAGGCGTACGCAGCGGCCCTGCCCATCGAAGAGATCTGCTCCGCTGCTATCTGGAGCCAGCATTTCCCGGATGGGCACCCCTTCGTCAGTGATGGTGTCCACCTAACTACCTTGGGAATGAACATTTTCTGTGCCGACATCAAATAACTCTTTTTCTTCTTTTTTAGTATTATTATTCGGTGTGGATGGCGCAGCACTTTCAGTGCTCGGTGGCAAGTTTCAGGGCGGATGCGGGGCCGATCCCTCGTGTTAAAGCTGGACTCGTGCTTAGAAATCACCAAGATATTGTTCCCAGGACACATACTGTATTCCTTGAGTGAGAGCGTACATGCCTCCATGCCCGGCCGGTACATGGGTATCACTAACACTGCGCATGCGTCTCCACGCAAAGCCACTCACACTTCTATATACATTCCTTGCAGACACCCATACGTATCCATACGTTAACACACTCCCAATTTTTCTATTTTGTTATAGTCTTATAATACTGAAAAGAAAACATGTCAAAACATACATAGAAATTCAATCATTATTTTTGTTGTCCTTAAGAAATAAAGGATATTAAAAGTCCTGGGAATATAAATATTATAATTGAATTATTGAGGAAGTCTTTAGGTATTTTGTCATGGCTCTTTGTACAGTCACATATATGATAGTTTTCACGATCTGAGGCACTCGAGAAGCTGGGCGGCACTAGCTCCCTTCTTCGTCATACAGTCTGATAGTTGTTGAGTTGTTTCAACCCAGTGAACATTGGTTATCACATTCTGTTGTAACATTTGCTTGATACTGGCAATATGACCCGCAAACGTTTCTCACTCACAAGTTTTGTCGAATGTATGTTTTCAAACAGTGATTTGTTGTCCGTAAAACCGTCAATTGGTATTACGTTGGTGTTTCTTCTCATAAGAACTTCACTGAGGAGATGTCCAAGATAACAGGCGGAATCTAGTCCATCAACCATAGCTAATGTCTCAGCTGCCAGTGTACTTCTCACTACTCTCTGTATTTTGTTGGCTTTCCACGCAAGCGGACAACTTTGACATATTCCATCTGACAAAAGAATGATGAAACCACATGCACTTGAAACTCCATCATTCAGATTAGCACAGAATAATTTTATTCTTAGATCTGAACAACCATCAAACTTAGGAAAATAGAGAGGAAAGTTCTCATATTTCAATTTCTTCAAGGTCTTGTTGGCCCTAAGAATATCACTGACGCGAGGATGCTTTATTGCTGTACTAAGTTCCAAAACGTCAAAACAAATATAAGGCCTTGTCTGGTTTCCTACCCAGCTTAACTGTCCGATCAAACTTCTGAGATAACCAATTTCTTCTTTATTGAGATCATCATCTTTCTGCGCTGAGCGACTTGTCGATAGAGGAATAGGCTGTAGGATGTAGATGTTGATGTAGGACCACTGATCAAAGACAACTCCTTGAGCCTGTTTGATTTCCATGCCAATGTATTTAAACATCATTTTCCCTTCCTTTCCAATCCTGAATGACGATCTTATTTTATCAATGACAGTGGTTTCAAATGAAAGTGCTCCAGACCAAATGAAATCGTCCACATGCATCAGGAAAAGTCCCTCTAACTTATCACTGTACCAGTAAAATAAAGCTGGATCTATTGACGATTGCAAACACCCTGCTTTCAGCAATTCTTCTCTGAAATACCACTTCCTTGATGCATCATTGAGTCCATAAACGCATTTTCTCAGTTTCCACAATTTTTCATTAGCATCAGCCTCAGAGGGTGGCTTGAGGTAAATGTCACGATCAATTCCAAGTCCTTGCAAGAAGGCTGCTTTAATATCTATGGTGTTTAATTGCCATCCAAAAGTTGAGGATAGAGATAACAAAATTTTGAGAGTGTCTTTCCCTGCAGTTGGTGAATCACTTTGTATTTCTATCGTTTCTTCAAAACCACGAACAATTAACCTGGCCTTATTAATCAGCTTTCCATCCTGTTGTTTTTCAGTCAGCACCCACCTGGTAGACATTTGAGGTTGTCCATGATCAGTAACTTCTTCATAGACACTAAAGTTTTTCCAATTGTCTAATTCTGATTGTTTTGCATCATCAACACTGTTTGATATGACAAGAAAGACATTATTATCATCAGAATGTTCATCAACATGATTAATGTTACCTTCTGTTGGTTGAACTAATTCCCATGACGTCACTCCTGTCTCAAAGTTCAGTGATTTAACGTCTTGACTATCATTGTCCTTGATGTTAAACCAAGCTTTATTTCTTCCATGCACTTTGCCACCTCTACTAATCACTGTTGCGGAAACCCAGTTATCATCACCCATAGGCAGATACCTTATTTCCATGTGTGGTTTAGGCAATACAGGCTGAACAACTTGCCTCGGTTGATCAGAGTTGTGAGATTCGTTGATTTGACTGTCGTCAAAGGTCAATTCTGCCTCTTGATGATGAGACGTAAATTCTTTCCTGCCATTGCCATTGTCTTTGTCTACACTACATATATTTTCCTCCTTTTGATTGTAGAATTCTTCACCTACCCTTTTAAGTCTACATGGATGTACTCTAACATACACACTACCATGTCTGACAAACACTATTTTTCCCTTCCTGTCCTATCACTTTTCCAGGTCCTCGCCATATTCCATTGCGTTGATAGTAGACAGTCTCGCCTGGCTGGAAGGGAACATCTGACGCCCGTACTTGATGTCTAAAAGCGCGTCTTATTCTCTCAGATGATTCAGCCTCTATGAAAGCCTTTCTGCTGCTGTGTATGCCACTCAGATGTTTAGCAAACATTTCACTTACAGTCTTTCCCTCCAGTGCAGGGGGTCTGTCAACGAGCACGGATGGCAAGTTTGGATTGCATCCAAAAATAAGCTGATAGGGACTGAATCCATGTATCATTTGAAGAGAATTCTTTGCATTGATAGCCAATACGATTGCAGTTTTGAGATCAAGTTTTGGATTGTCTGCTAACATCTTCTGTACACAGTCATCAAGGACTGCATGATTCCTTTCACAAGTTCCATTCTGACAAGGACTCTGGGCGGCTGTTGAACACACTTGAATATTAAGATTTTCTGCCATGTCTCTGACAATGTCATTAGCAAATTCACCTCCATTGTCCGTTAGAATTTTCCCTGGCACACCAAAACCACTGCCGACCCATAACAGAAGAATTTTATTCACAATAGTTTCAGGTAGTTTGTTGTAGATGACTGTTGCCAAACTAAATCTAGTAGCAAGATCCACCATGTGTAGAAAATATATCCCAGCTTTCCACTCCTTCAGGTCAAGTGCAACTACTTCGTTGAATTTAGTCGCCATTGGCAAACACACAACAGGTTTTGGAAGAGTTTTCTTGAATTTCTTGCAGACATCACAAGTAACACTTACATTCTCCACAAGATTACCCATGCTTTCCTCATAACAACCTGCATTCTGCAAAAGGAGTTTTAATCTATGGCTTGACGGGTGACCAAACTGTTTGTGGAGCTTGGTTACAATCTTCTGTTTCTCATGTTCTGATTTTTCTGATACATTGAAAAATTGTTCTGACACTTGAATTGGTGAGATGTTATCAGATAATGAAACACAATAATGTCCCGAAGAGGTACATTGTAACTCAATATCCTGTCCTAAAATATTTGCCCTGTCATTTTCAAGGTCTAACTTAACACGGGCCTCTTTCATGGCTGGTTTTCCAAGTAAAAGTGGAATGTCACTACTCACAACATCAGTTGTAATTGAACAATTCTGTCCTGCAAGTTTACATGGAAAGTTTACACTTTCTTAATTGACTTCAATTTCTCCCCACCACCAAATTTGAAGATTTTATCTCTTTTGGAAACTATCACTTTCCTGCGTTGATCTTTATCTAAATTGTCAACATAATTGTCAAGCCAGTTTTCACCTGCGACTGTTGATGTGCAACCGCTGTCAAGAACTGCAGAATTTATTGCTTCACACATCAAAACTTCCATCTCTTCTTGTTTGTTTCCTGTAAAAAGCACAGCTTCTTCATTAATTTTCATATTTTCATAAGAGTCTGGACAGTCTCTAGCAAAATGGTAAATTGATTCGCAAATAACACACCTTTGTGGTCCATCTTCTCCTATTGGGTTGAGAATTCGTTGTCCTCTCCCTCTCTGTCTAGTATTTTGAAATTGTGTGGAATAATAACCTCTCCTTCCACGACGACTGTTTCTACTACGGCCCATATGCACGACCTCGTGTGAAGTAAGCAGTTGCTTGAGTTTCATCTGTCATATATACTGGTTCAACTTTAATAGTTGGACAAGAAAAACTTGAGTTTGGCATAGATTGTTTCCCAAAGAATTTTCTTAATGATAATGACATCTGTTTGAAGAGAGTTGCTGAATCCTTATAATCAACACCAGTGAGAACTAGTTGTCGATCTTTGTGTTCTAGACCTGAACCATCAAGAAGACGAAATGCTAAAACAGATTCTGGAAGTGTCATTTGGAATTTCTTAGTTTTATTATAGAGTTTCTCAAATTCTGAAACGTACGTTTCCATGCTCATGTTTGGTGCTCTTTTAAATCTATCAAAGTCACTATATACCTTGTATGCTGCTGTTATTTCGTCCTTCTTGTAAATTCCATCCAAAAATGCAAGAAGAAGTTTCACGCCATTTTTATCACCAAGTTTCGCCGCTCCTAGTTCATTGAACACTTTATCACGAATGTTATCCGTTTCTGGCAATGAGAGAGCTATTGCCGCACCTTGTTTTTCCTCTCCTAGGTCTGTCACTGTCTGCCACACCTTTACTTCTTCAAGGCTTATCATCGATAAACGCTGGTGGAATTCTGTAATTTCCGGTCGCCATTTTGCTTCAGCTGTTCAGTCACGCTCGCTCGCTTCACTTCGCTATTTCGCCATTAATGTCCTGTCACTCACTTGGGAACTATAACCACGCTCTGCAACCATTGTTAAAGCTGGACTCGTGCTTAGAAATCACCAAGATATTGTTCCCAGGACACATACTTTATTCCTTGAGTGAAAGCGTACATGCCTCCATGCCCGGCCGGTACATGGGTATCACTAACACTGCGCATGCGTCTCCACGCAAAGCCACTCACACTTCTATATACATTCCTTGCAGACACCCATACGTATCCATACGTTAACACCTCTGCTGCTGCTGCTAGGCTGTCTATTTTCCAATAGAAGCTACTTCCAACCTTCGGGTGGTCAAAATAGCATTTCCACATCGCTGCTACCGGTCTCGTCTGTTCAGGGTTCAACGGAGAGCAGGCTTCCCCATTCGCTTGTCCCTGCGTCCACCCTCGCCGTCCACACCTGGCCTTTTTATCCAAATATATTAATTTGTTATCTTTATATTACTTTTGTCCTGGAGAGTCGGACAATAATGCTGTGACCATATTCCTCATTTTACATCAAAAGTTTGTATAATATGGCAGATAAATTGGCACTTTCACACTGATCACAAATACGTTCGAGGAACTGTGGGATCGAACCTGCAACCTGATGGTTTCTGGTCGAGTGAACTAACACTACAATCAGATGACATGAGAATGACATTTCTATGCAATTGATTCAGCAATTGATTAGAGTTCTTAGATTTTATTTCACCATGAATGGTTATAAGTTTGCATAGTAGTCTTATTTTTGTCACTTTAAAGGAACTATAGCACGCCGTTCTAACTATAAAACCATTACTCTCACGAAAAGAAACATAAACAGTGTAACCAATGGCTAAATAAGACCCCTGAAACAATTTTCCGGCCCTGTCATTTTAAGTTGTTCACAGTAAATTGCCTGCTCAAAAGTAGTTAAAGCATTCTGACTGATTAAGCTATACCTATAAAAGCCATTGTGTATGTTAATAGACATTTCGTATTTTCGTATTGAAATATATACTCTTAGTTTTTCGCAAATTTACTTTTTTTCGACCCAAAATAAGTATGATATGTTTCCCGTTTACATATAGATCAAGTCTATAATTTTCAAGCGCAAAACATTGTGGTTTACTCCCAAATAAACATAAAAATAAACAAACAAATACAAGAGACAGTTTATGAGTATTTAAAAAAATATAAATATATGTTTTTGGCGTTTGTTTATTTACCATTTATTACAATTATGTAGTTTTTATAGATACTATATCTGTCATAGTTTGCTGGTTTACTCACAATAAAATACATTTAACAGGTAAATTGTCAATAATTTGTATATTAACAGGATCTTTTGAAACATGATAATATAACAATTGTCACATTCAGTTGAAAACACTTGAGAAAAACAAGCTTCATATGGGTTGACATTGTGGCGACTTGTAAAATTGATAAGCCAACACGCCTCGGAAATGTTGCCAGGTGGTACTGTTTTTATACAGAAAAGGAAAAGCTGTTAATATGACGTTAGATTCTATTGACGCGCGTTAATCTAAGGCTTACTTGTCTTTAAAACCAAATTTCATCGGATTGTCGTGATATGAAAACTAGAAATATGTGCATGTGATGCACTGTGATGTCCCCCGCTCCAACTTTCAATCCAACCTTGTCATCTTAATCTTATTTTCACTTATGCCAGAGACAATTCAAAAAGGACAATTCAAAAAGGTTAATCTATTAGAATAAATGAACTTGTTTCCATGTAGCCCCTTAGTTCAAATCAGAATAACCTTAGTAGCAAAAGGCACCACTCCTAAGTCTAACCACATACCATGTTTCAGGAAAAAATACTGAATAGATTTTGAAAGAGAGACCGGAAAAGGTTCCTACTCCCCATATATGCACTAAGCTCGAACTGTTTCCATGAAAACTTAAAAAAATATAAATACGAGAAATAAAAAATTCAGAATAGCCAAAGTAGCAAAAGGCACCACTCTATCACTAGCTCTAAGCAAATACAAAGTTTGTTGCAAAAATATTGAACGGTTTTGGAGATAGAGGCCGGAAAAGGTCCCTACCCCCAATATGCACTAAGTTCAAATTGTTTCCATGGAAACCAGAAAAAAAATAATTCAGAATAACCAAAATAGCAAAAGGCACCACTCCACCACTAGGTCTAACCACATAACAAGTTTCGTGAAAAAATATTAAACGTTTTTTGAGATATGGCCCGGAAAAGAAAGCATTTCGGAATGACGGAATAACGGAATAATGTAATAACGGAATGAAGGAATGACAGAATAACGAACAGAGGTGAAAACATTATGTCTCCCGAAAAAAATTTCAGGGGACATAATTATGTGTCATAGTTTTGTAGATTTCCCTAGCAATTGATACACATAAACATAATGTTGTAGTTAAAACACTAACATACTCAATGGCTCTTTAACACTCAGAGTGGAGTTAAAATATGGCATGATGGAATGGCCAACCATCTTGCTGTCAACCTCTCCAAATTGCATGAAACAAAGCAAATAACTACTCACACTGAAGAGTTCCACAAAATTGTCGCTTTTCAGATCGCACCATTTTAAACCAATATGGATAAAGAAAATTTACTGATACAGCTTATTGGGTTGGGTAATGATATATTTTACCCTCTAAACGTAATATATTGTTTAAACTTTAATTTTAAAAAAAAAATAATAAAAAAATGACACAATGGAGCAAAAAATGTATGCAATGTACGCTGCAGTAACTTTAAATGGAAGTGCACATTTTTATAAACACAATATGTTGTAATGTGTTTTTTTTATTTTATGTAAGCTGACGATATTGACATTGACAGTACCAACTTGTACATATCCACGTGCATCACGATTAGTTCGTGCTTTCTGTGAGCTGCCTAATATAGACACTTTTTTCTGACAAGGACACGTCTCTTTTACCCGAATATGTCAAACAAACGAGAACTGAAAATAAAACTAAAATGTTGTCAATTCTGTTTTTGGTTTGATGTAGTGTTGAGATTGGATTCAAGTTAGACGAACCATCGAGCACGTGAAACATGAACACCTCGGCCTCGTGATTCACGTGCGCGAGGGTTCTAACTGGAACACCGCGGTCTCAGTCTGTAATTCACAAGTAAGCTCATTACAGCCATGCTGTTATATTTTTAAATATGAGACAGCATGCCGTCTTGTGAAATATGAAGATGGCATGCCGTCTTAATTTTTTAACATTTGACACAATGAACTCTCCCTGAATCATTAAGACGGGATACTGTCTAATACGTTTTATAAAACAATAATTTTTAGACGGCATACTGTCCCATTGTAACGAGACAGAAAGCCGACATGTCCCTGACTGCTTACAGATGTAATCATGGAACCTGAGTCCAGAAGTGCAAGACAATCAAATCCATTAATAGTAACCATAGCTTCATTAGCATTACCTATCATCCTGTCTAAGATCTCTTTCATCATTAGGGCTGTTTTCTCTCTTGGCAACCACAGTAGATGGCCTCCATAGTTTACCTCTACCTCGCTTACCATGACCTCGACCATTACTTGTAACTGTACGAGAACTGTCAACAGGGGTAGTGTCCTTCTGTGCCTCTTATAGTACTGTAAGTCGGTTTCCGTCACCAAGGTTCCAACTTGTCCAGTTTATTGAAAATCTCTGAAAACTGTTGATTTATCCGTTGAGATGTATCCGAAACCTGAAATTAAGCTGACCAGTTACCTGTGGTTGTCGATTAAACTTGACCTTTGACTTGAGATATACTGGCTGGAAACTATCCTGAAGCTCATGCTCTATCTCCCTAACTGTCTTTATAAGGTCTTCAAATCCTTGTCCGGAATGAAAAGCAGGTCTCATGGCATTCTTCAGAGTGTCTCTCGCAAGTCCAGTCCAGAACCTATTCCTTAGGATACTATCCCTGGTGTGGACATCAATACGACCTCCTCTGTCTGTAGTAGAGTCTCCTAACGAATTCCCCATGATGCAACAGATCCTGAGTCCTTTTGACAAGCTATTTAGAACTCCTGCATCAATGTCTCTGGGTTGTCCAATGTTCCATAGGCTTTTAAGGTTGTGACCCCTGTGACCCTATTTGGGGTCACAGGGTCATGAAATCTACAATTTAGAATCCCCATTGGCCAAGGAGTCTGCACACAATTTTTCAGCTCTCTAGACCTTTTGGAACTTTTTTTTTATATAATTTTATTTCTTTTAAGCAGGTACACTCATTACATTATACACTCTTGTTTCGAATTTCAAGTTTAAATCACACAATAAGCATATTCTTTGAATGTAGCAATTAAGGCAATAATAGTTATGTCTTTTTACAGGAGTCGTAGTGGCATAGGCCAATTAGTAAAGGTATTTAAGTAAATAGGCAGTGACATATTGACCAGTATTTCATGAATTTGGAATAGTTGCAGTTTGAGAAAGAGATATATTTATCTAAATCGTATGTATTAGTAATGTCTCTTTTGATATGTTGTATATTTGGTATTCTTTTGGAGAGCTTACATTTAAAAATATTGAATTTTGTTGTATTTATGATCAAGTTTACGACATCGTTTCGCTTTTCATAATAACCAAATAGAATTTTTTCTTTTGTGAATTCTAGTTTGATTCCTGTTTTGTTCTGGATCCAGTCTTCTAATTCTCTCCATATGTGATTGACTTGTGTACATTCATAAAAGAGATGTGATATTGATTCGATATCAGTTTTGCTTAAGTTGCACATATTGCTTTCTGTATATTGTATTCGTTTGTGCATGGGTAGTATTCTGTAAATTATGCTTTGTTGAAACCACTGTAGTTTGTTATTAGCATTTGAGTGAAATGGTATGTTATGTATGGTTTTCCATTCTGTTTTAGTAAAGGTACATGCGAGATTGTTCTCCCATTTTCGTACGTGTTTGGTGGTCGTTATGTCGAAGAGTGTTGTGTTCAATGTGTCATAAAATATTCTGCATCCTTTACTCGTTTCGTTAACATCTTTGATGAAGTAAGGCAAAATTGGTGTTTGAAGTTTGAGTCCTAGTTTAATGTGTTTACTATTAGCGTAGAATCAATTGATTTAATAATGCCATGGTATTCCATGGTATTTTTATATTGTATTTATTTTGCACAGAAGATAAGTCAAGATAATTTCCATTGCTGTCAATTAAGTCATTGACATATTTGATTCCTTTATCGGAATAATGTTTATAGAAAAAGGTGCTTCCTCCTATCTTAATGTTCTTATTGTGCCATACAGTTTGGGAAAGGATATCATATTCGTTCTTAACATTCTCTCCCTTAATATTTAGGTATAATTCCCATGCCTTCAAAACATCTTTCAGAAGGGATTTGTTTTTTGGTTCGTTAATTTGCATGTGAGGTTGTCTTCATTATTTATGAGGCGGTCTATGGATGGTCGCGTAGTATTTGTGAGGAACAATTCTAGCATTTTTGAGTAGGGTTTTGCATTTATTAGTCGTCTTATCCATGATTTTTTTTTAGATAGTCTTATCTGTTTAAGATGCTCGCTGCTCCAGGCTGCATATCAAGCCCAAGGGGTGTTAACGTATTGACGTTTGACCCTTTGACATGCATACGACGAAAGTCTGTGACAAAGTTCCCTGATTCATGAAAAAGTTCACATTTTCCGAATCAGAAGTCAATGGACTTTCACATACCGTAATTAGTATGTCTGTAAAATTTTATTTTATTGAGAAATGATGAATTAAAAATCTTGAATGTATTTTCAATCACAAAATTGGCTGCAGGTGCGTGTTTGACGTCGTTATGAAATTGTTACCTATTCGATTCAAAGGGTTGAAATTCCATAGTAAGTGCATGCAAATGCATAAATTTAACATCATTATGTTCAGAATATCATCACCTAGCTAATTATTAAAAAATTTAGACATTGAACATAATCTTGTTAGAAATTAATGACAAATTTGCGAAAATATCGGCAAATGAAAACATCAATCGATTACTTTTTGTAAAATCCATGAAAATAAATACAGAATTTAACTTACGCTTTTTGAATCTCACAATCTTCCAAAAAATAAATAAACATGTATCTGTGCATTGTTTGTCAATTCTTGTTTCCAAATATAGCAATACAGTACGTCGGGGTATTCCGGATCACTAAGCGCCCGGATGTAACATTGTTTTTACGATTAAAATCACTGTGAGTAAATTTTAATTAAGGATTCAGCCCTTTGGGGCAGAATCCTTATTGAGATTGGCGTGTCTTATTATTATTATTATTATTCTTCCAGCGACCGCGTGGTCACGATTTCGGCCAAACGGAAAGAGCTAATGCAAGCAAACTTTGCAAAATGATAGCCCTTACTACAAACTCCTCAAAATAAGCTTTTGGGCCCAATCGACAACGCCATAAAAGGTCCAGTTCGATTCTAAATTTCGATTTTTAACATGGGCAAAATCTTCAAAATGGAGCTAGAGACTTGCAACTTTTTAAAAAAAATATGGAATGATAGTGCGCACAGAAAAGTAAATCGTGACGAAATCGAAGGACATGTGACTGAGCGGCCATTTTGAGTTTATCGTTTTTACCGTGATTGCTGACTCTACCCTCTTAAAAAATCTTCTTCTCACTTACGGCAACACGTACAGACATGTGTGACAGCTCATTTTAAAGCTGAATAAATGATTAACAAAGTAACGAGCCAAATTTTTTAATTTCGTTCTAGAACTAAAATTATCTCCCCTTGAATATGGTCTTTTTTTAAATGTTTGCATTTTGGCGTCATTTTCAAAGGAACGTAGTACAAAAGCTTTACGACCCCCCCCCCCCCCCCCCCCCAAACTGCAACTAAGACATATTTACAGGGAGGTGGCATGTGTCCTCTGTAGCAGATGTCTTTAGAATGAAGATTTGGTCAAGATATAACAATATAACAAGATCGAATGCCTGTAAGTGTGTACACGCACATGTACATGCAAAAGGCATATTCACAATCAACCACGACAAGGTGACGAGCAAATAAAGCTTGCTTGCTTGTCTTCGTCGAGTCGAGTCTTTGATTATGTAAATATGGAAAGGAGAAAGTTAGTCCTGACCATGCAGCAGATTTTACTCGTGTGGGTGTGAAAGCCCCTTTAAGGCATTTTTTACTTCAACTGTCGCACTATTTCAACTTTCAAACATGCACTCCCTCTCATATGGATAGTTCAGACATTGTGATATTACATTTTGTTGCAAGATTGCAAAGGAAAAGTTAACAAACACCTTTTGCTGCCCAAAACACCTGTCACCATCAATGTTTCACCTACGTTTTTGACTGCAAACTAGCTACATATTGCCTTCTAAGGCCTCACTCACACCCTCACTGACAACGTTTCTCACTTCAGTTTGATTTCACAATGTTAAGGATATTGCTCCCAAGGACTACAGATACAAAATCACTGGCTGAATCATTTTATTGTCGCTGGCGACTATTATTTTGATTATAATTTATACATATATGAAAAAATCATGTCATATCCTACCATTATCACAAATCGTGATCATGTATGAGTTTACATTTGAAGTACGAAATGTGTTTGACATGACATGGACCGACTTTCTGATCTGCGATTTCACAAGTTGAAATGGAGCCGTGAAACAGTATCAGTAACCCTATCTCGCTAAAAAGTAAATTACGAATTAACAAGTCTCGTCTATGTGAAATAATTGTATAAATACAATTGCTAAATGATTCATGTTGATTATTTTAAAGTTTTCATTTGGAATTTGATAGAAATTATACCCGTTTTCAAACGAAATCATAGATAGACCTGTCAGTTCGAACTCATTGCAAATGGAGGTCATTGTGTCTTCTCGGCTTTTTCACACAATATTTTGTTCTGATACGAATTAAATGAATGCACATGTTATAACATCCATGAAATTAACAAGAATGACAAACAAATACATTTCAAAGAATAAATGTGAATAACTAATGTTTGAATCGGCGAATTTACAGTGAAATGACAAACAAAACATAGATGGTGACATGATCAATTTTGTACAACCAAGCTAATCACGTGACATTGTTTACAAATACGATAACGCTACCCGAACGAAATTTTGATTGTATTTTTAAACTTTTCAAGACCATGTTTACATTAAATATTCAACAGACATTTGGAAAAATGTGTTCTTACTTTGGTTTTAAACAGAATATTTACAAAATGAGTTAGATCATTAGATTTTTTTATTTGAACAAATCTGTAATCGGCGAAGGAAATGCATTACAATGGCGAGCGCCGAGTGTTTGTTGACTGTCATGTTTCGAGATATCGATGACTGACTGACGTTGGAATATATAAAAACTGTAATGTCATATGCTTATATTTGGAACACAGAAAAGTGAATAGATGTGTTAACCTTTTGTGTAAATTTTATTACGATTGATGGATTATTTTACAAATATTTCTCACGGAAGTAAATGCATTGTTCATTGAAGAATATCGTTTATGACGGGCTCTTGTTTTCTGAAAGGAAAACACATACCATCAACATAATTTTTTTCTGGTATAAAATTTAATTCTGAACAAAATTGTGTAAAAATTGGGCTGCATAAATTTGTATACCTTTGATCTTTTTGTCGTTACGGATCGAGCATTCTTGCTAATATTTCTGCGCATATAAAAAATAAATAGGGTGATATTGGGTCTCCTTGTCTGCAGCCTCTTGTAATATTGAAGAAATCTGTACCGAAGCCATTTATAAGGACACTTGATCTAATATTTTTGAAAAATGTGTCTGTCCAGTTGAAGAAAGTCAAGGCATTTTGTATTAACTCCCAGTCTACCGAGTCAAAGGCTTTTTCAAAATCTATAACCGTAGTAAAAGCAATCAAGGTATTTCCATGCATTCAGTGTAGTCCATGATATCATACACTAATCTGATGCATTCGCCTATATAGTCTAGTCTTCGTTTATTATATTTGGTAAAATTGTTTTCATTCTGTTCGCAATTGTGGCAGAAGCTATTTTATAGGAGACATTCAATAGGGATATTGGTTTCAAATTTTTCAGATACTGTTTTGCTTTATTCTTTTAGGGAAGCAGGTTATTAGTCCCTGGGTCTGGCTAATTGATGAAGATCCATTATCATAACCAAAATTGAGAGATCTTATCAAGAATTTATGTAAATCTTGCCAGAAAAATTTATAAAACTCAACTTTAAATCCTGTGGGTCCTGGACTTTTCCCATTTTTCAGGTTTTCAAAGATTTTAGTACTTCATCGTAATTGAAGAGAAGACCGGAATGGATACTTCAGCCTACAATCTTGTCATTGATCCCTTGCGGTTGAAAGGAATGGAGCTGAAAGATCCACCTGAGTTCTAAGGATCTTCTCTTAGTGGTGGTTGCAGCAATCTCAGGATCTTCTCTGAGTTGTGCAATGATCTCGTAGTTGAGGTCATGTTTGCCATGTCCTTCAGAATTGAAGTGTAGAGCGACTGGTTTGTCTCTCTTGTGACTATATGTCGGTAAAGTGTTCAGAGAGTCTAATGTAGAAGCATCTCTTAGTTTCACCCACATATTGTTTCTTGCATTTGTTGCAAGTAAGTAGGTATACTACCTTGCGTGATTGACAACTGTAGGTACGTTTGCAGTATACCTGATGTGTGACAGAGCTGAAAAATTCGCTTGAGCCATTTATCTTATTGCAGATTCTGCAGTTGTGTTTTTCACAAACCTTGTCAATAAATTTGACACATTTTCCACTAACTTGTGGCAATGTTTTAGGATAAGTCAAGCTGGACCTAACCAGGTGATCTTTGAGGGTTTTGTTCCTCCTGTATGCCGCTACATGTGGTGATTTGAACACTTCTTTGCAAATGTCAGAGCCGCTGAGGAGATGCCAGTGTTTTCTGATAATGGCATTGAGCTCCATGCAGAGAGGGTTGAAATCGCTAACCAATACAACCCTAGGGGTTGAAACTGTATTGGTTTTCGTTTCGTTTGAGTCAGGAGTGTTTTCCTGTCAGTACTGTCGGCCCAGGTTTTATTTTGTTGTATGTGTTTCCTCGGGTAACCTCGTTTGAGGTAGTATTGTATGAGGTTGAGACTATGTTGTTCATACTCAGCAGTAGAAGAACAGATTTGTCTCAGTCTCAGAAATTGGCTGAATGGCCCTTTTGTTTTAATGTGCTTGGGGTGGCACGAGGTATACAACAAGTATGAATGAGTGTCCGTGGGTTTACAATACAATGTGAACTCCAGTTTGTGAGTTTCTGTATTGTGTATAACCCACGTGTCTAGGAATGCCACCTTGTGGCGGGAAAATTCTGCTGTGAATTTTATGGTTGGGTGTGCGTCATTAAGGTATTTAATGAAGTGTTCTAGGCGTTCTATCTCATGCGCCACTTGTTCTGAAGTCTTTACCAGGAGAGATGCACTTGCCCGCCACAAGAAGAGTGTGCACAGCAATGTTGTCCACTCATGTGTTATATGTGACAAGGACTTTACGAGAAAAAATTATTCTATACGCCACATCGTCAGTTGTCACAAGCTGACACGCCCTGTGGCCGTCACCTACACCACCAGTAAGGAACGCCGATTCCAACCTAGGATAAGGACCTCCGCTAACCACCACTGGCTAGCATCGTCGACAGCCTCTGGGTCTGACGCTACTCCAACCTCACCACCTAGAAGTTTGGAAACCTGCCCTGCAACCCCACCGCAGGTACACTATGACATTGTGAATTCTCCCAAATACAATAGTAACTTTGAATCAATCGTACCTATCCCACCTTTTTCCAATTGGAACTCGTGAGACAACATCTCCTCCATTGTTACAGAGACCTGGAGAGTATTCCGCCCCCAGAACAGGGATGATGTCCCCCACAGAATCCAACCCAGAGAGCAGGGCTACATCCCCATTCCACGGTGTCCAAGAGGAGCTCGATCGAATCCTCTTGGACTACCAGGCCTTGCTGCTGGGTACCACACATGAGGTCGTCGATCATTCTGAGTCTTACAGACCCAATCGATTCATGAACGTTTTTAAGTGTCACCATTACAACAAGAACCTTTTTCTAGTTGTTCTTCATACATATCTATGTGTTGATATGTTAAGCAAATGTGCAAACGTATGTCTCTTGACAAAAACTATCTGTCATATGTTGTATCTTTTAATGTTCAAGTACACATTATATACCTCTAAAACTACATCTGTGTTGTTAAATTTGTCCTCTTCTACCAAACCTGTGGGAGAGGACCTAGAGCATCTAATAACTAGAGGCCCTCCCTGTACGTAATAAGAACAAAAGCTTATGTTCTCTGAATATCATAATTTAGACTCTTTATTAGAATTTCACAATAGGCTGACATCAATTTGTATGTACATCTTTTATAGCTCCTTCTAAGTTAATTCAATCTGATAAACTAAGCAAATGAAATTCTATCATTCTCTACACCGCCACCAGTGTAGAATGTGCGTCATATCTTTCTCAGTAGCCTAGCAACAACGACTCACTGCTCACACCGCCACCGCAGCCTTAAACTAAAGGTACTGGTGCCATGCCAACCCGGCACAATGCTCATGACGTCATAAACGCATGACGCCGCCGCACACACCGCTATGATGTCATAGTACCCCCGCAACACCGCTAGAGCATGTATATAAAGGACTGCACTTAGCCATTCATTTCAGTCTGATGAGTCCTAACCACCAGGACGAATCCGGTCACTGTTCTAAGGCAAAATCAAAGCCTATCTCCCGCGGTGCGCCCCCACCGTACCTATACCTCATCGTAATTGAGTTCGCTTTCTAAACTAAGTTTTTGTTTGTAAGTTTCGGATTATTAATTGTCTCAAACAAATGTTCAAAGTTTTGTTTACGGTAGAGTTTTTTATAGTAATTCTGGGTTTCTGTAAGGATGTCTTCCTTATTTGTGAGAATCTCTTCGTTATTGTTCTCTAGTCTATTTATTGTCTTATTAATATAATTTCTTGTCTCGAGGGATTGGTTGGTTTTTCGCCTTTTTCAGTCCAATCTGCTTTAGATCTCATTATTATTCCTTTTGTTTTTATTTCGTTTAGTGTTTCAAGTTCTTTATTTAATTCAGCTATTAAGTTTGATATCTGCTTTTTGGCATTAATGTTGTCTGTTGTGTCTAGTTTTTGTTCATTTTCTTCTATTTCTTGCTTTAGTTCATTTTCTCACTTTAATCTTGCTTTCTTTTTCTCGAAAAAGTATTTTATGGTTTGGCCCATAATCATTAGCAGCAGAGTTTAAAAAAATAATTGGGCATCTATTTTGAATATAATTTTACCATTTTCATCTATTTCTTTTTGTATTGTTCAATGGTATCTGAAATAACATCAAAGTTTTTGTCATATAGAAGTGAATTATTAAATTTCCAATATCCTCTACCTCTTTCAATGTTATCAAATTCCATGGTTATCCAATGAACTGAATGGTCAGCTGGATCAATTCCCGCTTTATGTATGAATTTATGTTTGTCACATGATAAAAGAAAGAAATCGAGACGGGATTGCTTAATTGGTTTTGTTTGTCTCCAGGTAAAGGGGCGAGTGTTTTGGTTAAGTTCTCATACATGTTATAATCATCAGCGAGTTCGACAAGCTTTTCTCTTGCATTGGGATTGTTTGTTGCTTTATAATTGAACAGGTCCTTTGTTGGATCTTGGATTAGATTCCAGTCTCCACAGATAGAATGATGGTCAGAATCGAATTCTTTAACAATATCAAATATTTGTTCATAGAATAAAGGTGAATCTGTGTTGGGAACTTGGGGCCATATATTGTTATTAATGTAAAGGTTCTTTCTGCTATCTGGAGTTTAAGGCCAAGAAAGTGTCCATTGAATTCAAAATTATCTTCAAAGAGAATAGCGACACCTCGAGAATTGCTTTTATGCGAGGCAAAGAAACAATGTTTTGATCCCCATTCATCTCTTATCTTATTTTCAATTTCTTTTGTAAAATGAGTGTCTTATAGACAGTAAAATCTCTGTTTAGTTTTCAGGTTTTGAAATACGGTTATTCTTTTATTTTTGTTATTCAGGCCTTGACAATTACTGAAAATGATTTTAAGTGATTCAGCCATTGTCAATTGTTGAGTATTTGGTTTTCAGGTCTGCTGTGTGTGCTTGAACAAGGTTAAAGTTGTGTACAGTGTTTTGTTTAAAAGAAAGGATTTTGAAAGGAGGTTATGAATGATAAAATAGTAAAAACATTTACCTTGTTCTGTCCGAAGAATGATATTGATATTGTCATGCACGGAGTCAATGTGTGCAGCTTTGTGGTGTTTGGAGTTACGTGATAGGAATATCGAGCTGCACGTGCGGTTGTGTGATACCTGTAGCAGAGGGTTGTCGATTTCATTACCATGAAAGTATGTATGTATGATATGTATTAAATCGTTTTAGTTGGTCGGGATTATTTGATTATTATTATGTTGTTGTATTATGTTGGAAATTGTCTTGTTCAGTGGTTTGTAGTTAGGTAGTCATTTATATTTGTCTTTAAGTGTATGTTTTTAAAAAAAATTTTGTCAGTTTTATCAAAGTATTTGATGAACCAGTGTATTGAAACTTGAGAAGAAGATGAAAATAGGGTTTTAAGGTTGTAACCCCTGTGACCCTATTTGGGGTCATGGGGTCACTGGGTCACAGGGTCACGGGGTCACGAAATCTACAATTTAGAATCCTCATTGGCCAAGGAGTCTGTACACCACTTTTCAGCTCTCTTTTAGAACTGGAGAAGAAGATGAAAATATATTTTTAGGGTGACCCCAGTGACCCTATTTGGGGTCCCAGGGTTATCATATGTTCGGACAAGGTCTCACTTGTTGTAATCCAAACATACGATATTCGTGTTGATGGGCTGTCTAGATATAACGGGGAATTAACTATAGGCAGATGAAATCCAAAGTCCTTGAAACAGTTATGCACACTTTTATTTACAGGAACAACTATAACAACATAATAACAATTTGGTAGATAACAGTTGAATCCTATCCCCTCCAGAGGCAATTGCTACAACATAGGTACAGAGCCTCCGGAGAGATGATTCCAGTTTGGTATCCTGAGATGAACTGATGAACCTTGTTGTTGCATTAAGTGCTTAGTGTCGCCTTCGCCCGTTAGGCATTTCGGCAGACAGTGTCACATTGACATGCATGAGAGAATAGTTTTCCAGCAGGCTAAGGCCCTGGAAAGGGGGTTCCACCTAGGAACTCATGGGGAAGGTGTTACCGGGTGTGTCACAATCAAAGTAGGCAGTTCACTTTGATCAGGCAATTTCTATTTGGCCGTGTGAGTGATATTATTGTGCTGTTGTGTGGTACGTCCCTTTACTATGCTGATCTTATGGCAATTTCTATTTCCCGGAGGTGCTAGTGTTTGGGCAGGGAGAAAGACCACAGTGCCGAAATGGTTAAGCATTGTGGTGAAACCTGCGAACTTCGGCTGGAACTAGCTGACCAGGGGAGATACTAATGTGGCATTGCACCCCACCTTACTGGCTGTTTATAAGGTTGCCGAGCCCCTGGCGGGATTCAAACGAACATGCTAACCACTGCACTATCCCGCCGGACCCGCGGCACATTGATATGTTTCTTTCATATATACTGACCAAGGTCACTTTTTAGGAGGAGGTTGGATAAGGGCTTGTAAATTTGTTGGTGTTGTGTGCGCGCCAGCAGTAACTTCGATGACAATGTACTTTCTCCAATCTCCTCCCTGAGTGCTTTGCGGGCTATTTCGAACCTTGGACATTCCAGTAAGACATGAGTGACACTGGCCTTGACGTGGCATGTTTGACAGTTTAGGTACGAGGAGCATGTTGCACCGAGTCTAAGCCTGGTAATCATTGTGTCTAACTGCCTGTTGTGTTTCGAGTACATTGGTCTCGTTTTCACACTGGGGCGTAGACTATGAAGCCATCGGCCTTTAGGGTTGGTGTCCCATACCCTCTGCCACTTGTTAGTGATTGAATTTCTGATAATACTCTTGATTTTGCTTTTTGAATAAGGATAATCAGAAATGTGCTCAATCTCTAAGCCCTGACGTGCCAGTTTGTCAGCTCTTTCATTGCCTGGAATGTCTATGTGAGACGGTATCCAACATAGCTGTATCTCTTTTCCGTGAATATATTTGAGCTTGTTGAGGAGTTCTAATATATCACGTAGGGTATCTGGTCTACTGGCTGAGTTTATTGTGGTCAGTGACTCCAGTGCACTAAGGGAATCAGACAGTATTACTATCTGTCTATCTCTTAAATCTCGAGAGATTCTGAGTGCATGGTGTATGGCCTCAAGTTCAGCTGTATATACAGATTGCCCATTGGGGATGCGTATTGAGATACTTTGGGTATCGGATGTGCGTGCAGAGCTAATTAGGATACCATAGGCAGTTCTATTTCTCACTGGTTCCTTTGAGCCGTCAGTGCATATGTGTGCCGCGGACTCATAGAGACTGTCTATCCTGCTAAGCGCAATGCTTCGTAGCAACAGAGGGTTCTCACTTTTTGGCACTTCCTTAGTGAGACTGGTGTCTACATTTGGGGCCTGGAGTATCCACGGGGGTACCAATCCTGGTTTAAGACTTTCAGGGGGGTCTACAGTGTCACAATCGTTATGAACCTTCAAATATCTTGGATTTATAAAGGCAGTTAGGAGATTAATTTGATGAACCTTCAAATATCTTGGATTTATATAGGCAGTTAGGAGGTTAAGCCTGGTGGCTAAGTGATTTCATTGGTCGAGGTTGAACAACATGTAGACAATTCATTGTTCTAATGGATTGACATATCGGGATAGCTTGAAGATTAACGAAGTAATATCAATTAACACTCCTAAATGGATTATCTTTATTTAGCCTAAGGGGTTTCTACAACTAGTACTGTCAGTGTCAGGGATTGCAAAACGGATTAACTATTATAGATGATGAACCTGGCAGTCTGCTCATCAATTGGGGATTAAAGAATTTACTGTTATTGTCACTTGTCAATGAGATTAGTAATTAAAGTTTATGCCTTAGGAAGTCTGCATGTTTGCTGATGAGTTGGAGATTGCCTTTGGCGTATGTTGTGTTTTCAGAATTTGTAATTTTCCTAAACTAAATATTGAAGTAATAGGTCTTTGGATTAATGTATTTGTATTGTGAAATGTATTTTGAGTATGTGATGTGAAATATTTGAATAATGAAGTAATTTATCTAATGAATTAACCTGTATATATGTTCTGAACTGCTAATGTATCTTGGATAATATCTGTGAATGTGTAATAGATTTTCCTTATTTCTATGAAGATAGTTTGAGTAGAATTTGGGTAATAGCTAGCCCATGATAGGGTAACCAATTTTACAATTTAGAATCCCCATTGACCAAGAAGTCTGTACACAAAATTTTAGCTCCCTAGACCAAGTGGTTCATGGGAAGAAGTCGAAAATGCGAAAAGTTTACAGACGGACGGATGGATGGACGCACGGACACACATTGACGCACAGACGGACATGCGGAGCGCTATATCAGCCATGTGCCCACTTGGAAGGGATAGTTCTTGCTCTGTGATTGAACAGAGACCTTGTTTGGTGATGAAACAGAATATCCCCTTCCACAGTGTAGTATTTAGAAGTAGAGAGTTAGGATTATATAATTTACGAGTAGGCAGGGATGGACGGGTGGTCATTAGGTCAGTTTGGGTTTTACAATTAGGTTGTTTAGGTATATTTTGTTGATTTGTCATATTTTGTTGAGTTATAAAATGGTGAATGGCAATTTATTTGTATGTCATTGGTCATAGCCTAGTTCTCGAAATGGGATGCAGCGAGGTTTGATAAGGAAGTGACCTGTTATGGTATGGTATGGTTATAAACGGTTTGAAAGGTGCAAGTTAAACTGGTATAAATGCCAGAGTTGAACTTTGAAACCGTTTATAAGCCAGTGAATATACACATTATTAAATCTATTTCTTATAAATTCCACCTTTGCAATTTAAGCGATTTCTAATCAGTAAGTAAACTTTTGAAAATAAACAAGTAGTTGTCATTAAGGTGACATAAAAATCCCCCGCCGCAACTTAATACTTCAAAATTGAAAAATAATGTCAAGATCGACTGGGCCCTGAATTTTCCCTCAAAGAACCACTGGTGTAAGATAATGATGTGAATCCAATGAACAGTTCTTGTGATATTGATGCCCCTGACAAGCTAAACATGTCAAAATATTCAAAGTTCCGCTGTGACCTTGTGAATAATGTTAAGGTCACCAAAATCAGCCCTTTGTCTTCCCTTGGAGAAGCTATGTGTAAGATATGAAGAGAATCCAGGGAATGGTTTTTGAGATATCCAGCTGACAAGGGTAAAATGAGAAAGTCTTGTTGTGACCTTGAAATGAAGCTCAAGGTCACAAAACTCTGTAGGAACATTACTCTCCCCACGATGAACCCATATGCAAAATATGAAAAGAATCCAGTGAGTAGTATTTGAGTTATTCCATTTTGTACGGACATACGGACGGACGCAGCCGAATACTATATCCCCTGCCGGGGATAAAAATCTCTGCAAAAATGTACAGTGCATGATAAAACAAGTGTTTGCCACTAACATGGCAATGTCCCCCGCCGGTGACATTGAGTTAGTAAGACACATCATTGGAGCTACTTGGGTTCATGATATATCGTGTTAATAAGAGTTCTAAAAGTGGTCAAAGTGTTGTAGTGACCTTGAAAATAAGGTCAAGGTCACCAAATCGACGCCGGGGACATTGAGTTAGTAAGACACATCATTGGAGCTACTTTGGTTCATGATATATCGTGTTAATAAGAGTTCTAAAAGTGGTCAAAGTGTTGTAGTGACCTTGAAAATAAGGTCAAGGTCACCAAATCGACTGGCGTCTGCGTCATCCTCCAATGTAGACTGACACCAAATTTGAAAACATTTGGTCCAACCGGTCATAATAAATGGTGATAACAAGAGTTAGAAAAGTGCTCAAAGTGTTGCGGTGACCTTGAAAATAAGGTCAAGGTCACCAAAATAAACTGGTGTCTGTGTCTTTCCCCAATGTAGGCTGAAAACTAATTTGAAGACTTTGGATGCAATGTTTCATGAGATATCGCCTTTACAAGAGTTCAAAGAGTGGTCAAAGTGTCGTGGTGACCTTGAAAATAAGGCCAAGGTCACCAAAAGTGACTGGTGTCTGCGTCTTCCCACAATGTAGGCAGAAACCAAATTTGAAGACTTTGGATGCAACGCTTCATGAGATATCGCGTAAACAAGAGTTCAAAAAGTGGTGAAAGTGTCATGGTGACCTTGAAAATAAGGCCAAGGTCACCAAAAGTGACTGGTGTCTGCGTCTTCCCACAATGTAGGCAGAAACCAAATTTGAAGACTTTGGATGTAACGCTTCATGAGATATCGCGTAAACAAGAGTTCAAAAAGTGGTGAAAGTGTCATGGTGACCTTGAAAATAAGGCCAAGGTCACCAAAAGTGACTGGTGTCTGCGTCTTCCCACAATGTAGGCAGAAACCAAATTTGAAGACTTTGGATGTAACGCTTCATGAGATATCGCGTAAACAAGAGTTCAAAAAGTGGTGAAAGTGTCGTGGTGACCTTGAAAATAAGGCCAAGGTCACCAAAAGTGACTGGTGTCTGCGTCTTCCCACAATGTAGGCAGAAACCAAATTTGAAGACTTTGGATGTAACGCTTCATGAGATATCGCGTAAACAAGAGTTCAAAAAGTGGTCAAAGTGTCGTGGTGACCTTGAAAATAAGACCAAGGTCACCAAAAGTGACTGGTGTCTGCGTCTTCCCACAATGTAGGCAGAAACCAAATTTGAAGACTTTGGATGTAACGCTTCATAAGATATCGCGTAAACAAGAAATGTGACGTACGTACGTACGGACGTACGGACGGACGCCGCTGAATACATAGTCCCCCGTTCCGCGTTGCGGCGGGGGACAACAAATGTTTAGTAGTTGTTTAGTGTTAGATCAGACGCTAAGCACCGCCCACAATAACACTGCATCACTTATGTGTCACCACGCGCAAAACATAGTTTACAAGAAATATGATGTTGAACTTCAAAATGAAATATGAGGAAGGCTACCGGAAAAGGGACCACCTGATCAGTATTGAGTTAGGCACATGTTAATAAAAAAGTAAAACGATGTCTATCCTTTAAAGGAAGGCCGAAATGAAATATTTTCTATTGAATTCTAACCAGCATTTGGTTCATCAGACTAATATGTGAAAATGAGACCCAAAAAATAGGTAATAGTTTGTTGATTTATTAAACTAGACCGCCTCAAACTTTGCAAAAAACATTGTCTGCTTTTTGACGGCGAGCAACAAACGAAAAATTGGGGCGGAGCTTAGTGAGTTAAGGTTAACCGGAAGTGACGTACGAGAAGGGACGGGATGTCAACATCCGCTTACTACTTATAATGGAAAACACTTGGGAATCGGTCAGTTGATCTGTATTATCTACGCTTTGCAACAATGCCACACCGCTGTTCTGCTGTAAACTGTTCTAGTAATGTTATATAGTTATCAAGTTTCACTTTACAAATGTGCCAAAATATCGGTATATATATCAAATATAATTGATATGAATAGTGAAAGATGGTGGATTGATAGACGTTCGTAGACATAGGATAAATCAATGCAACTGAGGGGATGAGATATACGATGACAACATGAAAACAGGATATGATAATATGAACGAAGTAAAGTTGAGACAACAAAATCAGATATTCAGTGTTGTTGTTATTTTTTGTTGGAGAATGTTTGTGTATAAAATAAAACAACAAACGTGAGATTAGCAGACGCCGGCGAAGTAGGCCCTACGGTAAGCCATCGACAATCAAAGCACATCACAACATCCTGATTTTTTAACGTCGTTAATCTACTGACAACCTAATTTACTAACAGTACATTAAAACAATCAAAGCAACTCATCACATATTTTAAAACACCAAAGGAAGTTTGTTATCAACGATAAAAATACGTCTACGAATCAACCCATGAAAACACCGCATCCCAATGTTACATTTTACGATTTAGTTATCTCTTATTAACACATTAAAACATTCAGAATCTAATAGATAATAAAATAATGTTTTCAATATAATGCGTGGTTAATCAAATCAAATAAACATCGTATTTAAATTGACATTTCAGCAAGAGTGTCAATTAATGTAAGAAACTTACCTTATAAACGTATCCAAACGGTCAATATGAATATCAAAATGCACATGCACAGAAATTGTAAACCTATAAATTATCAATGACAGTACCTGGAAACAGAAGATGGTCAAATGCTAACCCTCTTTCAGCAAAACTCTTTTCGCAAATGGCAAGATAGAAAAACAAATAGACTGAATGTCGCGTTAGGTGTATTGTGTGTCACCAAGACAGGACGTTTGACAATAAACATATATGACACGCCGGTCACCGACATGCCATTTGTTACATAATTGAATCGGTCCAGTAAACTTGTTATCTGTACAAACATAATTACACTCAGCTTCTTAATTGAGCAAACTAATTTGCTGTAACAACACTTCTCCCCTTTGATCTGGAAGAAACATCTATATGGTACGCTAAACTGAGAATTGTGTGTTGGTGCGCTGAAGTGACACTTTTTGTTAAACCATTTCGTTTCATTTACGAGATGTGCATTAAAATGCTACTGGTAACATAATTCTTTCATCTGATAATGTTTGTTGTCTATATCAAACTGTGTTATCATAATGTATATTTTTGCGTGTACAATGGAGGAATCTTCATGTAAATTTCATTGAGCTTGTTGACCAATCCAGTTCATGTATTTATTCATGAAAGTGAAGTGAAAATGGTTTGCATTGCATTACATCAATGTTGTCTCGCTTATTTGAACAGCCAATCGTTCAGTGTTTATGAAATTACACCAACCATATTATTTTATTTATTAATACATACAAAACAAAATTAACATGCTGATTATGGAACATAATTTGATAAATTGGTGCTACTTAATCTCTCTTCGCCCCGATTCCCGCGAGAGTCAATGTCACTTGAACTGTCATTTGGTTCATACAGGTAAGGCAAGGCATCGGCCACGTCACTTGAAATGACGGAGCTGAAGACAAACACTCCATGGAAAGTGATATGACAGCAGTTTCGCGGTTAATTGCTACAAACATACTATACATAAGCGCAGAATGCACTTCAGTTCAGCAGGTCCCAGTCGTTGTAACCATATGAAATCGCTAGTTCAATAGTTAAGTAATCCGTTTATCGAAAATTTGGGTTGTTTTGATGAAGTTTTCTGTCTTATATGAACAGTTTAAAAGTTGGGAAAACGCGTTAAATTAAGATTAGCGGCCATAGTGACACTCCTCCACGTACTTCACAGCACGATACGCTTCAGTGATCACCGCCCGCCCACTTTCATTCTGGTCGCCGGGGCTTAATTAGGCACTTTATAAAAAAAGCCGTATAAAAGTAATTTATGGGTCGATTTCAGAAATTTAAAATCGAGCAATTGTCAAATTGAAACCCCTTTTCAAAGAATCCGAATGTGACCATATGTCATTTCATCTAACCTTTAAAATAAAAAAACAATCATCAAATTATGATAAAAATAGAGCCATGGGCTCTGTAGCTCATCACGATTTCATTGATTTATTATCTAAGGTTGAATATCTAAGTTATCTCAAGTAATACATTGTTAACAAGCATAAAATAGGTTTTTAGATCATGACCCCTGTGACCCGTATTTGCACAAGTATTAAAAACATGAAAATTTCAAATTCAATCCATAAAAAATCTTTCAAAGTCTATATTTCCCAAACCAGGATTGACCATGTGGTCCCTTTTCCGGTAGCCTTCCCCATATGATTAAGTAAAGATTTTTGTCATTTTTTTTATTTACTTCATGATATTCTACATCATCTACATACTTTTAAAGAAAATGTGACTTTAGAACCTCTAAAAAGTGCTTAACCCTTAACTTGCGAATCCCGGAAGTATCCGGGAGGGCTATAAGCAAGTCAGAGGTACCTCATTTCGGATCCCGGATCCAATACTTCACGGCAGACTCTCAGTTTACAAGCCGTGACACCGGGTCCCGAGTCGATTGTGTCCGTGAGTCGCTCCATGAGAATGGCTGTATTTACGCTCCGCGGTTAGCCGTGACAATGAAGCTTTGATCAGTGTCTGGTCGGAATGTCCAGCAAAATTCACACCAATTTGCGTGTGCATTGTTGACCGGTAACGCATCGATAATTAGCTTTACAAAAGGCCAATTTTGTCGTGCTTCGTCCCGAAGCCTTATTTCGCTTGAGGCTATTTTCACCCACGTGTTTGCATTGCGTCGGGTGTGCCTCGCCCGAGCCTGCTATCTGCCTCGCATCTAGTGAGACGGGAAAAAAATCGCTAACTGGCCTTACTCCCGCACTTCATATCATGTGAGCGAATTGTTTGTTTTCAAAAACAAATATGGCAAAATAAAGGGAAAAGAATCGACTGCATTCCCATATAAAATTAGAAAATGTCAACAACAAAAAAAAGACACAGCAAGCGCCGTGGAAAAGGTCATGTTTATACTTCGACAATCCCTTTAACAATCGGCGATTTTCACAACTTCTTACACATTTATCACGGCTAAAATACTGAATGCATTTACATATTTTTTTATATCACAATAAACCGAAAAGAATATTCTTTTATTCTATATAAAATGCGCATATTTATTCACAGAAGTAAAGATACAATTGAAGGGGTGCATTCAAGAAGGGCACATGTTCTATGTATTTAACATGGCACATGTGCCCTTTTTGAATGCACCCCTTCAATTTTACCTTTCTGAGAGACATGTGAAACCAAACGGCACACAAACTAATCAAAATATTTTCATCAGTTATGGTTCGAGGTTAGCTTTTATTTGAAAGGTCAAACAACATAACCATATTTGCTTATTTGTCAACTTGTTCGAGATTATGATTTCTTGGAAAAGTGCGATGAACGACCGTTCGCAATGCCGCATACATCTTTTAAGTATTTACGATTTGATAGGTGGAAATAAAGACAAACTTTACATACCGGTAGCTATAGAATTATAACCAAAGGTCGCATTCTAATAATTTTTATATCATTGTGAAACACCAAAGGAAGTTTGTTATCAACGATAAAAATACGTCTACGAATCCACCCATGAAAACACCGCATCCCAATGTTACATTTTACGATTTAGTTATCTCTTATTAACACATTAAAACATTCAGAATCTAATAGATAATAAAATAATGTTTTCAATATAATGCGTGGTTAATCAAATCAAATAAACATCGTATTTAAATTGACATTTCAGCAAGAGTGTCAATTAATGTAAGAAACTTACCTTATAAACGTATCCAAACGGTCAATATGAATATCAAAATGCACATGCACAGAAATTGTAAACCTATAAATTATCAATGACAGTACCTGGAAACAGAAGATGGTCAAATGCTAACCCTCTTTGAGCAAAAGTCTTTTCGCAAATGGCAAGATAGAAAAACAAATAGACTGAATGTCGCGTTAGGTGTATTGTGTGTCACCAAGACAGGACGTTTGACAATAAACATATATGACACGCCGGTCACCGACATGCCATTTGTTACATAATTGAATCGGTCCAGTAAACTTGTTATCTGTACAAACATAATTACACTCAGCTTCTTAATTGAGCAGACTAATTTGCTGTAACAACACTTCTCCCCTTTGATCTGGAAGAAACATCTATATGGTACGCTAAACTGAGAATTGTGTGTTGGTGCGCTGAAGTGACACTTTTTGTTAAACCATTTCGTTTCATTTACGAGATGTGCATTAAAATGCTACTGGTAACATAATTCTTTCATCTGATAATGTTTGTTGTCTATATCAAACTGTGTTATCATAATGTATATTTTTGCGTGTACAATGGAGGAATCTTCATGTAAATTTCATTGAGCTTGTTGACCAATCCAGTTCATGTATTTATTCATGAAAGTGAAGTGAAAATGGTTTGCATTGCATTACATCAATGTTGTCTCGCTTATTTGAACAGCCAATCGTTCAGTGTTTATGAAATTACACCAACCATATTATTTTATTTATTAATACATACAAAACAAAATTAACATGCTGATTATGGAACATAATTTGATAAATTGGTGCTACTTAATCTCTCTTCGCCCCGATTCCCGCGAGAGTCAATGTCACTTGAACTGTCATTTGGTTCATACAGGTAAGGCAAGGCATCGGCCACGTCACTTGAAATGACGGAGCTGAAGACAAACACTCCATGGAAAGTGATATGACAGCAGTTTCGCGGTTAATTGCTACAAACATACTATACATAAGCGCAGAATGCACTTCAGTTCAGCAGGTCCCAGTCGTTGTAACCATATGAAATCGCTAGTTCAATAGTTAAGTAATCCGTTTATCGAAAATTTGGGTTGTTTTGATGAAGTTTTCTGTCTTATATGAACAGTTTAAAAGTTGGGAAAACGCGTTAAATTAAGATTAGCGGCCATAGTGACACTCCTCCACGTACTTCACAGCACGATACGCTTCAGTGATCACCGCCCGCCCACTTTCATTCTGGTCGCCGGGGCTTAATTAGGCACTTTATAAAAAAAGCCGTATAAAAGTAATTTATGGGTCGATTTCAGAAATTTAAAATCGAGCAATTGTCAAATTGAAACCCCTTTTCAAAGAATCCGAATGTGACCATATGTCATTTCATCTAACCTTTAAAATAAAAAAACAATCATCAAATTATGATAAAAATAGAGCCATGGGCTCTGTAGCTCATCACGATTTCATTGATTTATTATCTAAGGTTGAATATCTAAGTTATCTCAAGTAATACATTGTTAACAAGCATAAAATAGGTTTTTAGATCATGACCCCTGTGACCCGTATTTGGAGTCACAGGGTCATCAATCCTACAATTAAGAATCACCTTTGACCAAAGACTATCTACACAACATTTCACCTTTCTAGAGCTTAATTTACATACTTGAGATAAAGATGAAAATAGGTTTTTGGGTCATGACCCGTGACCTAGATTGGGGTCACAGGGTCACAAAATCTGCAATTTAGAATCCCCATTGGCCAAGGAGTCTGCACACTAACTTTTCAGCTCTCTAGACCTTTTTGAGCTGGAGAAGAAGATGAAAATAGGTTTTTAAGGATGTGACCCCTGTGACCCCATTTGGGGTCATGGGGTCACAAAATCTACAATTTAGAATCCCCATTGGCTGAGGAGTCTGCACATAAAATTTCAGCTCTGTGGAGTCATCGGTTCTGGAGAAGAAGTCGAAAAAGCAAAAAGTTTACAGATGGACGGACTGACGCCGGACACCATGCCATGCCATAAGCCCATCGGGCCTTTCAGGCTAAGCGATTGGCAAAGGGATGGTCAGTTAAAGAGTGGTAGGGTCAAAATTATTTTGGACTATGGAAATGAGAAAACCTGGCTTGCAACTGTTGTTTGTATTCATTTAACCATAAAACATTATCAAACACGAAGTTATGTTGTCTGTATCAGAATTTGTTTCAACATGTGTTAACGTATACATGTGTGTGTAGGACAAAAGTGTTTAGCATGTTGTTAATATGCACGTGCATGCGTAATGGTCGATGTGGTCCCTTTTTCTTCAGATCAGCATAAAGTCATAAGCTTATAAAACACGTTGATAAACCCAAAAACAAAAATTTGGATATCGTTATAGAATAGTTGAAAGACGAAATATGTTAAACTTTAATTGTGAACTGTATTGTAGCACTGACCGAGGGTATACAGAAGTACCAACCTTTCCGTTCATCCTTCTGTCTTTTCCATAATCTTCTCTGACCAATGAGAGAAAAACTAATCACCCACTAATCATGTTAAATTTGGCACATATCTTCTATTTTATTCAGATGACTCCATTGCCAAGTTGAAATGACTGTCGTGAATTTATCATTTTGTTCCAATTTATTTTATATATTTTGAAGTTAGTGCGAGCTGTTACAGAAAAACTACAGAACTACTCATCCGATTTTGTCAAAACTTTGCAAAACTATTCTACATCAGGGTCTACTCATGCAATGTCAAACAACAAATTCCTCTTTGAATTCCTGCATTTTTACGTTTATTTCTGTATATTGAACTACATGTATGTCATTTTCATGAAATATAACCTAATGCAAAACTATTGAACCGATTCTGTTAAATATGATTCTGTTGCGCATATGGTCTAAATTACTTTGCGGAATAATGTCAAGTGTAAACCACCAAATCAACATACAATTCTATTGAGAGTACCGTCCAAGTGGTGGTCACTGAGAACGCTGTTACGCTGCAAATATCAATGTTTTTCAGGATTTTATAGAAGCAAAGAAAGCAATTGGAGACTTTGAAGATTATTGCACTAGTATTAAAAACATGAAAATTTCAAATTCAATCCATAAAAAATCTTTCAAAGTCTATATTTCCCAAACCAGGATTGACCATGTGGTCCCTTTTCCGGTAGCCTTCCCCATATGATTAAGTAAAGATTTTTGTCATTTTTTTTATTTACTTCATGATATTCTACATCATCTACATACTTTTAAAGAAAATGTGACTTTAGAACCTCTAAAAAGTGCTTAACCCTTAACTTGCGAATCCCGGAAGTATCAAGGAGGGCTATAAGCAAGTCAGAGGTACCTCATTTCGGGTCCCGGATCCGATACTTCACGGCAGACTCTCAGTTTACAAGCCGTGACACCGGGTCCCGAGTCGATTGTGTCCGTGAGTCGCTCCATGAGAATGGCTGTATTTACGCTCCGCGGTTAGCCTTGACAATGAAGCTTTGATCAGTGTCTGGTCGGAATGTCCAGCAAAATTCACACCAATTTGCGTGTGCATTGTTGACCGGTAACGCATCGATAATTAGCTTTACAAAAGGCCAATTTTGTCGTGCTTCGCCCCGAAGCCTTATTTCGCTTGAGGCTATTTTCACCCACGTGTTTGCATTGCGTCGGGTGTGCCTCGCCCGAGCCTGCTATCTGCCTCGCATCTAGTGAGACGGGAAAAAAATCGCTAACTGGCCTTACTCCCGCACTTCATATCATGTGAGCGAATTGTTTGTTTTCAAAAACAAATATGGCAAAATAAAGGGAAAAGAATCGACTACATTCCCATATAAAATTAGAAAATGTCAACAACAAAAAAAAGACACAGCAAGCGCCGTGGAAAAGGTCATGTTTACACTTTGACAATCCCTTTAACAATCGGCGATTTTCACAACTTCTTACACATTTATCACGGCTAAAATACTGAATGCATTCACATATTTTTTTATATCACAATAAACCGAAAAGAATATTCTTTTATTCTATATAAAATGCGCATATTTATTCACAGAAGTAAAGATACAATTGAAGGGGTGCATTCAAGAAGGGCACATGTTCTATGTATTTAACATGGCACATGTGCCCTTTTTGAATGCACCCCTTCAATTTTACCTTTCTGAGAGACATGTGAAACCAAACGGCACACAAACTAATCAAAATATTTTCATCAGTTATGGTTCGAGGTTAGCTTTTATTTGAAAGGTCAAACAACATAACCATATTTGGGTTGACATGTGCTTATTTGTCAACTTGTTCGAGATTATGATTTCTTGGAAAAGTGCGATGAACGACCGTTCGCAATGCCGCATACATCTTTTAAGTATTTACGATTTGATAGGTGGAAATAAAGACAAACTTTACATACCGGTAGCTATAGAATTATAACCAAAGGTCGCATTCTAATAATTTTTATATCATTGTGAAGCTAGACATCTTGTCTTCAATTCCTTATATAAATGGATTTTTTCTTTTCGTATTTATAATGTTACGAGGCCGGAATTAAAGACAATCTTTCGAAAGTAATAAAATAAAAACGAAAAATCATAGAAAATTCATTCAAAGTTTCGGGTGTGAATTAGCTATTTGTGTACGGGTGTCGCTACTTGAATTTGTATTGAACGCCCGTATATAGTCCTTATTCGCCATGTAGATGCGGTATATTTTGTAAAAACGGTACCTGAATCGCCGCCTGAAAATTCCGCCAGCAGAGATAGTTAGGGCCAAAGCCCAAACTACTGCTGCGAGCTGCGGGCCTGTAAATTCCGCCACAGGAGCTAAAATTGGTAAAATATATATTCGCAACATAAGGGTTAAACAGCATAAATGGCCTAAATTTGACTAAAAAGGGGGGGGGGGGGGTTTCAAGTACATTTTGGGTCAAAGCTTAAAATAAACCACACTGCCATATATATGTTTTCATCGATTTCGGTAGGGGAACATGAACTTTGTAACATATCAAAAAAGGAGAAAAAGTTTAATACCAGAAATGTAGTATTTTCAAGTTTTTAGCTCATTTTCCTATAGACTTCTTGCAGGGGTTGTATCTCGAAGAAAAAAACCCACTACCACCTATTTTATTATTTAATGCTGATTTTTCAATCACATACTTTGATCTTTTAGAAAATATAAGTTAGAAAATTGTTTTAATACTTTAAATTTGAGGAGTATTTAATTGTTGGTTCTAACATGCTGTTTTAATCAAACTTTCAATCAAGCTACAATTAGAATTCACATTGTAAGGTTTTTAAATAGTTGAATCAAGAACATGTGACAGCAGTGTCATAATTGCACAATGATACAGTGATAAAGTAGTACCGCAGGTTATTTTATGTAAATGTCAGATTACCGGTATAAAGGTTATCCTTTTCAACTGTCAATCTTGTGTTTATGAGAATGTATACCAGTCACATGACCTTGTTCAATCCAATCGCCAGAGAGTATATCGCTTAAATTTCAAAGTCTGTATTTATATTTAAATTTACACAACGTAAAGTCATATCACAGGTTAAAAGTACATCCATTGTGTTGTTGGGGGTCACATATTACAAACGTTATAAATGGTGTTACTTTATAGAACAGTACCGACTGTTACCGAAAACTACCATTTTGATGATAGTGGACTGAGCATATTGACAATATGAAGGTAAAAGTAGTGATTTCTGATCGAAAACCGGACAATGCACAGCGTGTGGCGCGTCAATGAATCAAACGTAATTTTGGAATCTAATTCATAACACACAAAAAGACAAATTTGAATTGATAATGTTTAATAGGTCATATAACTACTCTGCATGTAAATGGGACGTGCAGTTTCGGTTTCTGCACATGCATAATGATGTTACTCAATTTTAATTAGAAACTAGTTATTATAATATATTTGGCGATTGGGGATAAATTTGCAAGTTGAGTGAATTTATTTGTATTGTAGACAGTACATGTGGTGAGTTGGAACGTATTAAGGCCAAATAAAATGTTATGAAACACAATGGATGAACCTTTAATCTCTTGAATCAGAGGGTAAAACCTTGTCTGCTACACAACTAAATTGTGCATATTGAGGGCATCAACGATGTCAATGTACATGTGTTTGTAGTATTGAAATATCAAATATGATCAACAAATGTTTGATTGATATGTAGATTTTAATACAAGATTCAAAGACATTGGACAATAAAATATATCATAAAAATCTAAGTATTTTATATTTTATTAATTGATTAATAAGAGATAGTTTAATAAGATAATTCGTAAACATAAATACTTATCTTGATCGTGAAATGCATCATCAATGCTAGCCAGCAATTAGGCTGAATATAGTCAAGTGGAAAGACTTGCGATGTAACAACAGTTCTTACTGTCACACAGTGCATGTGCTCCATGACTCTCACATCCAGACAGGTGACGTGGTAGCTGTGTTAATACACCACTGAGACAACTGACTGAAACTTGTCTTGCCATCTTGAAGGTCTCGATCTCCAACCCTGTGGAGACATACCTGAATGCAGTTTGAGGGCATAAGCATGTTCACTCAAGCAAACTGCTTTTGAACATTCGGTGGGTGTTCTGAACAACCGAGAAACTGGATGCAAGGGAAGTAGAAAATGAAACTCTTAGAAAAACACACTACAGGCCACAGAAACAGCCTCCCTCTGCTGGCCAGGTCTACAAGAAGTAACTATCACAAACAGGACCACATCCCAAGCTGCAATCAAGAAATGAGCTAAAAGGATGGACACACTGCACAGTTTGTACATAGTAATGAGCTTCTCCTGTTTGATTCAATTGTTACTATATCAGGCTAAGACCATTTAAAAAACTGTTCAAAGTCTTGTTACCTTGAAAATAGGTCAAGGTCACCCAAATCGACTGGTGTCTGTGTAATCCCCAAATGAAGACTTGTACCATTTTTGAAGACTATAGGTCCAACGGTTCATCAGATATTGTGCTTACACCATTCTAGAAACTGGTCAAAGTCACATAGTGACCTTGAAATTGAGATCAAGGTCACCCAAATCAACTGGTGTCTGCATATTCCCCATATGAAGACTGGCACTAAATTTGAAAGCTGTAGGTGGAGCATTCATGAGAAATCAACATTTATCAAAATCTCAAGGTCACCAAAATTGACAATTAGAGTAAAAGGACCATCAAAAGAAGAGCCATACCTGTCATGAATGTTTTCTTGTCATTATCAGATAAATATGAAGTCAACCGTCAGGGTTCTGTACTGCAAAACATACTGAACCAATGCTCAAACCTACCCAGCAAACAAAAATTTAAATCCAGACATAGGCAGAAAACCTAAACTGTGAGAACGAAACTCTCAATCAAAACATAACTTTATTGGACAAGTGTGGGAGCCTGATGTCACCTGTCTGGATGGTAAGGTTGAATGTGAAATGAGTGACAGGTTAGACTGATGTTACATCACTGCTCTCTCACCTCTACGTGTGTCAGCCTCATGGCTAACGGGACTGATAATGCATATGTTGAGAAAGGTAAATTTTCAAGAATAATGTAGCTGTAAATGAGCAATGAAATAATATAAACAGATTGTAGATGAGATTGTTATACAAGTTGTGAAAACACAATGCTTGGCTGTTACTTCGTAGACATTACAGTGAATAACTAGATGAGCGTTTGCGGGACACCGCAAAATCAGAGCAGCCCCGAAACTTAGGGTCTCGCCTTTCCCTGTTCCGCCTTCTCCTCAGCATAAATAAGATGGGAATTTTTCTGGACAGAAACTTGTTCATTATTCAAGTTATTCTAACAAGTTGAATCATCACTGGGGTCACTTTTCACAAGTTTGTTCTTAAAACCTATTTCTGATTTCAAAATTGGAAAAAGGATTAACATGGCCTTAACCAATATCTCATGAACTTGACCTTTGACCTTCACCCCATTAATGATTACTTTTCATTGTGTATAACAATTATGCAATGACTCAAAGTGTTCATACTTAACATAAGGCATATTCACAATAGCATACTTAAGTTGTGACCTCGCTGTGACCTTGACCTTTGACAGATTTTAGCAAAAATGTTTTCAAATCTTGGTCTTCCTCCATTGTTGATATATACACCAAATAAGAGCCTGACAGCACAAAAATGTTTGAAGTTATCATGTTAAGGATTATTGTAGCGATTTTTAGAACTCATGACCTTGACCTTTGACCTTGAATGTGAACATGTCAAAATCATTCACCAGATTGATAAGAAAGAAGCTATGTATATGAGGTGTTAATACCTTCTTCGAAAAAAGTTATTTACAGATTTCAGAACTGGTCATATCTCGTGATCTTGACCTTTGAACTTCAAGGTCACACAGTCAATGATCACTTTTCATTGTGTAGAACAATTATGTAATGATTTAAAATGTTAAAAGTTGAAATAAGGCATGTTCGCAACAGCATGCTTAAGTTGTGACCTCGCTCTGACCTTGACCTTGTACAGATTTTAGCGAAAATCTTTTCAAATCTCAGTCTTTCTCCATATATGATATATACCAAGTAAGGGCCTGATAGCACAAAAGTTTTTGAAGTTATCATGTTTACAAGGATTTTTGTAATGATTTCAGAACTCATGACCTTGACCTTTGACCTTGAATGTGAGCATGTCAAAATAATCCCCAGGTGTACAAGAAAGAAGCTATATATATGAGGTGTTGATACCTTCATGGAAAAAAAGTTGTTTAGTGATTTCAGAACTGGTGACCTTGACCCTATCTCGTGACCTATCAGTGATCACTGTTCATTGTGTATCACAAGCATGTAATGATTCAAAGTGTTGATAGTTGAAATTAGACATTTTCGCAAAAGCATGCTTAAGTTGTGACCTCGCTATGTCCTTGACCTTTAACGGATGTAAGCGAAGACCTTTTCAAATCTTGGCCTTTCTCCATAGTTGATATACACCGAAAGAGAGCCTGATAGCACGAACATTTGTCAAGTTATCATGTTTACAAGGAGTTTTTTAGCGATTTCAGAACTCGTGACCTTGACCTTTGACCTTGAATGTGAGCATGCCAAAAAAATTTGCCAGGGGCATATGTAAGAAGTTATGTATATGAGTTCTCAAAACCTTCTTGGAAAAAAGTTATAGCGAATACAAAACGCACCGGCGACAGAAACTGCGCAAAAACTGATAGCAGCTCCGACTAAGTCGGACCTGCTAAATATGTTATTAAACGGGACGTCATTTACTATTCTCTATGTTCTTGGCTGTTCTCCTGCATTTAACATTGTATGAAACTTTATGTTACTGAACACAGGGCTATTAAATGGTTCTTACTCATCGTTACAGCAACATAACAATGCAGTAATACCTGAGTTTGGTTCTTACTCATTGTTACAGCAACATAACAATGCAGTGATACCAGTTTGGTCCTTACTCATCGTTACAGCAACATTACAATGCAGTGATATCAGTTTGGTTCTTACTCATCGTCATAGCAAAATAACAATGCAGTGATATCAGTTTGGTTCTAACTTAGCGTAATGGCAACATATGCAGTGATACCAATTTGCTTCTAACTCATTGTCATAGCAACATATAACAATGCAGTGATATCAGTTTGGTCCTAACTTCGTATAAAGCCAACATAATAATGTAGTGGTACCAGTTTGGTTCTAACTAATCGTCATTTATTTGATTATAATTAAAAGTAAAATATAGAGCCATGGTCTCTGTAGCTAACCTTCTTTATAGTGATCGATGTTGTAGACTAAAATAGATAAAACACAATATATTGTTATACATTTTAAAACAAAAACCTCTAAAACTGCCCAGTGCCAGTGCATGAGACCAACATGACTTAACGCAAGAAACTAGTTCCATGGGCTCTGTAGCTCATCAGGATTTATAGTGTTTCTTGTTGAAGACTGAAACAGATTGTTCCCTTGATAAAGTACAATCCCTTCATATATGATCTTGAAAATTCCATGATGAACAAAATTGTTCAGTGTCAGTACATAAAAAAAATATGACTTGAGACTATATTTTTAGGAAATTGGCTGTCCAAGTATAACAATTCCTGAAAAATCTTGAAGAGTAGGTGACTCTTCCAATTCAAATGGTGTGAAGGAGAGGGAGTCTGGAGAGGGAGAGGGAGTCTGGAGAGGGAGAGGGAGAGGGAAACAGGGAGAGGGAGAAGGGTTACAATTCATCAATACCTTAACAGCTCTCACAATGAAGCTGACTGACCACCTGCACATTATGTAACATGCAGTTCTGTCTCTGAAAAATGGGGCAAGCATAATATCTAAATGTCTTCAAGTCTTTTTTTTACTGAATACTGCTCTTACAGGCTCAGCATTTGTATGAAAGTTTAAAGTCACACTTACGCATTTGCTCTCATGTCATTTGTTATCAAAAAGGTTTCCAAACAATATAAGCCAAAAAAATTGAGAACTCTAGCATTATTGGTTCTTGAGGTGAAAAACACAACTTAAAAAAAATTGCACCCCTGCCACGCCCTTTTTTCCAGAGTTGGCTTATGAAATTTACAAATCTGAGTCTTCATCTATCAAAGATCATATTTCCAAAATTTGAACTACACAGCATTGCTGGCTCTTGAGGAGAAGTCGTTTAAAGATTTTAGGGTGGACCCCCCTGCCACGCCCATAATTGATGGGAGATCAAGTCAAAATGAACAAACTTGAAACCTCATATTATAAAGATGTTATTCTGAAAATTTCAGCTTCCTATGACTGGTTTCGGACAAGAAAGTTTGAGGGGGGGGGGGGGGGGGGGGGGTTAGGATAAAATGTACAAAATAAGATCCCTAGGTGCAAGGTACCTTCCCACAAAATTTCAGCTTTGGGGGTGTAGCTGTTCTGGAGGAGAAGTCGAAAATGTCAAAAGTTTACGGACGACGGACGACGGCCTATGCCATAAGCCCATCTGGCCTTTACAGGCCTGATGAGCTAATAACAAAGATGTTATTCTGAAATTTTCAGCTTCCTATGTCATCTGGTTGCAGAGAATGAAACGCCCATATTTGAATGAAACAAAATGAACAAAGGTTACCTCCCCATAAAACTTCAGCTATGGGGGTGAAGTGCTTTTGGAGAAGTCTAAAATGTGAAAAGTTTACGGACGAAAGACACTTGACACCGGAAACCGCCCAACGGCATATGCCATAAGCCGATCTGGCCTTTCAGGCCTGATGAGCTAAAAACAAAAAATAAAAAACTAACTAAATTAATCTTCAGTCATGCAAAGTTAACATTTTGCTATAGAAACCAGCCATGCAGGGACAATGTTGTTAGACACAACTGACCTCAGCAGAGGGCTGGTCTGGTGTACTGTCAGCTATCTGGGCTAGGATCCCCTTGTCTATCTGCTCCTCTTGACGCCCCTCCAGCCCGGGCCCCTTCCCTCCAGGGGGCACTGAAGTGACCTCACGCTGCCCTCTGCAGGCAGCCCTGAGGTCCAAGGCCTGCTGTATGTAGGTCTCCCCTCGGCTGATCTCTCTCTCCAGGAGTTCCAGATCCTCCAACTTGACTGGAGAACAGCCACTCCCCTCAAGTATGCGCTCCACCTGCTCACGCTGCTCTGCGTATGTACTTTTACCTTCCCTGGGGGGTAAACACAAGCAAATAAGGAGCTACACAAACTGAACTAAAGTAAAATGTTTAACCTTCCTGGGAGTAAACATAAGATAGAGCTATCAGGAAAGATGGCTATCACCCCTGCCACACCTAAGTTGGATGATCAATTTTGGCAAAATATTATTGGAAAGATTGTGTGAATAATGTATATTGTATTGTTGGTATTGTATGAATGCATGCAATGAATTTTGTATTACTTCTAATAACCATTATAAGACTATGATAAGCAAGAGACATTATAAGATGACCTTTCAATGTAGTCTTTTTAAATAAGTAAATGGTTGCCGTATTCTCTCGGGTATAACACCATACCTGAGCATAAGACTTTTAGAAGGGTTGTCCTGTTTGGGGTTATTCTCAGGTTATAGCCCACCCCAATTTTGCCAAGTGTTCCATGGTCATACATTACATATATCTATATTATTTTTTTAAGTTAAGTGGCATAAACCTACATAATACCTATTCTGACTGTTTGACAGTCTCTGGTATGAATTTTCATCTGAGTTGGATTCTCTCCCATCTAAAAGCCCACCCCCATGTTTTCAAGATGTTTGTTTGCCTGGCCCCCTGGTCTTATACCAGGGAGAATGTGGTATGTTTGTCCTGCATGTTGAACAGCTAATTAAATACTAACAAAAAAGTAAAGAAATCTCAGTACCTACTGAGTAAGTAAACGCAATGTTGACTAGCCCGAAGTGCTCTTCGGGCTAGTGACATATGTTTATCTGTAGTGATACAAACAAATTTCACTAGTCCTTCTGAATTTTCACTAGCCTCGGGCCAGCGGACTAGTGCGAGTGTCGATCCCTGTATTTGCACGTTTTTTTGTGATACAGATTCTGAAGAAATGGCTGAATCGATTTGCATGAAATTTTCAGGGATGATGGCCTGTGACAAAAACTAGCTCTGTTTGTCGGCTGATTTTTTATTTTCAACTTCTGTCTTGAGTTATCTCCCATTGAAATTTAAAAAAAACCCTTAATAGCTCGAAAACTATTGAAGATAATTTCTCAAAACTTTCACCAAAATGTGGGCAACAACATTCCTCATTGATTAGGACTATAGTGGTTTTCGGCTGTAATAATAGATTTTTTGCTATTTTATAAAAACTGAAAATTGTGTGCAATTTCGCGGTTTTGAGGTTACGGGTCTTCAAAAGTCTTCTCCTAAAATCAGGGCAATGCATACAGCTATATATGATAGCTCATTTAAGAGCAAAATGAACTACAAAAGATAGTTGGGACTAGAATTTTCAATTTCCACTTAAATATAGTCCTTTTTTAAAATCTTCATTTTTTCGACTGCATGTTCAAAGGGACGTAACTCTGTAACAAATTGACTTTTGTCAAAGTTATTTATCGCAATCTCTTTATAATGACCTGCTTAAGAATTCAATAGCATAGCATTTTCATATAAAAGTTGATAGTTTGGGCACAATTTAGACATAATCCCAAAAAAGTGAAATTTTGTGATTTTGAGACTTTTCGAAGGGTGCTTTCTTTTCAGAATTTTCAATCGTATACCCATAAAGAATAACCGAGAGTCCAACATGGAGTTCTAGGTCAAGCAGAAGTCTTGAAGACTTAACACAGCTATATACAGCTATATGTGATAGCTCATTTAAGAGCAAAATGAATTTATAAAAGATTGCTGAGACTCAAAGTTTTAATTTCCACTTAGAATTTGTATTATCTGCCCTTGAATATGGTCCTTTTTTAAATGTTCCTTTTTCGACTGCATGTTCAAAGGGGCATAACTCTGATATAAATTAACTCATTTCAAAGTTATATTGCAATCTCTTTATAATAACCAGCTCAACACTTCCATAACATATCATTATCAAGTAAAAATTGATATTTTTTTGTCACAATTTGGACATATTCCAAAAAAATAGAGCCATGGGCTCTGTAGCTCATCAGGGTTTATATTGTTTAATGATGAAGACTGAAATAAGATTTTTAGGTCATGGCTTGAGGCCGTTATTTTGGGCACCACAGGGTCACCATATCATATTTAGAATCCTCATTGGCTAAAGAGTAAGCACACAATATTACATTCTTCTAGGTACATTTGTTCTGGAGAAGATGAAGATAGGTTTTTAGGTCATGGCCTGAGAGGCCTTTATTTGGGGTCCCAGGCCAGGGTCACCAAATCTACAATTAAGAATCCCCATTGACAAAGGAGTCTGTACACAACTTTTCAGCTCTCTAGACCTTTAGGAACTGGAGAAGAAGATGAAAATTGGTTTTTAAGGTAGTGACCCCTGTGACCCCAATTGAGGTCACAGGGTCACCAAATCTACAATTTAGAATCCCCATTGACCAAGGAGTCTGCACGCAACTTTTCAGCTCTCTACACCTTTTGGAACTGGAGAAGATGATGAAAATAGGTTTTTACGGGAAGTGACCCCTGTGACCCCATTTGGGGTCACGGGGTCACGGGGTCACGAAATCTACAATTTAGAATCCCCATTGGCCAAGGAGTCTGCAAACAACTTTTCAGCTCTCTTGACCTTTTGGCACTGGAGAAGGAGATGAAAATAGGTTTTTAAGGGAGTGACCCCTGTGACCCCGTTTGGGGTCAGGGGGTCAAGGGGTCACGAAATCTACAATTTAGAATCCCCATCGGCCAAGGAGTCTGCAAACAACTTTAATAATAGTAATAATACTTTATTGCCTTCTCAGGAATTTGCTTTACATCAACAGAGCTAAAGAAAACAAAAACAAACAGGGATACAAATACATCATATCATTCTATTGACATATAACTTTATAAGTATTTACACGTGTATTTAAAAGAGATATTGTGTTTGGTACAAATGACGTACGGGCTCTCTTAGTTTTCAAAACTGGAACTTTGTAGCGGCGGCCTGAAGGGAGGATGTGATATCCCGAATGTAAATAATGTGTTGGGTCAGATATGATTTTAACAGCTTGATTTAAGATTTGCCGCTCATATATTTCTGTTAAACATTCAAATTTGACCCCAGGGATTTTACTTGCAATGTTTACAATTTTGTTCACTTTATATTTCAGATGAACTGAGAGAGACCCGTACCAGCAATGAAATGAAAACGTTAAAATACTTTGGATAAATGCTACATAAAAAGAAGACATGACAGACGGGTTAACATTGAAAGATCTGAGTTTGCGCATGAGTTTTGGCACTGGAGAAGGAGATGAAAATAGGTTTTTAAGGAAGTGACCCCTGTGACCCCATTTGGGGTCACGGGGTCACGGGGTCACGAAATCTACAATTTAGAATCCCCATCGGCCAAGGAGTCTGCACACAACTTTTCAGCTTTCTTGACCTTTTGGCACTGGAGAAGGAGATGAAAATTGGTTTTTAAGGAAGTGACACCTGTGACCCCATTTGCACACAACTTTTCAGCTCTCTAGACCTTTTGGAACTGGAGAAGATGATGAAAATAGGTTCTTAAGGTTGTGACCCCTGTGACACCATTTGGGGTCACAGGGTCACCAAATCTACAATTTAGAATCCCCATTGGCCAAGGAGCAGAGATGCCAACCCTATGTTGAGCCTTAGTGTAATATTGGAGGTTAAAAAGTGTAATTTGAACTTATAAAGTGTAATACCTGTAACTCTCAGAGAAGTTTTAAAGAATAGTTCTTAACCGTTAACATGCGGATCCCAGACTGGTCCGGGAGGGCTATAAGCAATTCCTAGGTGCCTCATTCCGGTTCCCGGATACAACACTTAGAATTATTCACGGCCGTCTCTCAGTTTGCTAGCCGTGCCCGCAGTCGACTTGTCTCCGGGAGTCGCTCCATGAGAATCGCTGTACTAATGCTCCGTAGTTCGCCACAAGAACGAATCTTTGATCAATATCTGGTCGAAATGTCCAGCAAAAATTCACACCAATTTGCGTGTGCATTGTTGACCCGTATCGCATCGATAATTAGCTTTACAAAAGGCCAATTTATCTCTTATCGCCTTATCTCCCTGGGGGCTAATTATCAAGTGTCTGCACTGCCTTGGGGTGAGATAGGCCCGTACATGCTTATCTGTCTCGCGTCCCGCCACATGGGCAGATAGCCTCTAATTACGGGAAGATATTGCGATAAGCTACCTTTCTCTCGCACTTCGTATCATATGAACCAATGTTTTTAAATTTTTTTATACCAAAATAAAGAGGAAAGAATGGCCTTTATTCCCATCGCAATTGCGCTAACAAAACTGAAAATACAGCAATCGCACAGAGATAGGCGACTTTCGCACTTTTGAATTTTTAGACATGTGGCGCATTTACCCCAACATGCCTCGGCGCTCTATTTCTAAGAAACTACTTAGGATATTTTCAATTTTTTTTTATCAGTATATAGATAAAAGAATTGTCTTCGATTCCATATAAAATACGTGTAAATTTCGGCAATAACTTTTGATGCGCCAAGCGTTGCGCAGAAGGTGATATTCGGCTTTGAATAAGTGGCGCTCTTAGAGGAAAACATTGTAAAGAGGAAAACAATGTCTTTAATTCCATGTATAATGCGCATGTTTTTGTGAAGAACTCTGCATGTGCGAAGCGCCGCGCCAAAAGGTATAAGTTTCGCACTTCATAACTTTTGAACCGCAAGTCCAATTTTTATCATTTTACATCATTGTAAAGAGGAAAACATTGTCTTTAATTCCATATATAATGCGCATATGCACTATGCATGCGCGAAGCGCCGCAATATTGATGTACGCAAAAGTAAGAAGTATGATAAGATATAACTAAAATACTGTTCTTTTGATACGCAAATATAGTATGTTTTTGTTTAAACATCATTATTTATACTCACCGTCGATAGTTAACAATATGCCCGATTATCCTAATCTAATTCCGTCAACCTTCACACAGAGTAAGGATAGAGTTATCGCCGCTCTACCCTGTACCGAAACTCGCCACCAGGTGGTCAACCCTACGTCATCATTGCTTCTTCTGACGGTCAGAGAAAAAGCCGATCGTACAGAGGGGAGGCCGGGTGGGAGCTAGCGATTGTTAACTATCGACGGTAAGTATAAATAATGATGTTTAAACAAAAACATACTATTATTTAATATACTCTCCTCGATAGTTAACAATATGCCCGAATCCCACTGCTGGAGGTGGGAGCGAGAGGCTAAGGCGATAAAGCTCTATCTTACAGGAAGAGAGTTGGTGACTCAAGGCCGAACTAGAGTGACCCCCCCCATTGGGGCCCGCTAGTCAATAGGACTAGCCCTCGCCCAACCTCGCCATGCGAGGAGGCCCGCAACCGAAGTCGCCAACTGATATAAAGGACAACAGACACACAAATAGAATCAACCTCGGGTTTATTAAGAGGAAAAACATTAGTGAGCAAGAGGGTGACTCCTGCGATGAGGGCCCGAAGGAACTCGCTGTTGGGCGTACACCTGCACCCCCAGCCGGTTGATCCCCTCCAAGTCCTCGTTGGAGATGTCTCGCAGATAGTGGTTGGCGAACACCAGGCCTGACTTCCAGAAACAGCCAGCCATGATGTCCGCCACCGCCAAGTTGCTATGGAGGGCCATCGTCGCTGAGATGGCCCTTATCTCGTGCGGATTGGCCCTCGCTGGAGGGTTTAGACCCGCTGCCTTGTACGCGTCTAGCACCGCCGAACGGAGGTAGACGCGTAATTGTCTCTTGTCTAATTCCCGTACGCTGGTCTGGGAATGAGGGATGAAGAGTCTTCTCCTCCCCTGACGCAGCGTCCTGGTCCTCTCGGTGTAGATCCGAAGTGCTCGGACTGGACAGAGGAGGCGGTTCTCCTCGTCCGTCGGATCTATGTTACCTGAAATGGACGGTAGGGAAAAAGTCCTACCCAATCCGCGATTGCTGTCAGACGCTCCTTGAGATCTGGTGCGTCCACAGGGCCCATCAGTGGAGTGGCAGGCGCTTGGGGAGCCCCGTCCCCCAAGTCAGACGCCCCCCCCTCTCGGTCACTAACAGCCGTAGACGCGTGGTCCGAGGGGGTGGCGCCCGGGGAAATCACCACCACATGCCTCCTCTTGGGAGTGGAGGGCGCCACAGGGAGGTCGGAGAACAAACATCCTCCTCCTCAACCCTGGCATGAGCTCGTTCTCTTGCCACGAACATAGACGAAACCAGATCCTTCACTGAGGACATGATGTCGTCCGCCAGTTTCCTCTGGTCAAAAAAAGGGGGAGAGGAGATCCTCGACCTCTTCTTGTGTTTCCGGACGAAGAGGGGCGCCTGGCGGCCCTCAACTTGTGCTGCGTCTCAGATTTCTTCACCGCCGCGCGGTAATCAAGGTGTTCTGTGGGCGAGAGGTGTTCACACTCTCTGCACCTGTCCGACTCGCCGCACAAATTGCGACACAGGCGACAGAGCGAGTGTGGGTCGAAGCGCGCCGACTTCCTGGACCCACACCCACCACAGAAACCTGAGTAAGGATCCGACATCCCCGTAACACCCGCCGAGAAGGCTGTCCAAACCCAAAACGATTCCAAAGGACGTCGCTAGAGTGAGGCGGTAGAGCGCCTGAAGCTACAGGCGCCAGGCGCTGCAAAGCACCAGGCGCTGTCCAACGACAGGCGCTTCCAATCAGGCCGCCTAGTGAGGCGCCGCGCCTTACCGTAGGCAAGCGCTGTCCAAGCAAGCGCACACGGCCAGGCGGTGGACGGGAGGTCTACCGAAAGCCCAGCAGAGCTAACTAGCCTAAGCGAACCGACACGAAAAGCACGTGCGGCCCGGGCAGGCTGAAACAGACAACATTAGACAGAGTCACTGCAGTCAAGCACAAAACACAAGTACCCGACAAAGAGAGACGCTAACTGCCTCGACAGAAATAGCTAGGTCCCGCAAGGACACGCAAACGCAAGGGAAAGCAGTAAAAATAGAGCCATGGGCTCTGTAGCTCATCAGAATTTTAATGATTTTTTTATCTAAGGTTGAATATCTAAGTTATCTCAAGTAATACATTGTTAACAAGCAAAATAATATTGATTTTAGATCATGACCCCTGTGACCCACATTTGGAGTCACAGGGTCACCAATCCTACAATTAAGAATCACCTTTGACCAAAGAATCTCTACACAACAATTCACCTTTCTAGAGCTTTACATATAAACTGGAGAAGAAGATGAAAATAGGTTTTTGGGTCATGACCCGTGACCAAGATTGGGGTCACAGGGTCACAAAATCTACAATTTAGAATCCCCATTGGCCAAGGAGTCTGCACACAACTTTTCAGCTCTCAAGACCTTTTGGAACTGGAGAAGAAGATGAAAATAGGTTTTTAAGGATGTGACCCCTGTGACCCCATTTGGGGTCATGGGGTCACGAAATCTACAATTTAGAATCCCCATTGGCCAAGGAGTCTGCACATAAAATTTCAGCTCTGTGGAGTCATTGGTTCTGGAGAAGAAGTTGAAAAAGCGAAAAGTTTACGGATGGACGGACGGACGGACGGACGGATGGACGGACGGACGGATGGACGGACGCCGGACACCATGCCATGCCATAAGCCCATCGGGCCTTTCAGGCCTGATGAGCTAAAAAGTGATTGAAAAAAGGTTAATTAATATTCGAAATTCAGAGCCACCAAAAACACAAGTGTACTTGATGGCCGACAGAAAAGCAATGATGACGTGGGGTTGACCACCTGGTGGCGAGTTTCGGTACAGGGTAGAGCGGCGATAACTCTATCCTTACTCTGTGTGAAGGTTGTCGGAATTAGACAGATTAGGATAATCGGGCATATTGTTAACTATCGAGGAGAGTATATTAAATAATAGAGCTTTATAAACGATGAACAACTGTCATGACGGAATTTTGTTTCCAGTTTTGGAAAAAAAAATATAACATGAAAACGAAAATATATTTGAGTATTGGACCCGCCGCTCGGGGAAAAGCCTTTTCGTGGGATTATTTTCTTAGGAAAATATTTCACTTTTCGGTGTTTCTAAAAATGCGTGAACAGTTTTGTTACTGATGCCATTTGCAAAAGGTTTGCATTTCTAAAATTCAAATGCGAGGGCGCACCCTTCCAAACCATTTGAATTGAATTTATTATTTGATTTTTTACATTATTGAATAAAAGACGTTTCATTCAATAAGATTTGAACAATTATTTGTAAGTGTAGTGGACTGAAGTGAGCAGATGGAGAATTTGATTCCTCACCACTTTTATTACCAAAGTTTTTTCGCCATGACATAATGAGAAAAAATTCCCATTAACATGGGCGTGGTCAGTCATCTTCGGGACCGACCCACAACTATAAATATCTACCGGGGGGTGCGCTTTTGGTCGCCATCCCCTAACCTTTTTGTTCAAATTATATTTTTTTTTCTACTTTGAAATAATTAAAGGTTCGTGTCATTCCGAGGTATAAATGTTTCTGCTATATATGTCGAGAGGGCATGGGAAGCCATTCCCAATAGAATCCGGGATTCGTCCCAGAGGATTGTTCCTCGGAGTCTCTCGTTCTCAAAAGAGAACATGGGAAACCTGTCCGGCGATTGAATCCGGCGTCCGCCGGGGAAGACAGGGACGGGAATTCCCGGAGAGCATGGGAGTATGCTCCCATGGGTCCGGGCTCCGCCTCGAGAGACCGCTCCTTGGATGCTCTGCTTCTCGAAAAGAGAAGTCATTCGGCAAATGACAACCCGAGCTTCCCTGACATAGTAGTATATTTTCCGGGCCTCGCGCCCGGTGCTACACGTCCCCGAGGAAATCAGAAAATGGTCCGCCGGGAGGTTCTGAAACTGGCAAATGAACGTCCATGAAGCTCACATTCATTATCTCTGTATGTTTATTGTCTCTAATCACATGTTATATGTTGCATACATCTAACGCATTTTCAATCATTTATAGGTTGAAGCAGAATGCTGCGCGGACGTGGACGCGAGGCCCTGCTGCGACGGCCTAGGACGTTGCATACTAGGACACGCAGCTTTGAAGCCGTTTCAAGCGACGACGACTTCATCAACGAGATCCATGCTGATGAAGCCTCTGATATGGAGTTAACTGACAGTGATGGTAGCAGTGGTTTAGACAGTGATGATGCATATGATCGGGACACTGTAATAGATAGTGAACATGGTGACACAGATGGTATGAGTGACATAGAGACAGAGATTGCCAGAAACATTAAAGCCGCCGGTAATTCCACCGAAGAAGTCTTTAGTGGTTTTGAGGAGGAGTTTGCCGACATACCACAATATAATCAAGATAATTCACAGACGTTTGATGAGTGGCTGGATGGTTCGCGGCCACGTGTAAACTTGCCTTTCACTGGTCAAACTGGGTTGCGCCAGTTCATAGAACTTCCTGAGAACCCTGAACCTATTGACTTTTTCAATTTGTTTATACACGATGATGACTATCAGGATATGGCAACGGAAACCAATAGATATTTCAAACAAGCAATGGAGGACAAAATTCTAAGACCCCGTTCAAGAATGCAACAGTGGCAAGACACCAATGCAGAAGAGATGAAGGTATTTGTAGCCATGACAATAGCCATGTCATTAGTTGTGCAGAGAAACTATGCTGAGTACTTGTCAACAAGTGATGTTACCTCAACGCCTTTCTTTGCCAAGTGCATGCCCCGAGACAGGTTTTGGCTTCTTATAACCTACCTACATTTGTCTGACAACAAGAGGATGCCGGGCCGTAACACCCCGAACTTTTCACCAATAAATAAACTTGGACACTTGTATAACCGGATAGTTCACTGTTTTTCAAGAGTGTATAAACCGCATCAAAACATTTCAGTCGACGAGGGCATGGTGCCCTGGAAAGGTAACTTATCTTTCAAAGTTTATCTTCCCGACAAGCCTAAGAAGTATGGGATAAAGGCTTTCATGTTGTGTGACTCGCACAACGGATACGTTTGCAAGTTCAAACTCTACACTGGAAAAACGAATGAACCGGTTTCTGAAGGTGGCAAAACTTATGATGAAGTCATGGACTTGGTGAACGACTACGTTGGACAGGGGCACGCCGTTCCGAGTGAAGACCCTGAAGTGGTGGAAACAGGTTTGGTTTCACGTTCTCAACGTGCCTTGTTGAACTCTTATATCGTTTATAAAGAATATAGCAAAGATAAACCTCTAAAAACAAGTCGGGAATACAGGAAGGCTTTGGAGAAACATATAGTAACATTTGCGGACAAGGAACAAGTTCCATCACTGTGCAGACATCCCCGTGGTCGGCCGAGCACGAGCGATGAGAGTGTCACTCGTCTTCATGGACGTCACTTTCCGACGAAGATTGAGCCTGTCGGAAGGAAGAAAAATGTCACAAGGATGTGTGTGGTATGCACACGCCGTCCTCGCAAAACAGATAGAAGAAGACAATGGGCCAGCAAGGAAGAAAAAACGAGTAGGCAGAGAGTCTTCTTATGAATGTACAGATTGTAATGTTTCTCTGTGCGCCGCACCATGCTTCAAACTGTACCACACCGCCACTGACTATTCCAGGGCTTACATCACTGCCACGGAAAAAGAAAGAAATGAAGAAGGGAATGAAGAAGAGGAAAATTGACAGTAAAGATAGCCGAAGTGTGGATAACCAGTATATAATCATTATATACAGACCTTGTTAGGTCCCTAAAGCTGTTCTGCGCACTGCCGAAGGTAAATATGTGTTTCTATTTGTACATAAATGTAATGTAATTTCATTGTAATGTATGTCATTGCAAATAAAATATTTTTTATTTTATCAAAGAGACAGAGAAAGTGAATGCGAGCTTTCATTGGAAGTTCAGCCAGAACCGCATCATAAATAACACCCATAAATGCTGAACCAGGTGGCCAAATTTCATAAAACTTACATGGGAAAGAGGAAAGATTCGGCTTTGATTATATAAACATGCGGCAAGTGATGCGCCAGATGTTGCAAAAAGTTAGTTTTTCAAAAATGAATTCTCTAAGTACTGGGGGTGCCTTCCTTACGCTCTACATATATTGCGAACCATTTGATGTATTCCAATAATTTTTATATTATTGAAAAGAGGAATAAATTGTCTTCAAGTACATACGTGTTTCGCATGCGCGCGAACAAATTTAAGATTTTATAAGCTGGAAATAAAGACAAACTTTACACCGCGCAACATGTATTGCGTTCGCCGCGGTGATAAGTGTATACTGTGCTCATTAGTACCCATTAGTACCCATCGGCTCTGGCACCCTCGAGGAGGTCTCGAGGAGGTAACGGTACTGGAATTAGCCCAGTCCCGGGGGGACCAAGCGGTGCCAGTAACTTGGTGTGCGTCGGGACGCATTCACGTGGTACTGTCGGGGTAGCGTCACTCTCCTTTGGTTGGTTATATTTTCTGAACCATAGGTCGTATTCTAATATTCTTTATGTCATTGTAAAGAGGAATAAATTGTCTACAAGTACATATAAAATTTGCAATATGCGCGCTCAGGAGTTTTGATTTCATAAAGCTGGAAATAAAGACAAACTTTAGATGACAATAGAATTATAACCAAAGGTCGTATTCTAATAATTTTTATATCATTGTAAAGACAAACATCTGGTCTTCAAGTCCATATTTCAGTAGTGCGCTCCAAATTCATGATGTTATTAGGCCCGAATTAAAGACAATCTTTACAAAGTAATAGAAAAGTAAAGAAAAATCGTAAAAAAATAATTCAAAGTCGCGGGTATGAAGTAAACATTTGTGTACGGGTGCCGCGACTTGAATTTGTATTGAACGCCCGTATATTGCCCGTATTCGCCATGTAGATGCGGTATACTTCGTAAAAACGGTACCGGAATCGCCGCCTGGAAATTCCGCCAGCAGAGCTCGTTAGTGCCTAAGCTCAAAGTACTGCTGCGAGCTGCGAGCCTGTAAATTCCGCCACAGGGGCTAAAAATGGTAAAATATATATTGCAACGTAAGGGTTAAGGACTAAATCAATATCTAAAGGCACTCTACCTAGAGTAACATTTGTCATCTTTCATAATAATCTGTGGCGCTGAACTTGAAAATGTGTACAATCAAAATATAATGAAAGGCATTTTCGCATGGATTTCCACATGAACAGCTGGGGTCACTGACTAAGCCTATTCTAAATAAATCATAGTTTAATTGACTACACACATGTCTAAGCTTTGTGTGCAAAATATTCAGATATCTATTTCCTATTGAAAAATATTCTGGCGCTGTATCAGGTGGCTTTTGAAGGTTACATTTGAAATGCGAAATGGATGGACAGTTTCTTATTTCAAGGGGAAGATTATTCCAATGTCGAATTACCGAAGGGAAGAAGGATTCATGAGATTCCTTAATTCTTGAAAAGGGGAGCTGCAGATTTTCCGAATTTCTGAGGTTATAGCTCATATAATTACCCACCTTTTCAGGCAATAGTTCATAAAGATTATTTGGTGCAATATTATTGAAGATTTTAAACAACAAGCACAATTTTCGTTTACGTCTACGCTCTATCAACGATTCCCAACCAATTTCATAATACAATATTAGATAATTTGGTGCAATATTATTGAAGATTTTAAACAACAAGCACAATTTTCGTTTACGTCTACGCTCTATCAACGATTCCCAACCAATTTCATAATACAATATTCTTCTGGAAACATAACTTGGAAGTCCTGTAACTATTCTGGCAGCTTCCAGTTGTTGTTTTTCTAGTTTTTCTGCTTGTTCTAATGCACACCCATCCCACACTTCACATGCATATTCAAAATGTGGCCTAACGTACACTTTATAAATCATACTTAACGTCTTTCTTTTCCTTAGAGAACTAATCATTCTAGCAGTGACCTTCAATATGTTGTTGATATGACAAGCCCATTTGCCGTCTGAGGAGAATGTTAGTCCAAGATGTTTGTGACTTTCAACTTGCTTTATCAATTTATTGTCAAATGATAATTCAATGTCATTAATTTCCCTTTTCAGAGTGAATATTACAGACTCTGTTTTATCAGGATTATACGAAATTAGCCAATCTTTTGCCCAAGTATTTAGTTTCTTAACCCTTACGTTGCGTATATATATTTTACCATTTTTAGCCCCTGTGGCGGAATTTACAGGCTCGCAGCTCGCAGCAGTAGTTTGAGCTTAGGCACTAACGAGCTCTGCTGGCGGAATTTCCAGGCGGCGATTCCGGTACCGTTTTTACGAAATATGCCGCATCTACATGGCGAATAAGGACTATATACGGGCGTTCAATACAAATTCAAGTAGCGACGCCCGTACACAAATGGCTAATTCACACCCGAAACTTTGAATGAATTTTCTATGATTTTTCGTTTTTATTCTATTACTTTCGAAAGATTGTCTTTAATTCGGGCCTCGTAACATCATAAATACCAAACGAAAAAAAATCCATTTATATACAGAATTGAAGACAAGATGTCTAGATTCACAATGATATAAAAATTATTAGAATGCGACCTTTGGTTATAATTCTATAGCTATGTAAAGTTTGTCTTTATTTCCACCTATAAAATCGTCAATACTTACAACATGTATGCGGCATTGCAAACAGTCGTTCATCGCACTTTTCCAAGAAATCATAATCTCGAACCAGTTGACAAATAAGCACATGTCAACCCAAGTATGGTTATGTTGTTTGACTTTTCAAATAAACGCTAACCTCGAACCATAACTGATGAAAATATGTTGATTAGTTTGTGTGCCGTTTGGTTTCACATGCCTCTCAGAAAGGTATAATTGTATCTTTATTTCTGTGAATAAATATGCGCATTTTATATAGAATAAAAGATTATTCTTTTCGGTTTATTGTGATATAAAAATTATGAAAATGCATTCAGTATTTTAGCCGTGATAAATGTTTTAGAAGTTGTGAAAATCGCCGATTGTTTCAAAATTTATGAAGTGTAAACATGACCTTTTTCACGGCGCTTGCTGTGTCTTTATTATTTTTTTGAGATTTTCTAATTTTATATGGGAATGTAGTCCATTGTTTCCCCTTTATTTTGCCGTATTTTTTTTTTAAAACAAACAATTCGCTCACATGATATGAAGTGCGGGAGTAAGGCGAGTTAGCGATTTTTTTCCCCGTCTCGCGAGATGCGAGGCAGATAGCAGTCTCGGGCGAGGCAAACCCGAGGCAATACAAACACGTGGGTGAAAATAGCCTCAAGCGAATTAATGCTTCGGGGGCTAAGCCCGACAAAATTGGCCTTTTGTAAAGCTAATTATCAATGCGTTACGGGTCAACAATGCACACGCAATTTGGTGTGAATTTTACTTGATATTTCGACCGGACATTCACACAGACTCGTTATCGTGGCTATCTGCGAGATGTATGTAAACAAGTTTTCATGTGGCGATATACGGACACACTTCGTCTCGCATTTCGCCTGGGGGGCAAATATAATTATTACTGACCCGGTAAATGCACTAAGTCCAACGTACGGGTCTCGCCAAGGGTTCTAACATTTTTCTCTATGAGCCTCCCGGATAATTACGGGACCCGCAAGTTAAGGGTTAAGATTTGTGTTCATTTCCACTTCTAATATATCACCTTCTTTGAATTTTGTACCAAGTGAGGTATCATCGGCAAACAGTCTTGTCATACAAGCAAGATCATCAGCTACATCATTAACATAAACAATGAAAAGAAAGGGGCCAAGCACTGACCCCTGAGGAACACCTGCGTCTAGTTTTCGGGGCTTGGATAACGCTCCATTTACAAATACCTGTTGGCTTTTACTACTTATATAACTCGCCAACCACTCTAACAAATTACCTGTAATATAGTGCTGTGTATTGCCTGAATTTTTGTATTGCGATACGTATTGCCGAACTGTAATGTATTGCAATACGTACCACAATATATTGCAAGATCCTCTGACAATGAGATATTTCTCTAGAAACCAGTTTAACTAGTGCCAATGATATTGCAACATGCTAAATGAACTCTACATTCAACTTTTATACTTCTTTTTGCAGTTTAAACAAGACACATTTGATAAAATGATCGGATCTTTAAAAAGATCATTTGTAATACATCGCAACACACATTCTAGCACTTATAATAATTTTCTTAATACAAGTTAAGCCAGTTAATGTGCCTTTTACAAGAAAAATAAATAAAATTGACCTAATATTTGTTGGTGCAATATATTGCGATATGAAAATCGTATTGCAATACGCGTATTGCACAACTCTGTATTGCAATATATTGGTATTGCAATAATATTGCACAGCCTTACTGTAATACCATAGCGTTCAAACTTAAACAAAAGGCCTTTGTGCCATACCCTGTCAAAGGCTTTTGATACATCACAAAAAACAATACAATGGTTTTCTTTACTATCCAATGAGGTACAAATTTGATGATAAAGTTCTACTAATTGATGAACAGTAGAATGACCTTCCTGGAAGCCAAATTTGAAATTTGTACAAGAGTTTGTTAAAAAGGAAATAATTATGTAAATGTTTAAAAAGTACTCTTTCGAATAGTTTACCAATGCAACTGATTAAAGAAATTGGTCTATAATTTGATGCAATAGCAGGGTCTCCCTTTTTAAACAAGGGCATAACATTAGCATTCTTCCATTCTGAAGGGAAAACACATGTTGATAATGATTTATTAAAACGTAATTACAATGCTTCACTGACTGTTTCTACAGTTTTCTTCAACAATCTATGACTAATTTTATCAGGACCAGAAGCCTTATTGACATGTAAACACTTAAAGGAACACTGTGCTCCTGAATAAAACACTGGAAAGCGTAAATTCAATTAGTGGGAAAATGGAACTAGCGTTACTCCTACGCAGCTATGTTTCCGTTGCGCAGTGGCCTACTCGCCACTACTTGCCGTACAAGCGCGAATATGAATGCATTTTAATCGAAACAAATACTTCTAACTGTCTGTTTTGTTTTACATGGTAATTGTCTCTTATCATGATAAAAAAAAGAAGGGAATCGGCAAACTAGCTAAAGGACTTACGTATCGCTCTTCAAGAAACATGTATCTATATATCATTTTGTAAATAACAAAAGTACAATTGTGATGATTTTGCAAGTATTTCGCATGCGAATATAGCAATATACAATGATGACAAAGATTAGAATAACGAACCTGTTTTCTCCATGAGCTTAATAAGCCATGCATGTACTATAATAATCGTCCTATGTCAGCGATAAGTTATTCTTCAAATGCCAAATCTGCTTGTTGGAGGTTTTTCGCCAAAGAACACAGAATACAAAGCTCATCCTATCCCTAAATTCCATTTGTGAAATATGTTCCAACCTTTCAGTGAACGTTTAATTGGCTGACAAATATCTAGACTGACAGTCGCATTAATGTTATTTCATGATTGTTTGTGTGTCACCAAGACCAGACTTTTGACAATTAACATGACAATTGAAATGCCGCCGGTCACCGACATGCCATTTATTATATAATTGAAACGGTCAAATAAACTTGTTATCTGTAAAAACATAATTACACTACTCAGCGTATATGAATTTGTTCAGCTTAATTGCGTAAACTAATTTGCTGTCACAACACTTCTCTCCTTTGAAGAAACATCTATATGGTATGTTAAATTGAGAATTTGTATTGGAGCTATCATCGTCTTTACCCTACCATTACGTTTTCATTTACGAGAGTGTGTATTAGGCTGCATCTGGTAACATAATTCATTCATTCGATCGTGTTCTATAAATGTGTATAATCATATTGTATATGTGTACGTGTACAATGGTGCAATCTTAATGTTAATTTCACTGAGCTTGTTGAAAATCTTATACATAAAATATTTTGTTTATGGTTTGCATTACATTAAAATATGTTGATTGACACACTTATAATTATAGTAACCTTTTATATCTGATACACAATGTAACTTTATTACACTTATTTTTTTTTTTGGAAATGTTTTTATTCACTTCAGTTGGATACAATCAATGGTGGGTACAATTGAGATGGAAAACAAGAATTTATGACATAATATACATAAACAGATGACAAAGTATATTTTACAATCAGCATTCGGAATAGAGAATACATATGAAAAGATTTATCCCTCATAGGTGATCGGGATACGAAAACATCTTTGAGACGCATCCATTTTCTATCGAAAGAATTCAAGTTAAAATTTTTACGTGCAATATATTTCTCGATGTCAAAAACATCTTTTAAAATCTTTGTAAATATTGTAAAGTTTGGTTTCAAACGTTTGATATTCATAACAAATATATGACGTTTAGCTAACAATATTATGTGATTTAGCAAGTTGCTATTGGTTGCACAAAATAATATATCCAGTGTTGAAATTTCGAATGTTTGATTGAGTGATCTGTTAAAGAAGTTGGCGATTTCGTTCCAAAACATTCGAATGATTGGGCATTCCACATATACATGGTAAATATTCTCACTTGCTCCACATGATTCGCATATATCATTATCAACTAGTTTCATTTTTAGCAACACCCGTTTCGTATAGATGGCTCTATGGATAAACTTGTATTGAAATTCCAAAAGCTTAGTATCTTTGGTTGATTGTCTATATTTAAAAAATGTTGAATTCCAATTGATTAAATCGTTTAATTCATTATGCGATTTGTTGCATACGTTTGGTAATGTACCTGTTGCTTCAGATATAAGATTGTCATAAAATAATCTTGATCCCTTTACAGGAGCAATAAGATCCTTCCAAGGAGAATCAAATGGCATATCCCTTACGGTTGACAAGTCAAATGAGCGAATGACATCTTTCCATTTTCTTGGAATGCTAAGGATGACTCCATTAAGATCAAGCACTGTGCCTTTAACATCATATTTTGTTTTGATTTCTGCAAATGTTAAGAATTCGTGATCTTTGCAAATGTCTTTTACATGAACTATACCTTGTTTGAGCCAGTTATTGATGATCAGATTTGGATTGCAACTCTGGTGATTTAACCAGAGAGGTTGCATACGTATTTCATTAATATTATCATTGACTACATGACATTTGATATACCTATGCCAAGTATCGAGTGCATCTTTCCAAAAGGGATTTTGCGGTTTGTATTTTTTATTGATGTTCGCGCCTACCTGAAGAATATATCTAATGGGAAAACCGGCTAGGTTATAGTCGTTTGACATCGAAACGTATTTCTTCAAGCAAGAGATTTTCAATGCATCAATAAATGATTTGACATTAACCATCCTTAGACCACCTTCTTCATATTTTCGCATTAAGTTTATTTGTTTTATTTTGTCTCTCTTTCCGTCCCAGATAAAGTTGAAAAATAATCTGTTCAAGTTTGTTATAAAATCTGTAGTGGGATTTGGAAGAGAAGCAAAAATATGAACAATAGTAGATAAAGCCAATGTTTTGATAACAGTTATTTTTCCTATCATGGTTAAATGTCGTTTTTTCCAGTTCAAAAGAATTCTTTTTATGTTTTCAAGTCTTTTCTTTGTATTGTTCACCCAAAGGTTTTCTAAATTTGCATTCAATTTTATTCCCAGAACTTCAAAGTTTTCCTTATGCCAGTCTAGTTTATAATCATGGGATAACATTATATCACTTCCAGCCATTGCTCCAAGCCAAACTGCTTTGGTTTTGTCCACATTTATTTGAAGACCAGACATGTGATAAAATGTTATGAGTGTCTTCATGGCTTCATTAAGAGAGGTATCCGAACCATCTAAGAATAATTCCGTATCGTCGGCGTATTGACCAATGATATATTCCATTTCGTTGAGGAGAATGCCTTTTATATTTTCATTAGGTCTTCAAAACTATGTCTGGAAGACCTATTGTTATTATCGTGTTTTTTTTTTTTTTTTTTATTATTATTTGACCCTTTTTTTGTCCAGAAGATTCCGGCTTAACCCTTTGACCGATTTTCATGAAATTTTCAGTGACGATAGTCTGTAACCTGAATTGGTGCACTACGTAGCCCGATTTTGGATTTTCGACTTCTTTCGCGAGTTATCTCCCCTTGAAGTCAAAACTTTATACCTTAATATCTCGAAAACTAATCAATATATTTGCTCAAAACTTGCACCACTATGTGGGCAACAACATTCCTCATCGATTAAGCCTACAGCGGTTTTCGGCCGTAATAATAGATTTTTTTCTATTTCACAAAAACTGAAAATTTTGTGAACTTTCGCGGTTTTGAGGGTACGCGTCTTTGAAAATCTTCTCCTAATTCACGGCAATACATACAGCTATGTGTGATAGCTCATTTTAAAGATAAATGAATTCCTGAGAGGACTGTTTTGGCCGATTTTTGATTTTCGACTTCTTTCGCGAGTTATCTCCCCTTGAAGTCAACACTTTGTACCTTAATATCTCGAGAACTAATCAATATATTTGCACAAAACTTTCACCACTATGTGGGCAACAACATTCTCCATCGATTAGGCATATAGCTGTTTTCGGCCGTAATAATAGATTTTTTGCTATTTCGATAAAACTGAAAATTTTGTGAACTTTCGCGTTTTTGAGGGTACGCGTCTTTAAAAGTCTTCTCCTAATTCACGGCAATACATACAGCTATGTGTGATAGCTCATTTTGAAGATAAATGAACTCCTGAGAGGACTGTTTTGGCCGAATTTTTAATTTCTTCCTAAAATTTTAAAAATATGTCCTTGAACATGGTCATTTTTTAAAAGTGTGTTCTTCTACTGTATGTTCAAAGGGACAGTTGGTTACATCTAATTAAGTGGAAATTAAAGCACAAGTTTTTCTATGTGACACCTTAGTATGAAAATATTAACCATTTTGTCTTAATCGTGAGAAAGATCATGTAGGGGTCCATTAATAATCAATTGTTACATTTTAAGAGGGTCATTGTTTTTGGAGAATTTTTGTAAAATAACTACTGAAGATAGAGACATATTTGATAGCTCATTTTAAAGCATACTAACTGGCGAATAACCGGGAGTCCAGCATGGAGTTCAAGGTCAAGCAGAAGTCTTGAAGACCTAAGTATTGCCTTGGCAATCCTAGTTAGGTCTTCAAGACTACGTCTGGAAGACCTATTGTTATTATCGTGTTTTTTTTTTAGGTCTTCAAGACTACGTCTGGAAGACCTATTGTTCTTATCCTGATTTTTTCCTTTTTTATTATTATTTGTACTTTTCTTGTGCGCCGTGTACAGCAAAATTGACTGCACCGATATCAATGAAACTAGCACAATTGATGGGCATAGGTGTAAGCTCGTGGCGTACGAAGCCCGATTTTTGATTTTCGCCCTCTAAAAGGGGAGGTAACTCAAAACGTCAAAACAATTCAAATTGCAATATCTCGAAAACTTATTAACTTATTTGCAAACAAATTGCACCAAAACGTAGGCGACAACTTGTTTCATCGAATGATGTCATAGCGAATTTCGGCCGTAATAATAGATTTTTTGCTATTTTGAAAAAACTGCATTTTTTTGAATTTTTTGCAGTTTGAGGGTTCACGTCTTCAACAATCTTCTTCTCCAGATCGGCAATACATAGAAACTCATACAAAAGCTCATTTGAAAGCTGAAATACTGCTGTTTATATGAATCTATCAACCTCGGCTCTACATCAAACCGTTTTCTGGTTACAGCATTTTGAAAAATGACCTTTTTGAAAATGCAGATTTCTGGGCAATGAATTTGCAGAGACCTAACTCTGTTTGTGTCTCGTTTACAACGAAATTGACTACACCTACATCAATGAAATTGATAGAAGTAATGGGCCTAGGTATAAGCCTGTGGCGTACGAAATCCGATTTTTAATTTTCGGCCTCTAAAAGGGGAGGTAACTCAAAACGTGAAAAAACTTTAAATTGCAATATCTCGAAAACTTATCAAGATAATTGCACAAAACTACCACCAAAATGTAGGCGACAACTTGTTTCATCGAATGATGTCATAGCGTATTTCGGCCGTAATAATAGATTTTTCGCTATTTTAGAAAAACTGTAAATTTCTCGACTTTTCGGGTTTTGAGGGTACACTTCTTCAAAAATCTTCTTCTCGAGATTGGCAATACATAGAGACTCATACATTAGCTCATTTGGTAGCTGAAAGAATGTTCTTTATATGAATCTATCAACCTCATCTCTAGATCAAAACATGTCCATGTTACAGAATTTTAAAAATGTAACTTTTACATCATGTAGGGGTCCATTAATGGGTGAGGGTTTCAAAGGGTTATTGTCTTTGGAGATTTTTTGTAAAATAACTATTGAAGATAGAGACATGTTTGATAGCTCATTTTAAAGCAGAGAAACTGGTGAATAATCGAGAGTCCAATATGGAGTTCAAGGTCAAGCAGAAGTCTTGAAGACCTAAGTATTGCCTGTGGCAATCCTAGTTAGGTCTTCAAGACGAATGTCTGAAGACCTATTGTTATTTGTATGGCCTTTTTTCTTCTTATTATTATTTGTACGATTTGGTGCGCCTCACTGTGACGTAACGACTGAACCGATTTGCACGAAATTTTCAGGGATTATAGCTTGCTACAAAAACTAGCCCTGTACGTTCGCCGATTTTGGATTTTCGACTTTTTTCTTGAGTTATCTCCCCTTGAAGTTGAAATTACAAACCTCAATAGCTCGAATACTAAGTAAGATATTTTCATAAAACTTTCACCAAAATGTGGGCATCAACATTCCCCATCGATTTGGCCTATAGTGGTTTTCGGCCGTAATAATAGATTTTTTTCTATTTCGAAAAAAATGAAAATTTTGTGAACTTTCGCGGTTTTCAGGGTACGCGTCTTTAAAAATCTTCTCCTAAATCACGGCAATACATACAGCTATGTGTGATAGCTCATCTTAAAGCTAATTAAAAGTAGAAAAAAGTGATCATGAAAGAATTTTAAATTTCGTCCACGAATTTCAGGAATATGCCCTTGAATATGGACCTTTTTTTAAAAGAGCGTTTCTAGGCTATATGTTCAAAGGGGCATAACTCTGTTACAAATGAACTTATGTCAAAGTTAATTATTGCTATCTCTTCCATGTAACTAGTTAAACAATTCCACAACATATCATTGTCATGTAAAAGTTGATAGTATCGACACAATTTGTACGTATTTCCAAAAATATAAATTTTGGGGATTTTGAGACTTTTCGAGGGGTACTTTCTTTGTAGAATTTTCCATTGTAAACCACTGAAGATACAATTATGTTTAATATATCATCGTGAAGTAGAGATGTCCTTTATTTAGGTAAATAAATTTCAAACAGTTTTCTGTCATAGTTTATGTGTGACAAGTCATAGAAGATTGCCATTTTTCAGAACTCGCCATTTTCAGCCATGTTTAAAGGATCATTACTGCTTAACTTCTTACGCTATTGAAATTTTGCATACACCTCCGTATGCACAATTTCAAGAAGAGCAACTTTTATGTTGACCGCTTTCATCAAAAAGTTGATAGTTAAGCCTCGAACATCGCAAACGATGTCTAGGGGTCCAAATTTAAGCATTTTTGAGTATTTTCTTGAATATTCAGAACAGCATAACGCATTAATTATGTATGCAATCTAAATGATGATTGCATCTTCTTAAGTGGAAATTAAAGCACAACCTTTTCTATGTTACACCTTAGTATGGAAATATTAACCATTTTGTCTTAATCGTGAGAAATGTAATGTAGGGGTCCATTAATATGTGATTTTTCCGTTTTCAGAGGGGTACCTTCTTTGGAGAATTTTTGTAAAAAAACTACTGAAGATAGAGACATGTTTGATAGCTCATTTTAAAGCGGAGAAACAGACGAATAACCCTAAGTCCAACATGGAGTTCTAGGTCAAGCAGAAGTCTTGAAGACCTAAGTATTGACGCGTCAATCCTAGTTTCTTATTATTATTATTTGTACGTTTTTGTGCGCCGGATTCTGAAGTAACGGCTGAACTGATTTGCATGAAATTTTCAGGGATGATAGTCTATGACCTAACCTAGTTAATAGCGAGCCACTTTTTGGAATTTCGACTTCTTTCGTGAGTTATCTCCCCTTGAAGTTGAAACTTCAAACCTCAATAGCTCGAAAACTTATCAAGATATTTTCATAAAACTTTCACCAAAATGTGGGCAACAACATTCCCCATCGATAAGGCCTATAGCTGTTTTCGGCCGGCAGGATAGATTTTTTGCTATTTCGAAAAAACTGAAAATTTTGCGCACTTTCGCGATTTTTAGGGTACGCGTCTTTGAAAATCTTCTCCTAAATCACGGCAATACATACAGCTATGTGTGATAGCTCATCTGAAAGCTAAATGAATTTAGAAAAAAGTGATCTCGCCCGAATTTTGAATTATGGCCTCGAATTTTAGTAATGTGTCCTTCAATATGGACCTTTTTGAAAATGGCGTTTTTCGGCTCTATGTTCAAAGGAGCCTAGCTCTGTAACAAATTGACTTATATCAAAGTTACTTACTGTTATCTCTTTCTTATAACTTGTTAAACAATTCCACAATATATCATTATCATATAAAAATTGATAGTATCGACACAATTTGGACGTATTTCCAAAAAAGTAAAATTCTGTGATTTTGAGACTTTTCGAGGGGTATTTTCTTTGAAGAATTTTCGATTGTAAACCACTGAAGGTACAATTATGTTTAATACCTCAGGTTGAAGCAAATATGTCCTTTATTAACAATAATAAATGTCAAGCTTGTATCTGTAATGCTTTACTGTGACAAATCATAGAACTTTGTCATTTTTCGAAAATCGCCATTTTCAACAAACTTCACAGGATCATGACTGCTTAACTAATTGAGATATTGGAATGTTATTGATACCTTCGTATGCATAATTTCAAGATCTACAACCTCTATATTGTACTCTTTCATCAAAAAGTTGATAGTTAAGCTCCGAACATCGTAAACGTTGTCTAGGGGTCCACATTTTAGCATTTTTTAGTATTTTTGTAATATTCAGAAAAACATAACGCATTAATTATGTATGCAATCTAAATAATGATTACATCTACTTAATTGGAAATTAAAGCACACAATTTTGTATGTTGCAAGTTAGTATGAAAATATTAACCATTTTGTCTTAATCGTCAGAAAGGTCATGTAGGGGTCCATTAAAAAGCAATTGTTCCATTTTCAGAGGGTCATTGTCTTTGGACACTTTTTGTAAAATAACTACTGAAGATAGAGACATGTTTGATAGCTCATTTTAAAGCGGAGAAACTGATGAATAACCGAGAGTCCAACATGGAGTTCAAGGTCAAACAGAATCTTGAAGACCTAAGTATTGACGCGTCAATCCTAGTTTTTTTTTATTATTATTTGACCTTTTTTTGTCCAGAGGATTCCCGCGTAACCGCTTGACCGATTTTCATTAATTTTTCAGTGATGATAGTCTGTCAACTGAACTGGTGCACTACGAAGCCCGATTTTGGATTTTCGACTTCTTTCGCGAGTTATCTCCCCTTGAAGTAAAAACTTTAAACCTCAATAGCTCAAAAACTTATCAAGATATTTTCATAAAACTTTCACCAAAATGTGGGCAACAACATTCCCCATCGATTAGGCCTATAGCGGTTTTCGGCCGTAATAATAGATTTTTTGCTATTTCGATAAAACTGAAAATTGTGTGAACTTTCGCGGTTTTGAGGGTACGCGTCTTTGAAAATCTTCTCCTAATTCACGGCAATACATACAGCTATGTGCGATAGCTCATTTTGAAGATAAATGAATTCCTGAGAGGACTGTTTTGGCCGAATTTTGAATTTCTTCCTAGAATTTTTAAAATATGTCCTTGAACATGGTCATTTTTAAAAAGTGCGATTTTCTACTATATGTTCAAAGGGACATAACTCTGTTAATAACGAACGCATTCCAAAGTTACTGATTTCCATCTCTTTGTGATAACTAGTTTAACAATTTCATAACATATCATTATCATATAAAAGTTCATAATTTCGGCACAATTTGGACATATTCTCAAAAAAGTAAAATTTTGTGATTTTGAGCATTTTCGAATGGTATATCCTTTGGATAATTATTGATTATGAACCAATGACGACAAGAAGACTTTAAATAGATCATGTTGAAGTAGAAACGTCATTTATTAATGACAATATTTTTCGAGCATGTATCTGTCATAGTTTATATGTGACAAGTCATAGAACATTGTCATTTTTCGAAAATCGCCATTTTTAGCATAGTTGAAAGGATCATAACTGCTTAACTAATAAAGATATCAAAATTGTATTTACACCGTCGGATGCACAATTTCAAGAACAACAACGTTTCTGTTGTACCCTTTCATCAAAAAATTGATAGTTAAGCTCCGAACATCGCAAAGGTTGTCTAGGGGTCCAAATTGTAACATTTTTGAGTAATTTCTTTAACATTCAGAATAACATAACGCATTACTTATGTATACAAAATGATGATAACATCTCCTGAAGTAGAAATTAAAGCACAACATTTTCATTGTAACACCTTAGTATGAAAATATTAACCATTTTGTCTTAATCGTGAAAAAGATCATGTAGGGGTCCATTACTATGTGATTTTTCAATTTTCAGAGGGGTACCTTCTTTGGAGTTTTTTTGTAAAATAACTACTGAAGATAGAGACATGTTTGATAGCTCATTTTAAAGCAGAGAAACTGGTGAATAACCGAGAGTCCAACATGGAGTTCAAGGTCAAGCAGAAGTCTTGAAGACCTAAGTATTGACGCGTCAATCCTAGTTAGGTCTTCAAGACTACGTCTGGAAGACCTATTGTTCTTATCCTGATTTTTTCCTTTTTTATTATTATTTGTACTTTTCTTGTGCGCCGTGTACAGCAAAATTGACTGCACCGATATCAATGAAACTAGCACAATTGATGGGCATAGGTGTAAGCTCGTGGCGTACGAAGCCCGATTTTTGATTTTCGCCCTCTAAAAGGGGAGGTAACTCAAAACGTCAAAACAATTCAAATTGCAATATCTCGAAAACTTATTAACTTATTTGCAAACAAATTGCACCAAAACGTAGGCGACAACTTGTTTCATCGAATGATGTCATAGCGAATTTCGGCCGTAATAATAGATTTTTTGCTATTTTGAAAAAACTGCATTTTTTTGAATTTTTTGCAGTTTGAGGGTTCACGTCTTCAACAATCTTCTTCTCCAGATCGGCAATACATAGAAACTCATACAAAAGCTCATTTGAAAGCTGAAATACTGCTGTTTATATGAATCTATCAACCTCGGCTCTACATCAAACCGTTTTCTGGTTACAGCATTTTGAAAAATGACCTTTTTGAAAATGCAGATTTCTGGGCAATGAATTTGCAGAGACCTAACTCTGTTTGTGTCTCGTTTACAACGAAATTGACTACACCTACATCAATGAAATTGATAGAAGTAATGGGCCTAGGTATAAGCCTGTGGCGTACGAAATCCGATTTTTAATTTTCGGCCTCTAAAAGGGGAGGTAACTCAAAACGTGAAAAAACTTTAAATTGCAATATCTCGAAAACTTATCAAGATAATTGCACAAAACTACCACCAAAATGTAGGCGACAACTTGTTTCATCGAATGATGTCATAGCGTATTTCGGCCGTAATAATAGATTTTTCGCTATTTTAGAAAAACTGTAAATTTCTCGACTTTTCGGGTTTTGAGGGTACACTTCTTCAAAAATCTTCTTCTCGAGATTGGCAATACATAGAGACTCATACATTAGCTCATTTGGTAGCTGAAAGAATGTTCTTTATATGAATCTATCAACCTCATCTCTAGATCAAAACATGTCCATGTTACAGAATTTTAAAAATGTAACTTTTACATCATGTAGGGGTCCATTAATGGGTGAGGGTTTCAAAGGGTTATTGTCTTTGGAGATTTTTTGTAAAATAACTATTGAAGATAGAGACATGTTTGATAGCTCATTTTAAAGCAGAGAAACTGGTGAATAATCGAGAGTCCAATATGGAGTTCAAGGTCAAGCAGAAGTCTTGAAGACCTAAGTATTGCCTGTGGCAATCCTAGTTATTATTATTATTATTTATACCGATGTTGTGCCACGGATTCAGAACTAACGGCCGGACCAAATTTTCTGAAACTTTCAGGGATGATAGTCTGTGACCCAACTTAGATGATAACGAGCCGGATTTTGGATTTTCGACTTCTTTCTTGAGTTATCTCCCCTTAAAGTCAAAACTTCAAACCTCAATAGCTCGAAAACTTATCATGATATTTTCAAAAAACTTTCACCAAAATGTGGGCAACAACATTCCCCATCGATTAGGCCTATAGCGGTTTTCGGCCGTAATAGTAGATTTTTTGCTATTTCGAAAAAACTGACAATTTTGTGAACTTCCGCGATAATGAGGGTACGCGTCTTTAAAAATCTTCCCATAAATAACTGGAACACATACAGCTATATGTGATAGCTCATTTGAAAGCTAACTGAATTTAGAAAAAAAGTATTGTGGCCGAATTTTGAATTTGGACCTTGAATTCGAGTAATCTGCCCTTGATTATGGTCCTTTTTAAAATGGGCGTGTTTCGGCTCCATGTTAAAAAGGGGTATAACTCTGTTACGAATAAAGTTATGTCGATGTTACTTATTGTAGTCTCTTTCTTATAACTAGTGCAACAATTCCATAACATATCCTTATCATATAAAAGTTGATAGTTTCGGCACAATTTGGACATATTCCCCAAAAATCTAAATTTTGTGATTTTGAGACTTTTCGAGGGGTACTTTCTTTGTAGAATTTTCGATTGTAAACCACTAAAGATACAATTATGTTTAATATATCATCGTGAAGTAGAGATGTCCTTTATTAAGGGGAATAAATTTCGAACAATTTTCTGTCATAGTTTTTGTGTAACAAGTCATGGAAGATTGCCATTTTTCAGAACTCGCCATTTACAGCCAAGTTTAATGGATCATCACTGCCTTACAAATTAAGATATTGAAGTTGTATTTGCACCTTCGGATGCACACATTCAAGAACAACAACTCATTTATTGAACTCTTTCATCAAAAAGTTGATAGTTAAGCTCCGAGCATCGCAAATGTTGTCTAGGGGTCCAAATTAACGCATTTTTGAGTATTTTCTTGAATATTACAAACAACATAACGCATTAATTATACATGCAAACGTAATGATGATTACATCTACTTAGGTGGAAATTAAAGCACAATATTTTCTATGTCGCACCTTAGTATCAAAATATCAACCATTTTGTCTTAATCGTGAGAAAGGTCATGTAGGGGTTCATTAATAACCGATTGTTCCATTTTTAGAGGGTCATTGTCTTTGGAGAATTTTTGTAAAATAACTACTTAAGATAGAGACATGTTTGATAGCTCATTTTAAAGCAGAGAAATTGGTGAATAACCGAGAGTCCAACATGGAGTTCAAGGTCAAGCAGAAGTCTTGAAGACCTAAGTATTGACGCGTCAATCCTAGTCTTATTATTATTATTATTCCGTCGTATCTTGTGAACACGATTCAGCAAAAACGGCTGAATCAATCTGCTTGAAATTCACGGGGATGATAGACATTGTCGAGATCTCGCTCTGTACGAAGCCCGAATTTTGAAATTCGACCTGGTTCTTGAGTTATCTCCCCTTGAAGTTGAAATTTCAAACCTCAATAGCCCGAAAACTATTCAAGATAATTTCACAAAACCTTCACCAAAATGTGGGCAACAACATTCCCCATCGATTAGGCCTATAGCGGTTTTCGGCCGTAACAATAGATTTTTTACTATTTCACAAAAACTGAAAATTTGTGAACTTTCGCGAGTTTGAGGGTACGCGTCTTCAAAAATCTTCTCCTAAATAACGGCAATACATACAGCATCATGCTATAGCTCATTCGAAAGCTAAAAGAATGCTGCATAAAGTAATCCCCCCAACCCTTGCTCTATTTTAAACAGTTAGCGAGCTACAGCAAATTGAAAATTGAACTTTTTTTTAAACTTATTTTTAGGGCTCGCACTGAAAGGGACATAACTCTGTAACAAATGAACTTATGTCAAAGTTACTGACTGGAATCTCTTTCTAATAACTAAGTTAACAATTCCATAACACGTAATTATCATATAAAAGTTGATGGTTTCGGCGTAATTTGAGCATATTCCCAAAACAGTGGAATATTTTGGTTTTGAGACTTTTTGAGGTGTTTATCCTTTGGGGAATTATTGATCATGAACCATTGAAGATAGGAAGACTTTAAATAGATTATGGTGATGTAGAAACGTCATATATTGAGGACAATATTTTTCAGGCTCAAATATGTCTTAGTTTTTTTTGTGACAAGTCATAGAAGTTTGTCATTTTTTAAAAATCGCCATTTTCAACAAAGTTGAAAGGTTCATAACTGCTTAACTTCTTATGCTATTGAAAGTTTACATACACCTACGTATGCACAATTTCAAGAAGAACAACTTTTATGTTGACCGCTTTCATCAAAAAGATGATAGTTAAGCCTCGAACATCCCAAGCGATGTCTAGGGGTCCAAATTTAAGCATTTTTGACTATTTTCTTGAATATTCAGAACAGCATAACGCATTTATTATGTATGCAATCTAACTGATGATTACATCTTCTTAAGTGGAAATTAAAGCACGACATTTTCTATGTTGCACCTTAATATGGAAATATTAACCATTTTGTCTTAATCGTGAGAAATGTAATGTAGGGGTCCATTAATATGTGATTTTTCCGTTTTCAGAGGGGTACCTTCTTTGGAGATTTTTTGTAAAAAAACTACTGAAGATAGAGACATGTTTGATAGCTCATTTTAAAGCGGAGAAACAGACGAATAACCCTGAGTCAACCATGGAGTTCAAGGTCAAGCAGAAGTCTTGAAGACCTAAGTATTGACGTGTCAATCCTAGTTATTTCTTATCATTATTCCAAGTATTTCAGCAACAAATAAGAATAAATACGGTGAAATAGGATCGCCCTGTCTACACCCTCGTTCATTTTCAAAAAATGTTGATAGATGTCCATTTTGAACAATACATGAAGAAGAATTTGTTATAAGAATATTCACCCATTTTTGCATGTTATTTCCAAATCCAAATTTATCCAATACCATCATTACAAATTTTTTCGAGACTGTATCAAACGCTTTTTCAAAATCAATCAGAATTAGTAAACCTGTTTTGTTTTGTAGTTTAGTTTCGTACATGATGTCGTAAAGAAGTCGAATGTTTTCTGTAATGCATCTGCCTGGGATAAAACCCGTTTGATTTTCATGAATAAGAATATCTAGGGTCTTTTTCAGCCTGTTAGTAATACAGGTACTAATAATCTTATACAGAGCATTAAGGAGAGAAATGGGACGCCAGTTTTTGAGAAAACGTCTATCTTTTCCTTGTTTGGGTATACATGTGATCACACCTCTATTCATTGTTATTGTAAGGGCATTTACCTTAAAAGTTTCCTTTACATACCGATGAACCCATATTTTTAGATCTTTCCAAAAAAACTTTAAAAATTCTATAGGAAAACCGTCTAACCCTGGGCTTTTGTTATTTTTCATTGATTTCACAGCAAGCGCAATTTCATCAAGACTAATATCGCGTTCTAATTCATTTGACTGATCCTTGCTTAAAGAAGGAGTTTCAATATTTTGTAATATATCTTTACTTTCATCGTCCATTTCCTTATTTGATTTATAAAGGCGTTCGTAAAACATCTTCTGTTCTTTTATAATTGCAGTTCCTTCTGTTATTTCAGAACCATCATCCATTATGAGGGAATTAATGAGTTTATTTGTATAGTTTCTATTTTCTAAATGGCAAAAGTAATTTGTAGGCTTCTCACCCTCTTCGTACCATTGAATTCTATTGCGAATCTGTATTCCTTTTATTTCTTCTTCTTTAAGTTGTTCTAATTCAATTTTCTCTTTAGATAAATTTGAGAGAAGGGTTTCATCAACATTTTGGAAATCTTTTCTTATTTCATCTTCTAATTGACATTTATTCTCTTCCAATTGTTTACATTTATCAATCCTTGACTTCTTAAGATACGACGAATATGAGATAGATTTACCCCTTACTTTCATTAAAAAAGTTTCCAAAAACAACGTGTCATTAATTGTTAGGGGTAGATCTGCATCTCCCATCTCATCTATTTCGTCAACAGTATACTTAGGGTGTGCGTATTCATGCTTAGTACCCTTTAGTAACTCAATAACTGATTCTATATATTCTTCGCGTCTTAATAATGATGTGTTAAACTTCCAATAACCACGTTCCTTTTCTTTACTTTTCTGTGTTGATAAAGATAGGGCTACTGCAGAATGATCACTTTTATAGCCAGGTAATATTTGTAATTTATTACACTTATTGATATACTTTGTCACTGAGATCAAACGTATATACAATAGTACAAGAGTAAACGAATGTTTCTTTACTACATGTTTCAATATAACATCCATATTGCAAAGAAATGCTTGGGCAAAGAACCACGAAAATCGTGTACTGCTAAAATCCATCCACAATGTTATCGTTAAATCTAAAAGATTTTCGGATTTTTCATGAATCAATCTTTGTTTCTTAATTATTTCTTATCATCTATTGCCTTGCTGTTATGTAACGTTCAACATCTTTAAAGTTTAACGCCTTCAATTGTGTCTTGTAATCTGGTACCATATACATGCCTGTTGGTTTAATATTTTATGATTGTTCAATGTATGCAACTTATTTGTTTGTTTGTTTGGTGTGTTTGCAGTTTGTAGGGAGAGGCATTTATGCAAGCATTTTTTTGCTTGTTTGCCGATTCCGTCACTTTTTCAGTGTTTTAATACGTTTAAACTATATCAAGCGTTATAGCAACAAATAAAAAAACTTTAAATGAAATGTAAGATTAAACCTTGATTTTTCGCCAAACACGGAGACATATTTTCAGGAAATCGATGTCACACTATTACCTCTCTTATGCATTCCTTGAAATCATCCAGTAGCATTTTAATTCTATTATTAGTATTATTAAGCACCTTGATAAACTACGGCTTTCTTTGTGAAATATCGTAATGAATTCGTTGAAACACAATCATGGATGAACATCACATGAAGTATGGTTATAGATCCTGAAATAAATGCCGTTTAAATAATATACGAGTACTTACATTTACATTTAATCCCGTATGTGAAGTTGTATTGTGGAAGAAGACTCCGTAATATTGTATCAACAACCTGTCAATTAATTGCGAGTTGAAAATGGTTATATTAATTTTGTCTCATGATGATATAATATTATCAGTAATAATAATGTTAATAAATGTATAAAAACGTACTCTTCAAATACGTCATCTGAAGCCTGAACAACTCAGGAAGAGGTGTACATATTGGTGTGTGGTGAGATGTTTTGGGTGTAAATTACTTTGTCGGCGACTTATCTTTTTCTCTTCACCGGCATTTTCTATTCGTCACATCTTTGCTGTTTTGTCAGACACATGATTTTATCTATTTCACATTTTATGATGCTAATACAACCTGTACCCACACCGTTTTCTTATTGTACTAATTGTCTGCAAAGGTAAGGATAATAAATGTATCTAAATCTGAAATGTCTCGTTTGTTTGAACAACCAATCGTTCAGTTACCTACCAAACTATTTATTAATACATGCAAAGCAAAATATAACCTATATCCAGGCATTTTTAGTACGAGTTACGTTTTGATTACGAATCCCGATTAAGACGAGTTTACTTTGGATACGAAAAGCCGGCGATCGCTCACCTGCACCTAGTTTGCGTCACGTGACCTCGTTACACATTGCGTAACGGTCTCTACCGCAGTCTCAAGATCGCTTGGACCAGAGTTCCTTTAATTACATCTGCTATTTCTGTTTTCGTGATTATAATTGAGTCAAGACTGGAATCTGTACGAGTATCAAAATGTGGTATAGCTTTGCTGTCATCTTTGAGGTGTGAGATAGACTGAAAGTATTCATTTAATGCTTCGGCTTTGTCAATATCTGTAAATACTAATTCCTCTAAACTACTATTAACTTTCTTCAGAGGTGGAATAGTTGTAACGGTACCAGAATTTCTTGTGATAAGTCTAAAAAATTTCCAATAAGATGATTTGTTGCCTGAATATAAGTCAAAAAGAAAATTATCAAGATTGGAATAGAATGATTCCTTTGCATTATATTTCAAGTTATTTACTTTATTCCTTTGCTTGTTGAAAGCATGAATACCACTTTCTTTGCCCGTTCTTTTTGCCCTCTTACGTAACCTATCTCTTTTTCTAAATTCTTTTCGTAATAATCAATTGAACCATGGTTTGTCATTGGGTCTAATAGTGACCCTTTTATATGGTATGCATGATTTAACATAACTCATATAAGTTACATAGAACCTCTGACAAGCCTCTTCAGTATCACAATCAGAGAATATATCAACCCAGTCAGTGTTTTCTATCAGTGCATTGAGTCTATCATAGTCTCCTTTGTCATAACACCAGACATCCCTTTAATATGCTAATCTTGTGTTAATGCTTACCTCAATATCAATAAAAGTTCCCCTATGGTCACTAATATTCGCTGCAAAATCTACGACACCACTAGTAACTAAAGAAACATCATCAGTGACTAAAAATTGGATCAATTAGCGTGCTACTGAAATTTGAAATTTTTGTTGGTTCAGTAATGACATTTTTCAAATTTTTTCTATTCATTATGTCTGTAATATTCAATTTCTTATTACTTAATAAATTTTCATTGATATCACCTAATATTGTCACACTGTTTGTTATATCCAATGCATTTTCAATGCTAAAGTCTAATCTGTCCCAAAATCCAACAGAATTTGCCTCTGGGCGATAAGTAACACAAATCAAAAGTTGTTTCTGAGGTAACCTAACATTAATCCATATTGATTCGTCGTGGACATTCTCTAATTGTTTCATTCGACTAAAAGTCAAAGCTTTATTTACATAAATCACAACTCCTCCTCCTAATGAATTTCTATCCTTACGTTCTGGATCATGGAAGCCATCCCACTTTAATATAGCATTACTAATTGATTCATCGAGATGACTTTCAGTGAAACAGACAATATCATGCTCCGAACAAAACTCGCTTAGGTAACTAAGCTTGCTACGAATGCACGTTAAGGTGAAATATTGACAAAGGGTTATACTGATTGGTTTTGTTACAATCCATTGGTCCCGGTTTAATTCTATGTCCCCTGATAATTGCAGGAGTAATAACAATATAAACGTCACATTCGTGCTTGGGAGATAAGCTTGTAAAGTGCAGAAGAACACTGATAAAACACTTGCTTTACAAGCCAATGTAAAAATCCCTTTAGCCTCAAGTAGTGCACTAATTATGAATTCAAGCATAGAAGAGTACCTCTTTACTTTAAACATTATTTTGCAATTTCAATGAACTGTAGCATAAAATAGTCCGATAGCTGCTCGATATTGATTGATATCATCCCCCATGGTAATCAAAGATGAACATTACTGATGCAATTTTGGTGAAAGTTACGAAAACGGACCATTTCATACTACACAACATTGTACATATTGACAATAATGGCAATGCAAATCTATTTCTATTTCTAAACTCAAAGCAGTAAATCGTGCCTATGGATACCGGTATACAGTTGGTACAAAGAAAGGAAACACATATAGGAAAAGAATAGTGTCTTGACGTAAGAGAAAAGATAAGGTAAGTGTATTTACAAACAAATTATAAAATAAGAAATACATGGCTATGAGAAGACGTTGAGTAGATATCTACAGAAATACTATACATACAGATTGTGACAATACTTACAGCCTCTTGTTCAAAGCATAATTCCAGTTTACTTATCCATACATGAATACACTGAACAATAACACTTGATCACACTTTAACTGAACTCTGATGCATATGGCTCAAGTTCTCGTGCACTGTTAACAACTTTCACAAGTCGGTCTCTTTGCACACAGATGTGCACACTTCCATCATATGTCCACGTGGAGTGAATCCTTCCTTGCGACTTCAAGTCTCTCGCCATCTTGAATATCTTACTCCTCACTTGTGTTAAGTCCTCATTGATATAAACATTTTCCCTTTTGTTCTTCAGTGCCCACTTGTTCTTCATGACTCTTACCAAGGAAATCAGAAAATGGTCCGTTTGACATATGCGTCGGCAAATTCGGCGTTAGAAGCCATCGTCTTAGATTCGCCAGGAGTTTCTGAGTGACGACGACTTCATCAACGAGATCCATGCTGATGAAGCCTCTGATATGGAGTCAACTGATGACAGTGATGGCAGCAGTGATTTAGACAGTGATGATGCATATGAACAGGACACTGTCATAGATACTGAACATGGTGACGGGAGTGACAATGGGACAGTCACAGACTGTCTGAGTGATATAGAGACAGAGATTGCCAGAAACATTCTATCTGCCGGTATTCCACCAAAGAAGACTTTAGTGGTTTTGAGGAGGAGTTTGTCGACATACCACAATATAATCAAGATAATACACAGACGTTTGATGAGTGGGTGGATGGTCCGCAGCCACGTCACGAGTAAATTTGCCTTTCACTGGTCAAACTGGGTTCCTGAGAACTCTCAACCTATTGACTTTTTAGATTTGTTTTTACATGGAGATGACTATCAAGATATGGCAACGGAAACGAATAGATATTTCAAACAAGCAACTGAAGACAAAATTCCAAGACCCCGTTCAAGAATGCAACAGTGGCAAGACACAAATGCAGAAGAGATGAAGGTATTTGTAGCCATGACAATAGCCATGTCATTCTTTGCTCAGAGAAACTTTGCTGAGTACTGGTAAACAAGTGACGTTACCTCAACGCCTTTCTTCGCCAAGTGCATGCCCCGAGACAGGTTTTGGCTTCTTATCACCTACCTACATTTGTCTGACAACAAGAAGATGCCGGGTCAGAACACCCCAAACTTTTCACCCATAAATAAACTGGGACACTTGTATAACCGGATAGTACACCGTTTTTCAAGTGTGTATAAACTGCATCAAAACATTTCTGTTGACGAGGGCATGGTGCCCTGTAAAGGCAACTTATCATTCAAAGTTTATCTTCCCGACAAGCCTAAGAAGTATGGGATAAAGGCTTTCATGTTGTGTTATTCACACAACAGTTACGTTTCAAGTTCAAACTCTACACTGGAAAAACAAATGAACCGGTTTCTGAAGGTGGCAAAACTTATGATGTAGTCATGGACTTGGTGAACGACTACGTTGGACAGGGGCATCACATCTTTATAGACAACTATTATTCGTCCACAAATCTTTACATAAACTTGTGGGAGCGGGGAATAGGTGCCACAGGGATGTTGAGAGCCAATCGAAAGGGCCTTCCTGATTCTGTCAAGAAGCCTAAAAAGAAATCGAAACAAGGGGACATGACAGTTTCTCACAACCATGCCCTACTCGTTCGCTACGAAGATAGAAAATCAGTCCTTCTCATGTCCACTGTTGAAGATACACATCTTGAGCAAACAGGGAAGAAGAACCGGGCAATAGGGGAACCAGTTCTCAAGCCGTGCATTGTAACATCGTACAACAAGTACATGGGAGGTGTTGATCGGGCCGACCAGATGTTGTCATACACGCCGTTCCGAGTGAAGACCCTGAAGTGGTGGAAACAGGCTTGGTTTCACGTTCTCAACGTTGCCTTGTTGAACTCTTAATCATTTATAAAGAATATAGCCAAGATAAACCTCTGAAAACAAGTCGGGAATACAGGAAGGCTTTGGCGCAACATATAGTAACATTTGCAGACAGGGAACAAGTTCCATCGCTGTGCAGACGTCCTCGTGGTCGGCCGAGCACGAGCGACGAGAGTGTCACTCGTCTTCATGGACGTCACTTTCCGACGAAGATTCGCGCTGTCGGAAAGAAGAAAAACATCACAAAGATGTGTGTGGTATGCTCTAAGGCAAACGCGGGGTCCTCGCAAAACAGATAGAAGAAGGCAATGCGCCAGTAGGGAAGAGAAAACGAGTAGGCAGAGAGTCTTCTTATGAATGTACAGATTGTAATGTTGCTCTGTGCGCTGTACCATGCTTCAAACTCTATCACACAGCCACTGACTACACCAGGGCTTGCATCACTGCCGCAGACAAAGAAAAAAACAAGAGTCATCAGAAGATGACATATCCCACCGGTTCCACAAAATTTGTAAAACACATCTTTGACAGATACTTGTGTATCTACTACCGTACTTCAGTTAGTGGGTATTACAGATGCCGAGTTTCAGGTATGTTAAGGGTTTTAGACTTCTGCTCCAAAAGCAGTCAAAATCAACAACAACCAACATCCCTCTCATGTTTCTATGGAAACAGAAAAAACAAAATTTTCAGAAAAAATCTGAAGATATCAAAAGGCACCACTTCAGTTAGTGGGTAATACACATGCAAAGTTTCAGGAAGATATGATGAACGGTTTTGGAGCTGTGCTCCGGAAACGAACCTGTCTTTGAACAAAGTCCAATTTCAACAAGTTTCTATGGAAACGAAAAAAAATAAAAAATTCAGAAATCTGAAAATATCAAAAGGCACCACTTCAGTTAGTGGGTAATACACATGGAAAGTTTCAGAAAGATATGATGAACGGTTTTGGAGTTCTGCTCCGGAAACGAAATGATTACGGAAGGACGGACAGACGGACGGACGGACGGACGGACGGGGCGATGACTATATCCCACGGTATTACATACCGTTGGGATAATGAAGAAGAAAATGAAGAAGTGGAAAATTGAAAGTAAAGAGAGCAGAAGTGTGGACAAGTATATAAACATTATATATACAGACCTTGTTAGGTCCCTACAGCTGTTCCGTGCACTACCACAGGTAAATATGTGTGTATATTTGTACATAAATGCAATGTAATTTTATTGTGATATATATATGTCATTGCAAATAAAATATTTTTTATTTTGTCAAAGAGACAGAGAAAGTGAATGCGAACTTTCATTGGAAGTTCAGCCAGAACCGCATCATTAATATCACCCATAAATGCTGAACCGGGTGGCCAAATTTCATAAAACTAGCTTACATTCTCGTAAAGAGGAAAGATTTGACTTTGATTCCATATAAAATATACACGAAAAACTAAAGTTGCGGCACGTGCCGTAAGATGCACAATACTAAAAAAGTTGCCTCAAAGTACCGAGGGTATCTTTCTTTCGCACGCTATAGCTTGTCCTAAGTCCTAAAACTTAAGCAAATTGTATAACATTATAGGAAAGATTATATAACTGAATGGTCATGCGTCAAGGAATCTAGACTTGGTGATACTTGCGTATTTTGATCATTTTCTGAATGTTATTTCGAAAATGCATGTGTCGGGCATTATAAAATGCAAACATAATTTTGAAATAAAAAAGCATGTTAATTACGCACATAAAACCATTTAAAGTGAACCAATGTCTTCTTTTAGCAAGGATCAGATAGGGAAATATCCGTCTAACCAAGGCACTTGCAGAGGTTTTATTTAGCCAGATTTTGATAGAAAAATAATTTTACCATATATAGCGGCAGCTGATCATGTCAATATTTAGAAAAATGTTTCCAGATTTCGATATAGTTCATGATTATGCAAGTGTCAGAAGTAAAATAACATATGTTATTGAAACTGTGATTGTGACAGTGAACAAAACAGACTTCAGACCAAATATGTGAACAAGTTATTGCCATTTTTATTGATATTGAATGAGTAGTGAAAAAGGCACTCTCTGCCATTAGTTGGAAATTATTAAAGAACTACTAAAGAAGGCAAGGGGGAAACTTACAATGATTTGAAATAATTCTGTATGTCTTGGTAAGTTATTACCTTTCTTACTCGTGTGAATAACATTTTTAAGAACTATTCTTTAAAACTTCTCTAAGAGTTACAGGTATTACACTTTACAAGTTCAATTTACACTTTTTAACCTCCAAAATTACACTTAGGCTCAACATAGGGTTGGCATCTCTGGTGTAACTAAACATGTCATTGGTGTAACAACTTATCTTCACATGTTCATTTTATTTATTTTAATATTTTCATGAAAATTTTTAAATTCTTAGTTTTCAAAACTTACAACTTTGCATTAAAAAGGTAGTAAATTTGGATTTATCTTGGGAGTTAGGTCAAGAAAAAATCAGTGGTGTAACAAAATATGTCATTGGTGTTACAGTATTCTTTTAATTTGTACATAATTTCTACATTAATGAGTTTATTGTGTAAACGTTTGAAATCTGAGTGTTCATAACTTGCTGTTGAACCACTCAAATCTGTTAATTAGCAATAAAAGGTAATTAATTCTGAATTATTTTGGAACATGGTCAAGAAATGTCAGTGGTGTAACAAAACAGGTCATAACCATAATAACTTTTCTACATGTGTTCATTTGATTTTTTTAAGTATTTTGGTGAAACCTTCTAAATTCTTAGTGTTCACAATTTTCTATTGAACGTTTATAAAGTATTACCTGGCAATAAAAGGTAGTTAATTTGGATTTATTTTGGAAGTTAGATATATAATATTTATATATATTATATTATATATCAACGTTAACCTAATGTATTTATGGTGTAAATTTTTTAAATCTGGGTGTTCAAAATGTTATGTTGAACCATTCAATTTGTTAGTTAGCAACAAAAAGTAATTAATTTGGGTTTATTTTGGAGTTTGGTCAGCAAAAGCCAGTGGTGTAATAAAACATGTCATTGGTGTAACAACTTTTCTACAAGTGTTCATTTTAGTTATTTTTATGGGGTTTTTTTAAAACTCTTAAATTCTTAGTTTTCAAAATTTAGTAATTAGCAACAACATGTAGTAAATTTGGATTTATCTTGGGAGTTAGTTCACGAAAAAGTCAGTGGTGTAACAAAATATGTCATTGGTGTTCTGAATTGATAATGATTTAGAGTAAGAAATTTTATTTCGGAATAAGTTCATTTTCGTTTTATATATGACCAATTTGCATACTCATTTTCCGCATTGTTTTAGACAGGAAGTTCTGTTTTTCGTAAAAAGAGCATGGTTTCAAGTCTACTTTGCAGAGAGCGTTGGTTTACTTCTTCAAATTATGATAGTTATGGGGAGATATCACTCTTCAGGTATGTTTCTTACAAATTATTAGTGTTTGTAAAAGATATTTTGGCAGGTTTTAACAAATGCCATTAAATTTTCTGTTAGTTATTGCAGTAAATTCATTCTTTTACGGGTCGAGTCCATTCTCGCTATGAGTAGGGGTGTTTATTATCAATTCTCATAATTACGTAAATAATTTGCTGTTTGCGGTTTATAATTATCCCACAATATATTATTTTCTCATGTATTATCATTTTGTGTAATCAAAGCAAAGTTTTGGTCTTTTTGGGGCAATATTTAGCATTTGTATCAGACAGTAACCTATCACCCCTTTTCTATAAATGGAATAGTCTGAAATGCAGCTAGTAGCTTGATGTTTATGTTTTAGAGTTGAATATTTTATGGCGTAAATGTTTTAGGTATTTTCAAGAAGTTTAATGTAAAATTGAGTAACTTAGAGTTTTGAATATTTGTCTTTAACTTTGTAGGGATTTTATAAAGAGTGAGATTTAAGGTTTATTGAAAGAAATTGCAGAGTTTATATTCATGCATATGTTTTTCTCGTGAGAGTGTCTCAGAGTATTATCAGCATGAGAGTTTTTATTTGAAATGAATATTTCAACAGAGTGTTTATGAATCTTTTATTGTATTTTCAGAATCGTACCGAAACCGAATAAAGGTCCATTCTAAGAACTCCCCATACTGGCTGTTGTTGTCATTCATACCAATTGGTGAAACAGTATTCTTTGAATTAATACATTTTATAGTTTCATTTGATATTACCGTATTCATCTTAATAAACGCCCTCTCCTAATAAACGCCCCCCCTAAGCCATTTTTGACTAGCGGAAAATGACCCCTAATAAACGCCTCTCTTTTGTATCGATTTATCTTACTGATGTTTCATTGAAGAAGAGTTTTCAATCTTGCTATCGTCCTCTTATGTCCAGTAAAGTGTAAGGTACATGGTATTTCCAGTCCCCCCGGCGGACTGTCGAATGTCTGTAACGATTAGTCACTACTCATTTTATGCAACCGCCATGTTTTAAGAAACAGGAAAATGTCTTGCTCAACTCTCTTGGAAGATTTCCCACAAGTACAGATGACACTAGCACACTGACCGCGAATTTGTCATGAACGTTATTTTGTTCACGTGTAGTATGTGATATAAATAAACAATATCATGACCCCGGAAATAGTGTTTACATAATCGTTCTGCACCATGTGCTTATCAGCTGATTGTTTTTATGCTGCCGTTCATTGGTGGTTATATTTTGATTCCTAGAAAACTAAAGTTTCATTGGAATAGAGTAATGATGCGGACAAGATGGCGGATTCAATTACTCAATGTATCTTCGTGAGTTTTAATTAGTTTCAATTGCCATTCCAAATTGTATATCAGTACTGGTTGAAATTTGAGTACAAATAATAAACTGTGACATTTAACCCTTTTTAAACATTTATTTGATACACTTATTTTGATTAAAACCTCTGAAATAAAATCGATGTTTCTTTTTCTTTTGGACATCAACAGACATTTTTTTTTAATAAACACCCCCTTTTTACGATTTTTTTAAAGTCATTTTTAATAAACGCCCCCTTTGTCCAATTTTTTAAACGCCCAGGGCTTCTATTACGGCGAATACAGTATTTGTTTTTCAATGACAGATATTTGAAAATCTTTTCTAACGATAGTTATAAGTATTCAAATCACGTTATGACTATTGACTCTCAATAATTTGCAAAAGGATCAGTGGTGTAACAGATCTTGTCAGTGGTGTAACAACAATATCAGTGGTTTAACATGTGTCTTTGCTAAGATTAAAGTATTTCTAAAACATAATTTGACGATTAGACTGTCAGATAGATGCTAAATGATAGTAGCTTTCATATAAATGTTCAACACATGTACAGTTTTAACCAATACAAATTAAATCAGAAAAAAAAAAGAATGTGAATATATCATTCTTCTCACTTCCAAGATGTTTTTGTCAAATTAAATAAAAGTTGTAAAAGTAATGAAACAGATTAACTTCAATTTGAAAAACAAAATTATTTGTTAATAAGAGAAAAGTTTAAATTCCTTATCTCAACAATAAAGTATGAAACAAATTTACTTTCATGCTTGTTACACCACTGACATTTTTTTCAGTTAATGCATAAGAACTTTTATTTAACAAATATTCATAACTTTCATGTGTGCAAACTATCATGATTGAATTCTTGACAATAGAAAAACATGTAGAACATCGTCAATTAAACACTTTGAATTTCTATATTTGTCATGATGTGAATATGGCCATTTTTTTAGAATGACCCATAGCCTAAAACTGATAGGTTAAATGTTACAAGAATATTATTTTAATTCTTCTGAGAATTTATTGTCATCATGGTGAATATTTTGAATGTTATGTTACATTTAAGTATAGTTAAACATTTTTAATCTTTTCAGAAATTCATTTCAAGATGTAAATTTTCTGTTCATCTTGAATTTGAAATTCATGCACATAAGTGAGAATTTTACTTCATGAACAATGCATGGAATTTAATTCATGAACTGTTCATGAATTCAATGTTCATGAATTGATATTCATGAATTAGTTCATGAAGTAAAATTCTCACTTATGCTCATGAACGAATCATGAACTATTCATGACGACACTTCATGAAGAGTATATGAATTTTTCATGAAGAATTCATCAAAATTTCGCAAGGGCATGATGATACACATCATTTCAGCTCTCTAGACCCAGTGGTTCTGGAGAAGAAGACGAAAGAGTGAATAGTTCATAGACGAACCCATGGATGGACTGACAGCCAGACCCTGGACACCATGCCATGCCATGGGGCCTTTCAAGTCTGATGAGCTAAAAAGTTTAAATATTAAAAGGAATGCACAAAATAACAGGGGTTGTTTTTTCCCATGAAAATCGCTAAGAAGAAGTTGGAAAACCCAAAAGCACATTGTGGATGGCGATTACAATTCAAAGTTCATTTTCCCCAAATTTCACTTACCTATTTTCTTGATCCTCAGATAATGCTTGAGAAACTATCTGCTCCAACGCCTTTAAAGGAACAAGAAATAAATAAATTAAACTTTCATTCGCAAATGAGCAGAATTAAATCTTCACAAAAAAGTCATTCTTGATTATTTATACACTCTTTCGTAATTAAGTTTCCAGCATACACAATGAGCCATGTTACTGTAATAAAGAGTAACAAGGCTTCTACATGTGCTCTCCCTGCATCCATTTGCATCACCTCACTAATGTATCATATTTTTGGCCACAAAGCTGATTTGAACATAAAATATTTGGCTAAACAAAGTGTGTGAAATTTTATTTCAAAATAAAATAATTTATGTTTGACAGTCGTTGTATTTAATATAATACAGAGTCACAAGGTGTTCTTCTATGTCCACTTTGAAATCATCCTTAGTACGTACATTATAGTTAAATATAGATATTTGGAAAATATTTCTTGTGTTATGAGGCAAACCTTAATTTAAGACAGTTATGTTAACCCTTAACTTGCGGGTCCCGTAATTATCCGGGAGGCTCATAGAGAAAAATGTTAGACCCCTTGGCGAGATGCGTACGTTGGACTTAGTGCATTTACCGGGTCAGTAATAATTATATTTGCCCCCCAGGCGAAATGCGAGACGAAGTGTGTCCGTGGATCGCCACATGAAAACTTGTTTACATACATCTCGCAGTTGGCGGCGATAACGAGTCTTTGTCAATGTCCGGTCGAAATATCAAGTAAAATTCACACCAAATTGTGTGTGCATTGTTGACCCGTAACGCATCGATAATTAGCTTTACAAAAGGCCAATTTTGTCGTGCTTCGCTCCGAAGCCTTATTTCGCTTGGGGCTATTTTCACCCACGTGTTTGCATTGCCTCCGGTTTGTCTCGCCCGAGCCTGCTATCTGCCTCGCATCTAGCGAGACGGGAAAAAAATCGCTAACTCGCCTTACTCCCGCACTTCATATCATGTGAGCAAATTGTTTGTTTTCAAAAACAAATACGGCAAAATAAAGGGGAAACAATGGACTACATTCCCATATAAAATTAGAAAATCTAAAAAAAAACACAGCAAGCGCCGTGAAAAAGGTCATGTTTACACTTCATAAATTTTGAAACAATCGGCGATTTTCACAACTTCTTACACATTTATCATGGCTAAAATACTGAATGCATTTTCATAATTTTTATATCACAATAAACCGAAAAGAATAATCTTTTATTCTATATAAAATGCGCATATTTATTCACAGAAATAAAGATACAATTTTGCCTTTCTGAGAGGCATGTGAAACCAAACGGCACACAAACTAATCAACATATTTTCATCAGTTATGGTTCGAGGTTAGCGTTTATTTGAAAAGTCAAACAACATAACCATATTTGGGTTGACATGTGCTTATTTGTCAACTGGTTCGAGATTATGATTTTTTTGGAAAAGTGCGATGAACGACCGTTTGCAATGCGGCATACATGTTGTAAATATTGACGATTTTATAGGTGGAAATAAAGACAAACTTTACATAGCTATAGAATTATAACCAAAGGTCACATTCTAATAATTTTTATATCATTGTGAAGCTAGACATCTTGTCTTCAATTCCGTATATAAATGGATTTTTTTTCGTTTGGTATTTATGATGTTACGAGGCCCGAATTAAAGACAATCTTTCGAAAGTAATAGAATAAAAACGAAAAATCATAGAAAATTCATTCAAAGTTTCGGGTGTGAATTAGCCATTTGTGTACGGGTGTCGCTACTTGAATTTGTATTGAACGCCCGTATATAGTCCTTATTCGCCATGTAGATGCGGTATATTTCGTAAAAACGGTACCGGAATTGCCGCCTGGAAATTCCGCCAGCAGAGCTCGTTAGTGCCTAAGCTCAAACTACTGCTGCGAGCTGCGAGCTGCGAGCCTGTAAATTCCGCCACAGGGGCTAAAAATGGTAAAATATATATACGCAACGTAAGGGTTAAACATTTCTACATGGATTCTGACATGCTTCTTATATCAATTGTGTGGTTTTAAATAATCATACTTTTTATTCAGTCGATTCGAGGAAACATGAAATAAACAAAGTAACATTGTTTTTAGACAGCGTAGACTTTGAAACTTTAAAATATTATGTTGTTTTAGCAATACACCCGAGACGGGGTCTAATTTGTGTTTATTCAATGCTGGTTGTTAGTTGTCATGTGTCTCAGATGTGCTCACATTTTCTCTGACTCTGTGTCTCAGTGTCACAGATGTGCTCACATTTTCCTTCTGTCACATTCAGTACACCCCGGTGCCCAATGTAGGTTCAGTTTTTGGAGCATGCATGGATTTTGTAAAGGACATTTACACAGGGATTATTCGTTTATTTTGAACAGGTATGTTATTTTAAACCGTTATGTTTCAAAAGTAATTAACATTTAAATATACACTTCTTGCTCCAATTTCAATATCGGTTATAAATTATGTTTGCATCTTGAAATGAACAACTTACAATATGCTGTCTATATCATTCTAGTTCATCCAGTTTTAATACTTTTATCATTAAAAAAACCCAATTAGATATCAATATAATTTTTCGCTTTCATTTAGGTTTTCATAAATTAACCTCGCGTACGGTGTTTTCGAGCCCCTAAGACAAACGGCGCCCATTGAAATAAGACAGCCAGTATTTACCAGAAATTATTATTTTACCTTGGTTAGCATTTATTTTGCTTCTGGATTTGTTATGTTACCATTATAATCTTGTATATATGCAAAGAAAATATCCGAACTTTGAGGAGGTCAATTTGATCAAGATTTTTGTGACGTCACCTCTTTTCGAGCCCCTCAGATTCCGTGACGTAATGGTCACATCCGAGACTTTCGGGGGACGATATCGAAAGTTCAAAATACTTTTTCAATTTCGAAAATGTTTAATTGCTTAAACTAAGTATGAATGGGTTTTTTTATTCAATAATCGCTATATTTGCAATTGTGCAATGAAATATCAGCTTTTCTGGTGCGGTATTTTTCCAACAATGAATATACTTCGTAGACAAATATGTCGGCAAAATATAAATTTGTTTGTCATGATAATCACATTATAAATCACTCACTTCTGACAGTGATAAATGATTGACGTTTCAATGGAAAATATGAAATATATAACACATTTGAACTGTACTTATCTATTCAAAATTAAAATACGAATTACGTTCGACATGACACGGGCACCTGCATGCGTATTTGATATGCACTTCGCTTAATATTGATGGACACATTAAAACAACTGTAATCAAACACAGATTAAGATCAACATTTACACACACAAAATACATCATAAACAATTTTAATTGGTTTTACCATTTCCTAGTCTTGTAATTTTGTATCTGTAGATTGTAGCAGTGTTAAATATCTTGATATCCCGATATAACAATCTGACTTACATTACTTACGAAAGGAAATAACAACTTCATGTCATTTAAAAAAAATAAAGTATTTAAAAGAGTAATTAAGCGATGTTTGTTGATAAGGGTGGTGATATTTGCTCTGTAAGAGTTTTTAAATTTACAATTACGGCTAAATATGTATGGAACAAAGCCCCAAGTCACTTTGGCGGCCTGCCAAATCGGCAAAAATTATGCTGCCACGCTTATGAGATGACCCCACCTGTCAATCAAGCGGGAAGTTAAAAATAGCATGTCACATGATGCAAGTCATATGACCTAACAGGAAGTTTATACTCTGCAGACGAAATAAGTTCCAACTGTCCACAAACGTCTTGTTAGCAAGTTTGGTAGCTTTAAAACATGACTTTAAACGGTGACAATGGAAATTTGTGTTTATCTTCACGGCATAATATTTATTGAATTAACGTCCAAATTGCAGTTTCATTCACGAAATAAATATTGTTACCGATAACTTTGCCATTTGTCACAAACATTTTGCTTTGTTGTGATTTTCTCGCTCGGGTCTTGAAAAAAATATAGGCCCGTGTTTTAGGGGCTCGAAAAGACGTGCCGCTCGAAAACAGGTAACGTGGCGATATATGTATTTATCCAATGGATATTTGTTTTAATCAGTTGGTATTTTGAAATGAATAACTTTTAATTAAGTTTGTCGGGGAAATAAATCGTATGTGCAATAAATATTTGCTTTTACCCTGTTTCCATCATGTGAAATAAATTCGCTCAACCCCATTTCAATTTTGGAAATCGTAAAAGCCATTTCGGACTGGACACGAAACGAAATTTACCTTGAAAAAGACACATGTAACTGCTAACATTATTATATATGTAAAGTGTGTTGTATTATTTTCTCACAGTGTTCAATAGGGAGCAATGCAGATAAATTAAGTCTATCTGTAGTATTGGTTAGATGTCTCAATGCGAGATCGCGCGAAAATCTAAATACATTTTCTCGGCATTATCTTAGATTGCCCTTAAATTAGCCTCCAAACACACATGTTCGTAAGAAGAAAAATTAATCAACTTAATGACATTATGTGTCTCGACTTTGTTTAACTGTTGACATAACTTAATAATTGTTGTAATAGACACAATCAGTGAAAATACTTGACCCCTTCAATTCAATATTGTAAACAATAACACTAGCAAGACACTCGCTTTGGTTGCCCAGGTGCCTAAAGCATGGCAAGGCGTGATTGGCTAATTGAAACATTTGCAGACTGTTTTCGTGAGGTACATTTAAAAAGCTAATTTTAAACTATTTTCGATTTGATTTGAACAAAGTGAAGTGGTAGTGTTATTTTCTTAACCTCAAGGTTCCCGGTACTTTAACCCTTACGTTGCGTATATATATTTTACCATTTTTAGCCCCTGTGGCGGAATTTACAGGCTCGCAGCTCGCAGCAGTAGTTTGAGCTTAGGCACTAACGAGCTCTGCTGGCGGAATTTCCAGGCGGCAATTCCGGTACCGTTTTTACGAAATATACCGCATCTACATGGCGAATAAGGACTATATACGGGCGTTCAATACAAATTCAAGTAGCGACACCCGTACACAAATGGCTAATTCACACCCGAAACTTTGAATGAATTTTCTATGATTTTTCGTTTTTATTCTATTACTTTCGAAAGAGTGTCTTTAATTCTGGCCTCGTAACATCATAAATACCAAACGAAAAAAAATCCATTTATATACGGAATTGAAGACAAGATGTCTAGCTTCACAATGATATAAAAATTATTAGAATGTGACCTTTGGTTATAATTCTATAGCTATGTAAAGTTTGTCTTTATTTCCACCTATAAAATCGTCAATACTTACAACATGTATGCCGCATTGCAAACGGTCGTTCATCGCACTTTTCCAAGAAATCATAATCTCGAACCAGTTGACAAATAAGCACATGTCAACCCAAATATGGTTATGTTGTTTGACTTTTCAAATAAACGCTAACCTCGAACCATAACTGATGAAAATATGTTGATTAGTTTGTGTGCCGTTTGGTTTCACATGCCTCTCAGAAAGGTAAAATTGTATCTTTATTTCTGTGAATAAATATGCGCATTTTATATAGAATAAAAGATTATTCTTTTCGGTTTATTGTGATATAAAAATTATGAAAATGCATTCAGTATTTTAGCCGTGATAAATGTGTAAGAAGTTGTGAAAATCGCCTATTGTTTCAAAATTTATGAAGTGTAAACATGACCTTTTCACGGCGCTTGCTGTGTCTTTATTATTTTTTTGAGATTTTCTAATTTTATATGGGAATGTAGTCCATTGTTTCCCCTTTATTTTGCCGTATTTGTTTTTGAAAACAAACAATTCGCTCGCATGATATGAAGTGCGGGAGTAAGGCGAGTTAGTGATTTTTTTCCCGTCTCGCTAGATGCGAGGCAGATAGCAGGCTCGGGCGAGACAAACCCGAGGCAATGCAAACACGTGGGTGAAAATAGCCCCAAGCGAAATAAGGCCTCAGAGCGAAGCACGACAAAATTGGCCTTTTGTAAAGCTAATTATCGATGCGTTACGGGTCAACAATGCACATGCAATTTGGTGTGAATTTTACTTGATATTTCGACCGGACATTGACAAAGACTCGTTATCGTGGCCAACTGCGAGATGTATGTAAACAAGTTTTCATGTGGCGATCCACGACAACACTTCGTCTCGCATTTTGCCTGGGGGGCAAATATAATTATTACTGACCCGGTAAATGCACTAAGTCCAACGTACGCATCTCGCCAAGGGGTCTAACATTTTTCTCTATGAGCCTCCCGGATAATTACGGGACCCGCAAGTTAAGGGTTAAGCCTTTCTTGTAAAGGGTGCCAGTGCTTTCGTAGAGGAAGCCTGTTCGTAGAGACCGATTATTCGTAGAGGCAACAGGTTCGTAGATACTAGTTTTGTAGAGACTTGTAAAAAGTACATTTAAAGACATAGTTTGTCATGTTTTGTGTATTGTGAATGTTTATTATGGATTTTGATGTAATATTTTGTATAATTGATGTGTTATGTCTTGTTTTTAGGAATACAAAACTACAAATATCTATGCTGTCAATGAAGAAAAAATCGTCGTAAAATCACCCGGTTGTCTTTCACAATGTAGTTCACACATTCATACAACAAAACATATATTAATATATATAACGATGTATATTTGAAGTAAATAATGTAGTTTGTCTTTCATTTAATGAAATGCATTTCACACATTCATACAACAAACCATATATTAATATAACAATAGTAATCAACATCAGCACCGTAATCAACATCAGCACAATATCAGCTGAATATCACTGAATATGTCTGAATATGTCTTTATTTATTAACTATTTTTTTTACTCTCTACGAACCTGTTTTTGCTCTCTACAAACCTGTCTCTATGAAACCGTAAAAAATCCCATCTACGAACCTGTTTCATCTACGAATACACCTACACCCCTTGTAAAGGTGTTTGATAAGAGCTCGCTTCTCTAGCTTATCCATTCTAATTGATCTGGTTACCCCCTCTTCAATCTATAGCTTATGAGTCCAATACTTCAACTTCGTGTGTTTGCTACTGTTATGATTCCTCCATCATAAACATAAAAGAATTCATCTGTCCCAAACTCCTTCAGTGGTAGGTTTATAACTTATCAATCACCCCTCTTACAACTCACTGAATAAACACACCTGTTCTCAACATACAGCAAACTCACCAGCTAATAACAAATACTTAATTATTGAATACAAATATGACTCTAACTTCCATATTTATGGTGCTGCAAACATTAAATGGGGCTCGTTTGAAAGTTCGTTACATTTACATTTATATTTCATCAAACGGAGGTATTTTCATCATGAAAGGGATGCACTACTTTGAATTGCACCCCTGCCATACCCTTATTTATAAAAAGTAGGTTATTATAATTTATAAATCTTCATCTCCATCCATCAATGATCATATGCCTAAAATTCTAATTAACCTGCAGAGGTTGCAGATTCTTTGAAGAGGGTACTTATAACATAAAAATAGAGCCATTGGCTCTGTAGCTCTTCAGGATGTCATTGATTTATTATCCATGGCTGGATATCTAAGGTATCTCACTCAAGTAATATATTGTTAACAAGTTAGAAATAGGTTTTAGATTGTGACCCCTTTGACCCATATTTGGGATCCATTGTCTAGAGTCTGTGCACAACATTTTAGGATCCATATTTTCGAAGTTGTCTTAGCGCGAAGATAGTCGTAAGTGCCATACATTTAACATTGACTTATCTTAGCACTAAGACAGCTTCGAAAATATGGGCCCTGCTTTCTATATTCTTTTGTACTGGAGGAGAAGACTAAAACAGGTTTTTTAGGTTGTGACCCCTGTGGACTAGATCTGCATTCAAAATGAGACATGTCTTTGATCAGCTTGAAACTTATGACATTGTCTGAATGATCTAGTGAAAATAAATAATTATGTCAAATATGAACAATCACAATTATTGTTTGTAATTATTAGTAAACTTACCTCTTGATTGTGATGCCTCTCATTCTGTCACCTGTGACATATCACAGAGAAAAAAAACCCAAAAAATAAAAAATAAACAAATAGTATTTATTTATTTAATCAATTACGGTTAGCATTATCCCCGTCACGAGTTATCTCCCTTCCTCCCTCTCCCGAGATCTCGTCTGTCCTCGTGACTTCCGTCCACCATTTTTGAATTCATAATTTTTTCTCCCGTCTTTCTGTCAACATACAGTGGGGAGGATTAGTAATAATGGGTGGGAATAAATTGCACAATCAAGAGGTAAGTTACTTATAATTACAAACAATAATTGTGATTGTTCATAATTATGTCGTAAACAGACCTCTTGTTTGTGATGCCTGAATCCCACATAAAGGATGGCGGGACAGACAGAAAGTACTCTAGAAGGACATCGATAACTCAGAAAAGTCAAATGATCAGAGTATTCTATCCATCAACAATACATGACTTAGTCATTAATCAAATTGAAATAGTGATTTTATCATTAATAAAATGACTTTGATAAGGAACACTTAAGGATGATTTTACATATTTATTTCTTAAAGTTCAGTACCTTTATCACAGAAATATCATTCAATAATATAATACCGCCACCAAGCAACTCAAGGGGGAGAGTGCGAGGGATACCAAATAACATAAAAGAACACAAGTGGATATTAACGGGAGTAACAATTTCCTCCAAATTCCAGTCTCCTTTAGGTAGACTCTCCAGTATTTTGACCTTATTTCCGGTACTATGACCTTATTTCCGGTACTATGACGTCACTTCCGGTACTATGACGTCATTTCCGTTATCATGACGTCACTTCCGGATCAATTTGAGGAAGTTGACACTCCATTGTTAGTTAATTTGTGCTTCACTCGGGCAAGCATACCTGACTTGCAATCCGAGAAGTGCATATGATCTTATTTAGTCATGAGATTCCTTCCACCATTGAAAGTATACTGAGGAATCTCACCATTTTCCCTGCCTTTGATCCGCTGAACCATTCCACTTTTCCCTCCAGGCACTCTAACCCGCCTTCCCCCCCCCCCCCCCCCCCCCCCCCCTCCCCACTTTTTCCTCCAAACGTCGGAGGCTAGGTGGAGACCTGTTGAGCAGCTACCAGAGGGCCCAGCTCGTATAGATCCTCTAACGATGGTGCTAAGTCTCTTAGGTAGCTCCTAATGAAAGACAGGCAGCCACAAGCTGGTCAAAGGATATTGATTTCCAGGCCGTGAGGGACGTAGCTAAAGCCCTGATCCCATGGGGGGAGAACCTGAGATTAACAGTCTCTTGGTCATAGACAAGATAATAATAAGTCCATTTGTCATGCGCCAGTATCCAGTCACTCGGTGATTGCTCACAGCGCTACATAATGTCGAAATAGTGTCAATATGCTGAATAGTACTTTCTGAAAAGATATGTTTTCAGGGATCCTTTGAAAGTATCAAGAGTAGGGAGTTGCTTGATGTTCAATGGAAGTTGATTCCAAAGTTTTGCAGAAGTAAACTTGAAGGATCTTTGTCCAAAGGATTTCAATTTCACTGGTGACATTTCAAACTGCATTAAATCAATTGATCTCAGTGTCCTGGAAGGAGAGTATTTCTGGGCAATGTCCGAGAGGTAAGGTGGAGCTGTTCCATGGTAGCAGCGGTAGCATATAGAGAGAATTTTGAATTCTACTCTGGCATCAAAGGGAAGCCAGTGAAGTGACATCAATACAGGCGTGATGTGGGAGTTCTTTCCTTTCATGGATATAATGCGGGCAGCAGAGTTTTGTACAGATTGAAGTTTTGAACTGAGGTCTTGGCGAATATTTACAAGAAGGCTATTGCAGTAATCCAGTTTAGAAAGTATCAGAGATCGGACGAGATGGTGGGCTGCTTCAGATGAGATAAGGTGGCGAATGTGGCTGATGTTCCTTATGTGGTAGTAACAGTTCTTAACTACAGAATTCACATGTTTTTCCATAGTTAGTCCCTCGTCAATTTGAACGCCAAGGTTTTTCACGGACTTGGAAAAGTGGATAGTAGACTCACCAACTCTCAACGACTGTTCGCAGACATGATTCCTTTTAGACTTGGAGCCAGTGAGGATAGCTTCAGTTTTTCCACCATTCAGTTTCAGCTTTTTCGCTGTCATCCAAGAGCTGACCTCAGAGATACAGTCCTGTAACTGAGCAATACGATTTTGTGACTCTTCAGGTATGAAAGATTTCAATAACTGTGCATCGTCCGCGTAGCAGTGATGATTTACGTTGTGTTTACCGGTTACTGATCTGAGTGAACCTATGTAAATAGTGAACAACAGGCCCGCAGCCAAGACGAAATAGTGTTCTTGGATATCTCTGAATCCACTGAAGTTCCACATGATAGAAAAAAACCTGCGCCTATTCCTCCTGAAGGTTGACGTCCTTTGTAAATACCAGCGTAAAACCCTGATTGGACATAACAGCGGAGATTTGTCAGCCCTATTCCCTGAAATAGGCAAAGTCGGGATCTTGTAGCATCTAGCACCTAAAGGACCAGTATAGCAGACGTTTGGTTTTTGGCCACAAACTCAGGTATTGCTCCGCAAGTAACCTCTTTAAATCCACCGTAGAACCGTATAGATTTAACATCAATAGCATGTAATTCCAACACCCTGGCCGCAGTAGCAAAAGCCATAAATTTCAATGGTGCGGCAACCATGGGTTCATAGGGGGCCTTCAGTAGAGACTGCAGAACCAGTTGTAGGTCCCCTTTGGGAAAGATTGAAGGAATAGCTATGTCTTTAATCGTAAACGATCTAACGAGCGTGTGTAAAGATGAATCAGAACCTACTTGGAGTCCCTGAATATCACATACTGAAGCTAAAGCAGCTCTGTATCCGTCAATGGTACCATGCTTGAGTTTCTTGGAGCCTCTCAAAACACAACAGAAAAGCTGCAATGATCTGGATTGTTATAGGCTCTCCTATCCGTTGGAGGTCCAGAGCCAGAATTTTCTCCACTTGCTATCATAGAGGAGTGCAGTAGATGGTCTTATAGACGGGGAAATCGCGAGAGTGGTGTTCCTTTTGAAACCCTGTTTCTCCAATGAATCCATGGAAATTTCCACACATGTAAATTCAACATTGGGATGTTGTTGTGGATTATCTGACACCCTTGTTGACTTAGGAGTTCGAGCAAAGGAGGAAGTTTTAGCGGATTGTCAATGAGTAACTAGAAAGGGTTTTTTCCCGTTAAAAAGATGTCTCCCCCTTCCTCAAATGCTCCAAACCTCTAAACAATACTATCATAAAGCACCATAAATGTTCTCTGTATAATTCAACTTGAATAAATAACCTATCAACTCCACAATTGTAGCAAACAAAATATTCAAATTTCTTGTATTATGAGAGGTTTATTACTAAAGACAAACAATTAAGACAGTTTAACATATACGGTGATTATTGGTCAAATAGTTTTAGAGATCTGCTCCGGAAACGAACACTACCCTTGAAATAGACTAAGTCCAAATCATTGCCATGGAAATAAAAAAAAAATTTTTTTTAAAAAAATCTCTTACCCCCAAAAGGCACATTTACACGATATGGAGAGACAGTATACCAAGTTTGGTGACGATGGGTCACATAGTTTTAGAGATCTGCTCCAAAAACGAAATGGGAATGCCAACGCCGACGCCAACGCCAACGCCAACGCCAACGCCTACGCCAACGGGAACTCAGCTGAAACCAATATGTCTCCCGACCCTTCAGGGGGAGACATAATTCAAGGAGAGACAGGAACCATGTTCTTGTTGGCCAAGCTGGCGCCACTAGATACCCTACACAATCATGCTGATGGATCATTTGAATGGAGGGAAAGCGTGAGCGGACAAACCGTCCCATGTAATTGACAGGGCATCGACTGCCCATGCTAAGGGGTCTGGCACTGAACTGACAAACGTAGGAAGGCGGATATTGCGTCTCATTGCCAAAAAGGGACGCTCCCAAGCTTGTGCTATCAACTTGAATGCTTCCTGATGCAAAGTCCATTCCGTAGGTATAACCTGATTCTGACGAGAAAGCGAATCTGCTAGGAGATTTATCTTCCCTGGTATATGCCTTGCCCTGATTACACACCTGAAACGATCTGTTAGGTCTGAAGGAGGGACAGAGACCGAGTTCCTCCTTGCTTGTTTATATACGTCACTACTGTCGTAATTTCTGATTGCGATCACAAGACTTTTGTTGTAAAGTAGATGGCATTAGTGATTAACGGCTATGACAACTGCCAACATTTCAAGCACATTGATATGGAAAAGAGATTCCTGATCCGTCCACAATCCTTGAATCCTATGCTCCTCGAGATGAGCACTCCACCCCGATATTGATGCGTCTTGTGTACAGCGTGTACACTGGAGTAGGGTACCTGAATGGCGCCCCTGAAGTATTCGAACTAACCTGTATAGGTTTCAGATTCTTTGAAGAGGATCCTCCTTGGGGTACTTATTGCATAAAATCCTTGATTTTTGATATATGACAGGTTGTAACTATATTTTCCACTTAAAAATAGTTAAAAAACTAAAAAAACGTACTTTGGGTCACCCCTTTCGAGCCCCACCCCTTACGGTTGTCATGCAACCAGGGGCGGATAACTCTAATCTCACCACTTTTCCATCCAGTCATGCAGGCTGAATGAAGGGGAGGTGGGTGGCCCTACCCCAAGGAGGATCCTCTTCAAAGAATCTGAAACCTATACAGGTTAGTTCGATTCTTTTTCAGAAGGGATCCTCCTTGGGGTACTTATTGCATAAGACAGACTCCCAAAGATTGAATCTAAGGCAGTGGCATTCAGACTGCACCCAAAGGCGCACAGAATATATGAATATACAAAGTTAACTCACCCAAAGTACCTTGTGAATCCACCATGGAGGAGACCAACATTGACCTGGGGATTACCTGGCGCACTCGCAGTCGCCTTACTGGTCAAAATACCCCGCCCCCCCCCCCTTTTTTGTGAAAAGAGAGAACGAGGGCAAAAAAGGTACCATATAAACTCCCCGCGGGGGACCTCAGCAAGGGAGGTCACCTTGGGAAAAAAGGACTAGGGCCCTTAGTATCAACGTGATATTAGTGGCATTAGTAACATTTAAAAACAGAACGCACAACCCTCCTCTGCTCATTCAGCTAGGGGGTTGACGACTCTGCCCACCGGAGAGAACTGTCTGACCAAACCGAGCACGCTCCGCCGAGAGCCTGTCGAGTTGGTAGTGACGAATGAACGTGCTAGGCTGGCTCCAGATAGCAGCGGAGCAGATCTCTTCGATGGGCAGGGCCGCTGCGTACGCCTTAGACGTCGCAACTGCCCTAACCGAATGAGCCTTGAGGTCACCTGGGGGCTCACGGCCCTTGTGAACATATGCAAGACAGATCGTCAAGACAATCCATCTTGATATGGTCTGCGTAGAAGCAGGTAAGCCCTGCTTACCTCCCCCGTAACAACAAAAGAGTTGCTCATCTCTACGGATGGAGGCCGTTCTTTTGAGATAGGCTCTCAGCGTCCTGCGCACGTCCAGAATGTGTGCGTGCGAGGCCTGAGACCCTGATGCAGCCGGTTGCCTAAGAGCCGGTAATTCTATTGGGGCCGAGACATGGAATGAGTGGGCCACTTTTGGCCGGTAGGAGTCTGGCAGTCTAATGCTGACTCTGTCCCTGTGGAAGACTGTAAGCTCGGGATTGGAAGACATAGCATGTATGTCTCCTACCCGTCTGCCAGACGCCACCGCCACTAGAAAAACTGCCTTCCAAGTAAGCAGTTGCAGCGATACTGCCGATAAATCCCTAAATTGCGGACCCGAGAGCCAATCCAGGACTATAGAAAGGTCCCAAACTGGGCTGGACCGCCTCACAGGAGGTCGGATCCTGTCCACGCCTGCTAAAAAGCGCTGAACCAGAGGATGTACCCCCAAAAGGGCGCTGTCCACTGGCACATGAAAGGCTGAAATAGCCGTGGAGTAACCCCTGACAGTAGATGCGGCCAAGCCAGCATCTAATCTAGACTGCAGGAACTCCAAGACAAACACTAGATCTGCAGAAAAGGGATCGAGAATGTCCATATCTGCACACCAGCGCGAATAGCAGGCCCATCTATCTTCATATTGAATGTTCGTTGAATCCCTCCTCGAAGCCAGTATTGTGTCTGCAACTCGTGCAGGAATACCGCTGTTTCGGAGGCGATTCCGGACAGAGGCCAGGCCACCCACTGCACCATGGGGTTTGGGTGGGGGGCTCCGTCCTGGGACAGAAGTCCCGGTCGACACGGTAACAGAGCAGGTGGCATAGCCAGAGACCTGAGTACCTGTGGAAACCAAGTTTGCGCTGCCCACAGAGGTGTGATTAGCACCAGCAGACGCGGAGGATGAGTGGCTAGACGGGCCAGGACCTTGGAGATCAGAGGCACTGGTGGGAAGGCCCACAGAACTCTGTCTGTCCAGTCCAGTTCGAATGCATCCTGGGATAGAGCCCGAGTGTCGGGTATCCTGGAGCAAAACTGGGGTATCTGAAAGTTCGTCCCTGACGCAAACAGATCCACCTGGAATGACCCGTATAACTGGGAGATAATCTCGAATATCTCTCGATCCAGTAGCCACTCGTGGGGGGCAAGGATCCGGCGAGACAGAGAGTCTGCTCGGACATTGTCCACCCCCGGCAAGTACACTGGCAGGACCTGGGTGTCGACTTCGTCACACCAGAGGAAGAATTGCCATGTCTCCTCCAGGAGGGACGGGGAAACCGTCCCACCCTGTTTGAGAATGTAAGTCATGGCGGTCCTGTTGTCCATTTGGAGCCGGACCACCTGACCCTTCACCTGATCCCTCAGATGTTGCAGAACCAATCTGGCCGCCCTGAGCTCCAACACATTGATGTGTAATTGAGACTCGGCTTGTGACCACAGGCCTGAGACCGTAAGAGATCCAAGAACCCCGCCCCATCCCGTAAGGGAGGCGTCGGTCTGGATCGTCAAGGTCGGCACCGGAGGCTGCAGGGGGTAACCCCGAGTCAGGTGATCGACATTGGTCCACCATAACAGGTGTGGCAAGACCCACTCCGGAGTGGGAACGAGCAGCGGGAGGGTTGAACATGCGTGCTCGCTTGATGTCTGGATCCTGCACGGTAAGAACCCTAGAGGTCTCCCGGCAGGTCGTGACGACATCCGCAGTGTCCTTCAGTACCTGCACTGGGCCAATCCGAAAGGGGAGGTTCAGCAGGGACTGCTGTGTTGAAGGCATCCAAGTGGACACCGACAACCGTAAGACTCCGAGTGGGACCATAGACCCGCCAAAGCTTGTTGGACGGGCCTCATGCGGAGCCGGGACCTCCAAACCACGTCTACGGTCGCTGCCATGACTCCTAAGAGCTGGAGCCAGACTCGAGCCGTGTGGCATGGAGCACTGAGAAACGAGTTCACAGCACCCAGTATCTTCGGGACCCGGTCCGGGGCCAGGGATACGATCCCCTGCTCCGTCCGAAACCTGGAGCACAGGAAGACTAGGTCCCGTGACGGGGCCAGCTCCGACTTTTTGAGGTTCATGATCCAACCCAGCGAAACTAACGTGTGTAGTATGGCCTGGGTGGATTCGTGGTTCTGAAGCTGGGACAGCGCTCTGATGAGCCAGTCGTCCAGGTAGGGATGACAACACCTGCCCTGAGACCTGGCGACCTGAGCCGCTACCAGCATAAGCTTGGTGAATACCCTCGGAGCTGTTGAGATTCCGAAGGGTAACACCCTGAATTGGTAACACTTCCCGTCGAATGCAAACCTCAGAAATTGTCTGAATTCTGGGTGCATCGGAACATGAAGGTAAGCGTCTTTGAGGTCGATGGAGGATAGCCATTCTCCGACCTGCACTGACGAGATCACAGACCTTAGAGTCTCCATCTTGAACGATGGGACCTCTATGAGTTTGTTCATGATCTTTAGATTCAAGATGGGTCTGAACCCTCCGCCCTTCTTGGTCACCAGGAAGTATGTGGAATAGTATCCGCTCTCTTCCTGGCCCACAGGCACTAGCTCTATCGCAGCCTTGCTCAGCAACGCTTTGATTTCTGAGCGGAGGATGTCCACCTTCTCCGGCGCGGAGGGCACCTTCGTGTGCCGCACCCCGGTAAATGAAGGCGGACCGCGCTTCCACTGAGGCATATGGCCGTCCCTGAGCGTGGACAGGACCCAGGTGTTCGACGTGGCTTTCGCCCAAGCGTCTATGAACCTTGTCAATCGGCCGCCTACAGGGATCTGCCCCAACAAGCAAAAGGTGTCCGTCTCCGGCGGCACTCCGGCCCCCGGATTTTTGGACACCCCTAGCGGTACGGGAGGAGCTAGGAACCCTGGTTTGGTTTCCCGCGCCCCCGAAACCCCTGCTTGCCCGAAGGCTGCTGGAATTTCCCGCCTCGCTTTTTGGGACCCTTGCCCCTGCTCCCAGCCTGATGCAGACTAGCTGACATCCAGGCTGCCTTCCCCGTCGGCGCGGAGGAACGAGCAGCGGGAGGGTTGAACATGCGTGCGCGCTTGATGTCTGGATCCTGCACGGTAAGAACCCTAGAGGTCTCCCGGCAGGTCGTGACGACATCCGCAGTGTCCTTCAGTACCTGCTGAGCCCCTGGGAAACCGTCCCACCCTGTTTGAGAATGTAAGTCATGGCGGTCCTGTTGTCCATTTGGAGCCGGACCACCTGACCCTTCACCTGATCCCTCAGATGTTGCAGAACCAATCTGGCCGCCCTGAGCTCCAACACATTGATGTGTAATTGAGACTCGGCTTGTGACCACAGGCCTGAGACCGTAAGAGATCCAAGAACCCCGCCCCATCCCGTAAGGGAGGCGTCGGTCTGGATCGTCAAGGTCGGCACCGGAGGCTGCAGGGGGTAACCCCGAGTCAGGTGATCGACATTGGTCCACCATAACAGGTGTGGCAAGACCCACTCCGGAGTGGGAACGAGCAGCGGGAGGGTTGAACATGCGTGCGCGCTTGATGTCTGGATCCTGCACGGTAAGAACCCTAGAGGTCTCCCGGCAGGTCGTGACGACATCCGCAGTGTCCTTCAGTACCTGCTGAGCCCCTGGGAAAAGCACTGGGCCAATCCGAAAGGGGAGGTTCAGCAGGGACTGCTGTGTTGAAGGCATCCAAGTGGACACCGACAACCACAGCCGGCGCAATCCCACAACTGCGCTCATCATTTGGTTAGCGGCAGTCTTTATTGAGTCCCGCGCCAAATGACCGCCAACCGCGGTTAGCTGCCCGAGGAGCTCCGAGGAGGAATCTCCAGGGATCTCCACCTTCTGCGTTAACTGAACCTGCATGGAGGCCAGATACGCCTGGTGGATTGCAAGCTGAAGCTGTTGTCCCGCATTTCGGTACTGGTCCTCGAAGGACCGATACGAGGACTTCAGATCAGCTGCACCAGCAGTGAAGGGAGGCAGCCGCCGACCTTGTCGCCCGACCGAAGGTGAAACCTTCGGTCGTGCAAGGAAACCGCGGTATAGACACTGTCTCCCACCACCGGAATGTCGAAAAGACCTTCCTCCCCCAGCTGATATCTCTTAGATAGGAAGCCTAGATCGGCCAGTGAACGAGTATCAGCTAGGAGCGGAGCGATCAGATCATCGACCAGTGAAGGGAGAATGCGGAGCCCCACTACGGGAGCCTTGCTTCGAGCAAAGGCCTCCCCCGACAAGCGGTAGTCCGATTCCTCTGGCTCGGGGACCGGGGCAGCAACACCAGGAATAGCCTCGGCGATTAAGCCGCGAAGATCCCTGATGGCAGTGGCAGCCTATAAAGGGCCCGAATCCTCCCGAACCTCATCCACGTCCATGGACTCGATCCCGGATCTCCCCGAGAGGCATGAGGCCAACTCGGAGTCGTCTAGGAAAGAGTCACGGGCGTGGACAAGAGAGCGAGAGAAGACGTCAGCTACCACTGGCTGTCCCGAGCCCCCAGCCCGAGGATTGACCTCGAGTGGGCCCCCCGAGACCTGGGTCTCGAGGGTGCTCGTGGGTCCCGCGTGCGGCCCGGACTGCATCGTCACTGGGACGACGGTCTCGGAGCACGGGGCAGGTGTCTGAGGACGCTGCACCTGGAGCACAGGCGGCGCCTCGTAACCTGGGGTAGAAGCCTTACCCTGGGAACCTACTCCATCGAGCGGCACCAGGTTCGGCGGGGCCAGCGATCCCCCAGACGAGACCTGCCCGAAGCCAGGTGTCTGAGGGGGCTGGTGTGTTTGTGTTATGGTAACCTGGGGCTCCATACTCCGCAGCTCGCGAGCCGGAAGCTGAGCGCCCCGAGGAGACCCCGTGCCTCGGACGAGTCCGACACAGAGATCTCCCCTGGTACCATGAGCTGCATCAGGTTCATGACTCGAGGTCCGGAACTCCGTACGGAGCCCCGAGACCGCCGAGTCAATCATGACCTTCATTTGCTGTGTAATGATTTGCGTGAATTGCGTCATATCAACAGGGTTAAAATTAGCATTTTGTAAGTTAGGTTGTTGAGGGGAGGGAGGGTGGATGAAATCCCCTGCTGAGGACCGCCGCTGGTCCTCGACCGAGTCGGGCTCGGATGACGAATCATCGAGACCCGACCTGGCCGAGGACACCGTAGCGGAGGCCGAAGCCTTAACCTTCTTACCGCTTACTTTCTTAACTGGTGACTTCTTCACCTTTTTAGCCTTAGACGGGGGGTCAAGCTTGGTGATGTCCTGTCCGTTCTCCAAAGCCTCGGAGAAGAACTTTAAGTCAACATCCCTCCTTGATCTGGCCTTGGGGGTAAAGGCCTGACAAATCCCACAGTCGAGTGGGTGATGAAAGTCAGAGGCCAAACACTTGAGGCGTCGGTGATAGACACCGGCCCTTTACATTGGGCACAAGGCTTGAAAGGCTAGAAGCAAAATAGCCAAATCAAGACGTGCACATGCAACAGGTGTATATATATAAATATTTTTAAAATATATATATACTAAATACATGGGGGAATTGCAATGTAAATGTTTTTGTAAACATGCATGTAAAAAACATGAGCAGAGGCGAATGGCAAAATGCGAAGTAAAATGTAAACAAGCATGGCCACACCCCTAACATCACTGAAACAAATAAAACATGAAATATGAATAATTTGCTTGCAGGCCAGTGGGCGAATCTAGAACCCAAATATGATAATATAAAAATGTGGAAAGCCCAGATTTGACCAAATTCCACGATCAAAACAAATCGATCGAGAAAAAATGGCCGCCATCTTGGGTCGACTTTCCCGCCCTACGCGAGAAAGCAAGTTACAAATACACGAAATCTAGTACTAAAACCGATAAGCCATTCGACCTTACTGTAGAAAAGGTAGAAGTTACCACACATACAGCTTTGTTATGGGCCATTTTCTTTCGATTGTACGTACTCAGCGAAACAAACTTCGTGAAAAACTTCGTGCGTCTAGTCAGTTCAATGACAGGATGAAAAGTGGTGAGATTAGAGTTATCCGCCCCTGGTTGCATGACAACCGTAAGGGGTGGGGCTCGAAAGGGGTGACCCAAAGTACGTTTTTTTAGTTTTTTAACTATTTTTAAGTGGAAAATATAGTTACAACCTGTCATATATCAAAAATCAAGGATTTTATGCAATAAGTACCCCAAGGAGGATCCCTTCTGAAAAAGAAATTGGCCTCCTGTGTTCCCCACAGGAGTTCCTTCTTTACCTGGAGCAGAAACACCAAGGAGCTGACAATTCCTCCAAGATGGATGGATTGAACCAAATTTGCGCACAGATTGAGACGACCTGTTACTGTGAACGCTTGTAGGGATGTCAACTTGCCTAGTAGAAAGAGCCAAGTCCTGCTTGAGGCTGAAGGAAGTCGGAAAACTTGCAATATTTTCAATCTGGCCTCCTGCCAACGCTCATAAATTCGAACTAACCTGTATAGGTTTCAGATTCTTTGAAGAGGATCCTCCTTGGGGTACTTATTGCATAAAATCCTTGATTTTTGATATATGACAGGTTGTAACTATATTTTCCACTTAAAATTAGTTAAAAAACTAAAAAAACGTACTTTGGGTCACCCCTTTCGAGCCCCACCCCTTACGGTTGTCATGCAACCAGGGGCAGATAACTCTAATCTCACTACTTTTCCATCCAGTCATGCAGGCTGAATGAAGGGGAGGTGGGTGGCCCTACCCCAAGGAGGATCCTCTTCAAAGAATCTGAAACCTATACAGGTTAGTTCGATTCTTTTTCAGAAGGGATCCTCCTTGGGGTACTTATTGCATAAGACAGACTCCCAAAGATTGAATCTAAGGCAGTGGCATTCAGACTGCACCCAAAGGCGCACAGAATATATGAATATACAAAGTTAACTCACCCAAAGTACCTTGCGAATCCACCATGGAGGAGACCAACATTGACCTGGGGATTACCTGGCCCACTCGCAGTCGCCTTACTGGTCAAAATACCCCCCCCCCCCCCCCCCCCCCCTTTTTTTGAAAAGAGAGAACGAGGGCAAAAAAGGTACCATATAAACTCCCCGCGGGGGACCTCAGCCAGGGAGGTCACCTTGGGAAAAAAGGACTAGGGCCCTTAGTATCAACGTGATATTAGTGGCATTAGTAACATTTAAAAACAGAACGCACAACCCTCCTCTGCTCATTCAGCTAGGGGGTTGACGACTCTGCCCACCGGAGAGAACTGTCTGACCAAACCGAGCACGCTCCGCCGAGAGCCTGTCGAGTTGGTAGTGACGAATGAACGTGCTAGGCTGGCTCCAGATAGCAGCGGAGCAGATCTCTTCGATGGGCAGGGCCGCTGCGTACGCCTTAGACGTCGCAACTGCCCTAACCGAATGAGCCTTGAGGTTACCCGGGGGCTCACAGCCCTTGTGAACATATGCAAGACAGATCGTCGAGACAATCCATCTTGATATGGTCTGCGTAGAAGCAGGTAAGCCCTGCTTACCTCCCCCATAACAACAAAAGAGTTGCTCATCTCTACGGATGGAGGCCGTTCCTCTGATAGGCTCTCAGCGTCCTGCGCACGTCCAGAATGTGTGCGTGCGAGGCCTGAGACCCTGATGCAGCCGGTTGCCTCAGAGCCGGTAATTCTATTGGGGCCGAGACATGGAATGAGTGGGCCACTTTTGGCCGGTAGGAGTCTGGCAGTCTAATGCTGACTCTGTCCCTGTGGAAGACTGTAAGCTCGGGATTGGAGGACATAGCATGTATGTCTCCTACCCGTCTGCCAGACGCCACCGCCACTAGAAAAACTGCCTTCCAAGTAAGCAGTTGCAGTGATACTGCCGATAAATCCCTAAATTGCGGACCCGAGAGCCAATCCGGGACTATAGAAAGGTCCCAAACCGGGCTGGACCGCCTCACAGGAGGTCGGATCCTGTCCACGCCTGCTAAAAAGCGCTGAACCAGAGGATGTACCCCCAAAAGGGCGCCGTCCACTGGCACATGAAAGGCTGAAATAGCCGTGGAGTAACCCCTGACAGTAGATGCGGCCAAGCCAGCATCTAATCTAGACTGCAGGAACTCCAAGACAAACACTAGATCCGCAGAAAAGGGATCGAGAACGTCCCTATCTGCACACAAGCGCGAATAGCAGGCCCATCTATCCTCATATTGAATGTTCGTTGAATCCCTCCTCGAAGCCAGTATTGTGTCTGCAACTCGTGCAGGAATACCGCTGTTTTGGAGGCGATTCCGGACAGAGGCCAGGCCACCCACTGCACCCTGGGGTTGGGGTGGGGGGCTCCGTCCTGGGACAGAAGTCCCGGTCGACACGGTAACAGAGCAGGTGGCATAGCCAGAGACCTGAGTACCTGTGGAAACCAAGTTTGCGCTGCCCACAGAGGTGTGATTAGCACCAGCAGACGCGGAGGATGAGTGGCTAGACGGGCTAGGACCTTGGAGATCAGAGGCACTGGTGGGAAGGCCCACAGAACTCTGTCTGTCCAGTCCAGTTCAAATGCATCCTGGGATAGAGCCCGAGTGTCGGGTATCCTGGAGCAAAACTGGGGTATCTGAAAGTTCGTCCCTGACGCAAACAGATCCACCTGGAATGACCTGTATAACTGGGAGATAATCTCGAATATCTCTCGATCCAGTAGCCACTCGTGGGGGGCAAGGATCCGGCGAGACAGCGCGTCTGCTCGGACATTGTCCACCCCCGGCAAGTACACTGGCAGGACCTGGGTGTCGACTTCATCGCACCAGAGGAAGAACTGCCATGTCTCCTCCAGGAGGGACGGGGAAACCGTCCCACCCTGTTTGAGAATGTAAGTCATGGCGGTCCTGTTGTCCATTTGGAGCCGGACCACCTGACCCTTCACCTGATCCCTCAGATGTTGCAGAACCAATCTGGCCGCCCTGAGCTCCAACACATTGATGTGTAATTGAGACTCGGCTTGTGACCACAGGCCTGAGACCGTAAGGGAGGCGTCGGTCTGGATCGTCAGGGTCGGCACCGGAGGCTGCAGGGGGTAACCCCGAGTCAGGTGATCGACATTGGTCCACCATAACAGGTGTGGCAAGACCCACTCCGGAGTGACGAGCTGCTTCTCGTAAGACTCCGAGTGGGACCAAAGACCCGCCAAAGCTTGTTGGACGGGCCTCATGCGGAGCCGAGACCTCCAAACCACGTCTACGGTCGCTGCCATGACTCCTAAGAGCTGGAGCCAGACTCGAGCCGTGTGGCATGGAGCACTGAGAAACGAGTTCACAGCCCCCAGTATCTTCGGGACCCGGTCCGGGGCCAGGGATACGATCCCCGGCTCCGTCCGAAACCTGGAGCCCAGGAAGACTAGGTCCCGTGACGGGGCCAGCTCCGACTTTTTGAGGTTCACGATCCAACCCAGCGAAACTAGCGTGTGTAGTATGGCCTGGGTGGATTCGTGGTTCTGAAGCTGGGACAGCGCTCTGATGAGCCAGTCGTCCAGGTAGGGATGACAACACCTGCCTTGAGACCTGGCGACCTGAGCCGCTACCAGCATAAGCTTGGTGAATACCCTCGGAGCCGTTGAGATTCCGAAGGGTAACACCCTGAATTGGTAACACTTCCCGTCGAATGCAAACCTCAGAAATTGTCTGAATTCTGGGTGCATCGGAACATGAAGGTAAGCGTCTTTTAGGTCGATGGAGGATAGCCATTCTCCGACCTGCACTGACGAGATCACAGACCTTAGAGTCTCCATCTTGAATCTATGAGTTTGTTCATGATCTTTAGATTCAAGATGGGTCTGAACCCTCCGCCCTTCTTGGTCACCAGGAAGTATGTGGAATAGTATCCGCTCTCTTCCTGGCCCACAGGCACTAGCTCTATCGCAGCCTTGCTCAGCAACGCTTTGATTTCTGAGCGGAGGATGTCCGCCTTCTCCGGCGCGGAGGGCACCTTCGTGTGCCGCACCCCGGTAAATGAAGGCGGACCGCGCTTCCACTGAGGCATATGGCCGTCCCTGAGTGTGGACAGGACCCAGGTGTTCGACGTGGCTTTCGCCCAAGCGTCTATGAACCTTGTCAATCGGCCGCCTACAGGGATCTGCCCCAACAAGCAAAAGGTGTCCGTCTCCGGCGGCACTCCGGCCCCCGGATTTTTGGACACCCCTAGCGGTACGGGAGGAGCTAGGAACCCTGGTTTGGTTTCCCGCGCCCCCGAAACCCCTGCTTGCCCGAAGGCTGCTGGAATTTCCCGCCTCGCTTTTTGGGACCCTTGCCCCTGCTCCCAGCCTGATGCAGACTAGCTGACATCCAGGCTGCCTTCCCCGTCGGCGCGGAGGAACGAGCAGGGGGAGGGTTGGACATGCGTGCGCGTTTGATGTCTGGATCCTGCACGGTAAGAACCCTAGAGGTCTCCCGGCAGGTCGTGACGACATCCGCAGTGTCCTTCAGTACCTGCTGAGCCCCTGGGAAAAGCACTGGGCCAATCCGAAAGGGTAGGTTCAGCAGGGACTGCTGTGTTGAAGGCATCCAAGTGGACACCGACAACCTAAGCCGGCGCATTCCCACAACTGCGCTCATCATTTGGTTAGCGGCACTCCTGATTGAGTCCCGCGCCAAATGACCACCAACCGCGGTTAGCTGCCCGAGGAGCTCCGAGGAGGAATCTCCAGGGATCTCCACCTTCTGCGTTAACTGGACCTGCATGGAGGCCAGATACGCCTGGTGGATTGCAAGCTGAAGCTGTTGTCCCGCATTTCGGTACTGGTCCTCGAAGGACCGATACGAGGACTTCAGATCAGCTGCACCAGCAGTGAAGGGAGGCAGCCGCCGACCTTGTCGCCCGACCGAAGGTGAAACCTTCGGTCGTGCAAGGAAACCGCGGTATAGACACTGTCTCCCACCACCGGAATGTCGAAAAGACCTTCCTCCCCCAGCTGATATCTCTTAGATAAGAAGCCTAGATCGGCCAGTGAACGAGTATCAGCTAGGAGCGGAGCGATCAGATCATCGACCAGTGAAGGGAGAATGCGGAGCCCCACTACGGGAGCCTTGCTTCGAGCGAAGGCCTCCCCCGACAAGCGGTAGTCCGATTCCTCTGGCTCGGGGACCGGGGCAGCAACACCAGGAATAGCCTCGGCGATTAAGCCGCGAAGATCCCTGATGGCAGTGGCAGCCGATAAAGGGCCCGAATCCTCCCGAACCTCATCCACGTCCATGGACTCGATCCCGGATCTCCCCGAGAGGCGTGAGGCCAACTCGGAGTCGTCTAGGAAAGAGTCACGGGCGTGGACAAGAGAGCGAGAGAAGACGTCAGCTACCACTGGCTGTCCCGAGCCCCCAGCCCGAGGATCGACCTCGAGTGGGCCCCGTGGGTCCCGCGTGCGGCCCGGACTGCATCGTCACTGGGACGACGGTCTCGGAGCACGGGGCAGGTGTCCGAGGACGCTGCACCTGGAGCACAGGCGGCGCCTCGTAACCTGGGTTAGAAGCCTTACCCTGGGAACCTACTCCAACGAGCGGCACCAGGTTCGGCAGGGCCAGCGATCCCCCAGACGAGACCTGCCCGAAGCCAGGTGTCTGAGGGGGCTGGTGTGTTTGTGTTATGGTAACCTGGGGCTCCATACTCCGCAGCTCGGGAGCCGGAAGCTGAGCGCCCCGAGGAGACCCCGTGCCTCGGACGAGTCCGACACCGAGATCTCCCCTGGTACCATGAGCTGCATCAGGTTCATGACTCGAGGTCCGGAACTCCGTACGGAGCCCCGAGACCGCCGAGTCAATCGTGACCTTCATTTGCTGTGTGATGATTTGCGTGAATTGCGTCATATCAACAGGGTTAAAATTAGTGCTTTGTAAGTTAGGTTGTTGAGGGGAGGGAGGGTGGGTGAAATCCCCGGCTGAGGACCCCCGCTGGTCCTCGACCGAGTCGGGCTCGGATGACGAATCATCGAGACCCGACCTGGCCGAGGACACCGTAGCGGAGGCCGGAGCCTTAACCTTCTTACCACTTAATTTCTTAACTGGTGACTTCTTCACCTTCTTAGCCTTAGACAGGGGGTCAAGCTTGGTGATGTCCCGCCCGCTCTCCAAAGCCTCGAAGAAGAACTTTAGGTCAACATCCCTCCTTGATCTGGCCTTGGGGGTAAAGGCCTGACAAATCCCACAGTCGAGTGGGTGGTGAAAGTCAGAGGCCAAACACTTGAGGCACTCGTCATGGGCGTCGGTGATAGACACCGGCCCTTTACATTGGGCACAAGGCTTGAAAGGCTAGAAGCAAAATAGCCAAATCAAGACGTGCACATGCAACATGTGTATATATATAAATATTTTTAAAATATATATATACTAAATACATGGGGGAATTGCAATGTAAATGTTTTTGTAAACATGCATGTAAAAAACATGAGCAGAGGCGAATGGCAAAATGCGAAGTAAAAATGTAAACAAGCATGGCCACACCCCTAACATCACTGAAACAAATAGAACATGAAATATGAATAATTTGCTTGCAGGCCAGTGGGCGATTCGAAATACTCACCGAAAACGAATCTAGAACCCAAATATGATAAAATAAAAATGTGGAAAGCCCAGATCTAACCAAATTCCACGATCAAAACAAATCGATCGAGAAAAAATGGCCGCCATCTTGGGTCGACTTTCCCGCCCTACGCGAGAAAGCAAGTTACAAATACACGAAATCTAGTACAAAAACCGATAAGCCATTCGACCCTACTGTAGAAAAGGTAGAAGTTACCACACATACAGCTTTGTTATGGGCCATTTTCTTGCGATTGTACGTAAACTCAGAAAAACTTCTTGAAAACTTCGTGCGACTTGTCAGATCAATGACAGGAAGAAAAGTGGTGAGATTAGAGTTATCCGCCCCTGGTTGCATGACAACCGTAAGGGGTGGGGCTCGAAAGGGGTGACCCAAAGTACGTTTTTTTAGTTTTTTAACTTATTTTAAGTGGAAAATATAGTTACAACCTGTCATATATCAAAAATCAAGGATTTTATGCAATAAGTACCCCAAGGAGGATCCCATCTGAAAAAGAATGGTACAATGATACATGACGTTCCGTCCAATAAGGCCCCAAGGAACTTGATCCTTGTCACTGGAGTTAACTCTGACTTGTCTGGGTGTACTAGAAAACCCAGATAGGTAAACACATGGATCATGAACTGAGTCTGATTGATCAAAGTTGTTGTTAGTAAATGTCATCCCAGATATCCATGAACAGACAGACCTCTAAGGTGCAGAAAATGAAGAATTCGGTTGATGATCACTGTGAAGAGCCAAGGAGCTATCGCTACATCGAACGAGAGCACTTGAAACTGGAATCTGCGACTGTTCACCGTAAATTGTAGAAATTCCTGAAATGCTCGATGGATGGGTATGTGCAAATAAGCATCCTTGAGGTCCATACTTATGAATTTGGTTTCCAGGCTGAATCAACTTCGGCACATACGCCAGGGATTCCATGGAAAACTTGGGCAGTGTCTCTAGGAACTGTTGTTTAAGATCTTCAAATCTATAATCATTCGCATTTCCCCTGTGTCCTTCTTGGGCACCAGAACACAGGAAAAAAAAACCTGGGGACACATCGTGTTGAAGAGTCTCTATCACAGCTTCCTTCAACAGTAACTGATCTATTGCTGCCAATGCTGCCTCTAGCTTGCTTCCTACCAGAGTGAATCTTTTGCCAAAGGGATGAACAGTCAAAAGAGGAATGTGTTTGAACACACCTGGTTCTATGAGATTACCTCCAGACACTCTATATACTACTATGACATTATTTCCAATCATATTTCACCAGCCATGTTATGACATCACTTCCAGTCTGATGATATCACACCTGGACAACGATATCACATTAGGTTGATAACGTCACATCCCATTTGTGACGTCACCTCCAGGTTACTTTTTAACTAGAAATATGTGCATGTTATGCACTGTGATGTCCCCCGCTCCCAACTTTCAATCCAACCTAGTCATATTACCCTTATTTTTCACTTATGCTAAGCACTAAGTTCGATACTGCATTAATAACGAGAAATAAAAAATTCAGAATAGCCAAAGTAGCAAAAGGCACCACTCTATCACTAGGTCTAAGCAAATACAAAGTTTGGTGAAAAAATATTGAACGGTTTTTGAGATATGGCCCCGAAAAGAAAGCATTTCGGAATGACGGAATAATGGAATAACGGAATGACAGACGGAGGCGAAAACATTATGTCTCCCGAAAAAATCTTCGGGGGACATAAAAAGGAGGGTCAAGAGAAAGAAGGTATTGAGCCATTCCTTATAGACCAAGGAACCTGAGGAAGTTCAGCAAGGACTATGGTTAATGAGCTACAACACAAATGAAGAGTTTGGTACTAATTAAACTCTCATAAACCCTTACGTTGCGTATATATATTTTACCATTTTTAGCCCCTGTGGCGGAATTTACAGGCTCGCAGCTCGCAGCAGTAGTTTGAGCTTAGGCACTAACGAGCTCTGCTGGCGGAATTTCCAGGCGGCGATTCCGGTACCGTTTTTGCGAAATATACCGCATCTACATGGCGAATAAGGACTATATACGGGCGTTCAATACAAATTCAAGTAGCGACACCCGTACACAAATGGCTAATTCACACCCGAAACTTTGAATGAATTTTCTATGATGTTTCGTTTTTATTCTATTACTTTCGAAAGATTGTCTTTAATTCGGGCCTCGTAACATCATAAATACCAAACGAAAAAAAATCCATTTATATACGGAATTGAAGACAAGATGTCTAGCTTCACAATGACATAAAAATTATTAGAATGTGACCTTTGGTTATAATTCTATAGCTATGTAAAGTTTGTCTTTATTTCCACCTATAAAATTGTCAATACTTACAACATGTATGCGGCATTGCAAACGGGCGTTCATCGCACTTTTCCAAGAAATCATAATCTCGAACCAGTTGACAAATAAGCACATGTCAACCCAAATATGGTTATGTTGTTTGACTTTTCAAATAAACGCTAACCTCGAACCATAACTGATGAAAATATGTTGATTAGTTTGTGTGCCGTTTGGTTTCACATGCCTCTCAGAAAGGTAAAATTGTATCTTTATTTCTGTGAATAAATATGCGCATTTTATATAGAATAAAAGATTATTCTTTTCGGTTTATTGTGATATAAAAATTATGAAAATGCATTCAGTATTTTAGCCGTGATAAATGTTTTAGAAGTTGTGAAAATCGCCGATTGTTTCAAAATTTATGAAGTGTAAACATGACCTTTTTCACGGCGCTTGCTGTGTCGTTATTATTTTTTTGAGATTTTCTAATTTTATATGGGAATGTAGTCCATTGTTTCCCCTTTATTTTGCCGTATTTTTTTTTGAAAACAAACAATTCGCTCACATGATATGAAGTGCGGGAGTAAGGCGAGTTAGCGATTTTTTTCCCCGTCTCGCGAGATGCGAGGCAGATAGCAGTCTCGGGCGAGGCAAACCCGAGGCAATACAAACACGTGGGTGAAAATAGCCTCAAGCGAATTAATGCTTCGGGGGCTAAGCCTGACAAAATTGGCCTTTTGTAAAGCTAATTATCAATGCGTTACGGGTCAACAATGCACACGCAATTTGGTGTGAATTTTACTTGATATTTCGACCGGACATTCACACAGACTCGTTATCGTGGCTATCTGCGAGATGTATGTAAACAAGTTTTCATGTGGCGATATACGGACACACTTCGTCTCGCATTTCGCCTGGGGGGCAAATATAATTATTACTGACCCGGTAAATGCACTAAGTCCAACGTACGGGTCTCGCCAAGGGTTCTAACATTTTTCTCTATGAGCCTCCCGGATAATTACGGGACCCGCAAGTTAAGGGTTAAGGCGACCAATATGTTTTCCTTTATTTATAATTATAATTCCAAGGAATGCTAGTACCCGTAGTGTCGCGGGTATAAGAACAGGGGGCTCGGCAAACAAACATCTTGAAAACATGGGGGTGGGCTAGTTACCGAGAAAGACCCCAACTCATGAGACCGAATTGACTCAATCCAAGATGGCGGCTCGTAACTAACACAAATAGGCAAGGCATGTTACCGGCATAAAGAATATTGTACTTTGATGTTTTAAGTCTTTTAAACATAAACATGATATTATTAATATTCATTCATGTGATTTTTTTTATATATGATAATTATATTATGCACTTAAACATCATTTTTGTTTTTCAGAATTCTATGATAGGCGCGACTGCACATGAAAACATTGCCATTTTTTTATTTAAAAATTTTGTATGCCATGTGTTTAAAATGGTGTACAGTGAATAAAAACGATAACATTCTTGAGTTGCGTTGTTGATATAGTTGTGTACGTAGCTGACAAAATAATTCAGAAAAAATAGAGCCATGGCCTCTGTAGCTCATCAGGAGATAATAAGTGGGGTATGTTATGGAGTGGACTTTATAACAATGGTCAGATAATGGAATGTAGTAATAAGAATCTAGGTAGTGAAACGATTAAAGCAGTTTAAAAATATTTTGTTACCATAACTTTGCCAATCTGCTATATATATATATGTGTTGAAAGAGCAATGCAAAGCTTGGAAATAAATTGCTGGTATCAAACATATAATAATGTGGTGGAGAGATCATACTATTTTCTAAGATCGTACACACATTATATAATAATGAATACCCCGGGTACAATTCTTTGCATACAATTCACCACTGTCAGCTATTGCAATAATGGCCTGGGGCTGTAGAAGAAAATGAAAAAAACCTTTTTAGGTCATGACCCCTGCTAATTATTATAAAAATTGGTTACACATAAATAAACATTCGTTATGAATATCATACACCTTTGCATTATATTGTTTTAATTCTTAATTGCATTATGGCAATACCAACATTTATTACATAATGAATAGGAGCCTCAGTTTTTGAAAATCCCATTTCTCATAGGCTCCATTTCAATACTTAATAAATTGGTGAATTTTTTTTTAGTAAATTCTTTTTCACCATTTCTTATAGGCTCCCTTTCAATATTTGATAAAATGGTGATATTCTATGAATAAATGCTTTTTTAGAGTCTGTGGAAGACTAAAGCAGTCTCACGCACAGTCTATGATAACACAGTGCTGCACAGTAGTTTGAAGTAACCTGAAACCTCTGTGTAACTATCAGTTTTCATCCTTCTGCCAGGAAGAGGTCAACACAATGCAATTACATAACATGCAGACACTGGACTCACAGCCAGTAAAATTTATATGTTAGATGCAGTTTTTCCTACAATTAATTATTTTTCTGTACTGGAGAAGATGATGAAAATAGGTGTGATGTCACAATCTCATATACGGTAGCTACTTCTTTTATAGTCCTATGTTATCACCAGTCATCATTAGTCATATTCAGTTCACATATCTCATGTAAAATGAAAAAATTTAATTCCTCTTCAAGTTCCTTCATAGGGTATTCAATATTCAATAGTTCTCATTTCAAATAGATTCACATTAAACATGTCCATGATGTAGACATCTATCTCATTTCTTGTTCCTATTGAATAAAATTAACTGCAAAGTTAATAGAAAACTAAATCAGTTATAAAGTATAAAATATGATATAAATAAGGTATACCAAATTGACTCGTACTGGAAATTCTCATTAATTAATTAATTAATTCTCCAAATAATTACACAATATCATGAGATATTAAAAAACTCCATTATTTACTCTTAAATTACAAAGAACATTATATTAGATTTAATAAAAGATTCTGTATTAAGTCTTTAGAATACTTTTAGACTTGTGTACCTCTATCAGCAAATTCACTAGCAAAATACAAATAATTACTCATATGTGAAATGTGAGACAAAGATAAAATATGACTTATAATTTTTGTTAGACCTCCAATTCTAAGTTTTTAATTCTCAATATCTCTTTTTCATCAGACATATTATATTCTCAAAGCACATGTTAGAACTCTCACATCAGAAAGATGAAATGCCTTTAACTCAGCTGATTTCTTTAAAATTACCTCCCTTACCTACTTTACTGATTGAAGTGCACATATAATCTCAGAAAGATGCTGTAAACTGAAATAGGCTTTTAGGTTATGATCCCTGTGACCCATATTTGGGGTCACAGACTCACCAAATTTACAATTTAGAATCCCTTACAGCCAAGGAGTCTGTACATAAAATTTCAGCTCGCTAGAGCCATTGGGACTGGAGATGAAGATGAAAATAGCATTTTAGGTCATTGCCTCTGTGACCCAATATTTGGGGTCTCACTGTCACCAAATTTACAATTTAGAATCCCCTTCAGTCAAGGAGTATGTACATAAAATTTCAGCTCTCTACGTTCATTGGGACTGGAGAAGAAGATAAAAATAGTTTTTTTTAGGTAATGACCCCTGTGAGCCACACTTGGGGTCACAGGGTCACCAAATCTACAATTTAGAATCCCTTTCAGCCAAGGAGTCTGTACATAAAATTTCAGCTCTCTGGAGTCATTGGTTCTGGAGAAGAAGATGAAAATAGCTTTTAAGGTTATGACCCCTGTGACCCACATTTGGGGTCAAAGGGTCACCAAATTTACAATTTAGTATCCCCTTCAGCCAAGGAGTCTGTACATTAAATTTCAGCTCTCTGGAGTCATTGGTTCTGGAGAAGAAGTCGAAAAAGCGAAAAGTTTACGGACGGACGGACGGACGGAAGGACGGACGGACGGACGGACGGACGCCATCCCATGCCATAAGCCCATCGGGCCTTTCAGGCCAGATGAGCTAAAAATAGAGCCATGGGCTCTGTAGCTCATCAGAATTTCATTGATTTATTATCTTAGGTTGAATATCTAAGTTATCTCAAGTCATACATTGTTAACAAGCAAAATAATATGGGTTTTAGATCATGACCCCTGTGACCCACATTTGGAGTCACAGGGTCACCAATCCTACAATCACCTTTGACCAAAGTATCTTTACACAACATTTCACCTTTCTAGAGCTTTACATATAAACTGGAAAAGAAGATAAAAATGTTTTTTTGGTAATGACCCGTGACCTAGATTGGGATCAAAGGGTCACAAAATCTACAATTTAGAATCCCCATTGGCCAAGGAGTCTGCACACAACTTTTCAGCTCTCTAGACCTTTTGGAACTGGAGAAGAAGATGAATATAGGTTTTTAAGGATGTGACCCCTATGACCCCATTTGGGGTCGTGGGGTCACGAAATCTACAATTTTGAATCCCCATTGGCCAACGAGTCTGCACACAACTTTTCAGCTCTCTAGACCTTTTGGAACTGGAGAAGAAGATGAAAATAGGTTTTTAAACATGTGACACCTGTGACCCCATTTGGGGTCATGGGGTCACAAAATCTACAATTTAGAATCCCCATTGGCCAACGAGTCTGCACACAACTTTTCAGCTCTCTAGACCTTTTGGAACTGGAGAAGAAGATGAAAATAGGTTTTTAAACATGTGACCCCTGTGACCACATTTGGGGTCACAGGGTCACGAAATCTACAATTTAGAATCCCCATTGGCCAAGGAGTCTGCACACAACTTTTCAGCTCTCTAGACCTCTTGGAACTGGAGAAGAAGATGAAAATAGGTTTTTAAGGATATGACCCCTGTGACCCCATTTGGGGTCACTGGGTCACGAAATCTACACTTTAGAATCCCCATTGGCCAAGGAGTGTGCACAAAACTTTTCAGCTCTCTAGACCTTTTGGAACTGGAGAAGAAGATGAAAATAGGTTTTTAAACATGTGACCCCTGTGACCCCATTTGGGGTCATGGGGTCACAAAATCTACAATTTAGAATCCCCATTGGTCAAGGAGTCTGCACACAACTTTTCAGCTCTCTAGGCCTTTTGGAACTGGAGAAGAAGATGAAAATAGGTTTTTAAGGATGTGACCCCTGTGACCCCATTTGGGGTCATGGGGTCACAAAATCTACAATGTAGAATCCCCATTGGTCAAGGAGTCTGCACACAACTTTTCAGCTCTCTAGACCTTTTGGAACTGGAGCAGAAGATGAAAATAGGTTTTTAAGGATGTGACCCCTGTGACCCCATTTGGGGTCATGGGGTCACGAAATCTACAATTTAGAATCCCGATTGGCCAACGAGTCTGCACACAACTTTTCAGCTCTCTAGACCTTTTGGAACTTGAGAAGAAGATGAAAATAGGTTTTTAAACATGTGACCCCTGTGACCCCATTTGGGGTCACGGGGTCACGAAATCTACAATTTAGAATCCCCATTGGCCAACGAGTCTGCACACAACTTTTCAGCTCTCTAGACCTTTTGGAACTGGAGAAGAAGATGAAAATAGGTTTTTAAACATGTGACCCCTGTGACCACATTTGGGGTCACAGGGTCACGAAATCTACAATTTAGAATCCCCATTGGCCAACGAGTCTGCACACAACTTTTCAGCTCTCTAGACCTTTTGGAACTGGAGAAGAAGATGAAAATAGGTTTTTAAGGATGTGACCCCTGTGACCCCATTTGGGGTCACGGGGTCACGAAATCTACAATTTAGAATCCCCATTGGCCAAGGAGTCTGCACATAAAATTTCAGCTCTGTGGAGTTATTGAAGAAGTCGAAAAAGCGAAAAGTTTACGGACGGATGGACGGATGGACGGACGTACGCCGGACGCCATGCCATGCCATAAGCCCATCGGGCCTTTCAGGCCTGATGAGCTAAAAATTAATGTTGGGAATAAAATGTTGCTACTCACATCACCATACATCGATGAAAGTTAGGCCCACACGTCCGGAATTGATATCCATCATTACATAGCTTACCGTAATTATCATGTTGTCAATAACGTTTATGTACGTTATGTGTTCCAGAACAAATATCGTAATTTGTTAATGAACTATTTACAAATCAGTGTTTGAAGCGTCAATGCATGTCGACTGAAATGGCTTTTTTCAAAGGAAGTACAATATGATTGGTTGCTATATTAGTGTCGACCAATCGGAGCAGACTATAGTCATTACGGAATTCCCTTCTCGCAAGCGTCTCACTCGCTCACACACACAATCTGTCACTAGGCTACATGTTGTTTAGGAAATTGGTTTGATATTTATCATAACAAAATAGAGCCATGGGCTCTGTAGCTCATCAGGGTTTCATTGCTTTACTATCTAAAGTTGAATATTTAAGTTATTTAAGTTATTGTTTACAAGCAAAAGATAGGTTCTTAGATCATAACCACTGTGACCCCATTTGGGGTCACGGGCCACAAAATCTACAATTTAAAATCCCCATTGGCCAAGGAGTCTGCACACAACTTTTCAGCTCTCTAGACCTTTTGGAACTGGAGAAGAAGATGAAAATAGGTTTTTAAGGATGTGACCCCGGTGACCCCATTTGGGGTCACAGGGTCACATAATCTACAATTTAGAATCCCCATTGGCTAAGGAGTCTGCACACAACTTTTCAGCTCTCTAGACCTTATGGGACTTGAGAAGAAAATGAAAATAGGTTTTTAAGGATCTGACCCCTGTGACCCCATTTGGGGTCATGGGGTCACAAAATCTACAATTTAGAATCCCCATTGGCCAAGGAGTCTGCACACAACTTTTCAGCTCTCTGGACCTTTTGGAACTGAAGAAGAAGATGAAAATAGGTTTTTAAGGATCTGACCCCTGTGACCCCATTTGGGGTCATGGGGTCACAAAATCTACAATTTAGAATCCCCATTGGCCAAGGAGTCTGCACACAACTTTTCAGCTCTCTAGACCTTTTGGAACTGAAGAAGAAGATGAAAATAGGTTTTTAAGGATGTGACCCCTTTGACCCCATTTGGGGTCATTGGGTCACGAAATCTACAATTTAGAATCCCCATTGGCCAAGGAGTGTGCACATAAAATTTCAGCTCTGTGGAGTCATTGGTTCTGGAGAAGAAGTCGAAAAAGCGAAAAGTTTACGGATGGATGGATGGATGGATGGACGGACGCCGGACACCATGCCATGCCATAAGCCCATCGGGCCTTTTAGGCCTGATGAGCTAATAACATAAACACGACGTAATTATTTTTATGTATGGTAATTATATTCATAATGCACTCATACATCGTTTTGGTTTTTCAGGTGACTGGAGTTGAGCTACGATCGGCGAAACCAGGATACTCGAGTTACTAATTTGTCTTGCTGTTGAGTACAGTCTACCATGAATTAAAACGATAATAATGTGTTGTTGTGGTCTTACAGTTGACAAAAATCAGCAAAATTGAAATGATATGAATCGTAATTTAGCTTTAAATATTTTTATCAATTAATTCACGTATTTTATAACAGACGTGTAAATTCTACTAACACTGGCTATTTTTCTTAATCACTGAAGCATGTCACCCAGACAGGACATAAACACCGGAAACTACGCAAGATTACGCAAGATTACGTGGCGTGATATAATGTCGTCAGACCCCTCAGTTTTATTTTTACAGTGATAATTTTTAATCAATGGTTACAATTTATTCTTCTGCCCCTTTGCATCTACCTGGTATATATAACATTACAAAATACAATACTCAAGACCGTATTTAATTTAATATCTGGTGTTAGTCAATACTATTTATAACAGTGCTGTCGGGTAATGCAATAAACCTAAGAAATAACGAACCATATATATACCAGTAAAATATATCTGAAGATGACAGTATATTATATCTATTTTAACATTACATTACTGGTAATGTAGAACATTGACAATCCATATTTCCTTTGATCAACAATTGTTCGCTACAGATACCCGGTCATTTACTGACATTGACATTTTTATTCACGATTAATAGTGTTGATTGAAATTATTACATTTTTTTTTTAAATCCATCACTTTGAAGCTCGATTTATTCAAGAACGAGTGCAGAATATAATGCGAACAGATGACAGATTATTACATCTGAACAAGTGGCTATTTATTTATGCGAACTCTCATTGGTGGATAATAGGGTGTGTCATCGTTTTCGAAATCTCATTGGCTGATATTTTTGGCGACTCAATAGACGTACGATACTTACTTCCTGGTTCGAATCGAAGTATTTAGACACTTCAAAATTATACTAAAAGACAAACACAGACAATGTTACAAATATTTGATATTTACAACTATTGTCAAATCGTTTGAACACCAAAATACTGGATGCTTGATTGTGTTGACAGTCAACATTACGAACCCAAAACGTTGTTCGCTTCCTTTATTATGATTGGTTGAAAGACAAAAAGTTGGCGATGTAGCGTAGTAGATGGGGTTTGTATAATCAGTACTATGGAACATTAATTTAACGTTTATTCTTTTCAGTTCTTCGTATCAATTTCGCAATTCTTTATGTATCATATTATAAAAAAAAATAGAGCCATGGGCTCTGTAGCTCATCAGAGTTTATTTTGTTTGATGATGAAGACAGAAATATGTTGTCTCAATATAATGCACAATCCCTAACCCTGACAAATCTTAGTCTTGAAATTGAGAGAGAGCACTCAGCAAGGTCAACACACAGGAGATTATGCAATATTCTGACCCCTTGGCTCTGGTTACAAGCCAGCTGTGTTTTTTGTGTTTTACCGCCAAATTATGTAATAGACTCTTGCTTGCACTAAACACTGGCAGCACTGATCTAACTGTATAAGGCTTAAAGAGAACAGGCAATGTGATGAATCTCATGGTACATAGTACAATTTTGAATCACCTTGGCTAAACAATCTCGGTTCTAAGCCTTGTCATCCAAACATCTAAACATTCTGAACAAAATATTCCTTCTAGTTTGTTCTGGATGAAAACAGGATTTTACGTAATGGCCTGCGGGGCTTTTATTTGGGGCCACTGGGTCACCAAATCTACAATTTAGAATCTCCATTGGCTAAAGACTCTTTACACAACAAGACAACCTTCTAGGTCTTTTAGTTCTGGAGAAGAAGATGAAAATAATCTGATGTAATCAATGTTAAATGAGAACTATTGAATAGCCTATGAACTGAAAATTGTGACAAGGCATAAAGGACTAAATTGAAGAGGAGTTAAGAATTCTTTTATTTTACATGAGATATGTGAACTGCATATGACTGGTGATGAAATGATAAGATAAATTTGACAAACATGTCCACAATGTAGATTGTTATCTAAAGTCGACATATATTTCAAATCATTGTGATTGAAGTGTCATAAAATATCAGTTCAAAATTCATTTTCAAAGGTTTTTTTTAGGCTGTGGCCCATATTTGGGGTCACAGGGTCACCAAATTTACAAGTTTGAATCCCCATTGGCTAAAGAGTTTGCATACAATATTACAGCCTTCTAGATCTTTTTGTTCCGGAGAAAAAGATGAAAACAGGATTTTAGGTTATGGCCTGTGAGGCCCTTATTTGGGGCCACAGGGTCACCAAATCTACAATTTAGAATCTCCATTGGCTAAAGACTCATTACACAACATGACAACCTTCTAGGTCTTTTCGTTCTGGAGAAGAAGATGAAAATAATCTTATCATTTCATCACCAGTCATATGCAGTTCACATATCTCATGTAAAATAAAAGAATTCTTAACTCCTCTTCAATTTAGTCCTTTATGACTTGTCACAATTTTCATTAGATAGGCTATTCAACAGTTCTCATTTCACATTGATTACATCAATTTGACAAACATGTCTACAATGTAGATTGTTATTTCAAGTCGACATACATTTCAAATAAAGTGAAAGAAGTGCACATAAAATATCAATTCAAAATTCAGTTTCGACAGGTTTTTTAGGCTGTGGCCCATATTTGGGGTCTCAGGGTCACCAAATTTACAAGTTAGAATCCCCATTGGCTAAAGAGTTTGCATACAATATTACAGCCTTCTAGGTCTTTTTGTTTCGGAGAAAAAGATGAAAACAGGATTTTAGGTAATGGCCTGTGAGGTCCTTATTTGGGGTCACAGGGTCACCAAATCTACAATTTAGAATCCCCATTGGCCAAGGAGTCTGTACATATAATTTCAGCTCTCTGGAGTCATTGGTTCTGGAGAAGAAGATGAAAATAGCTTTTTAGCTTATGACCCCTGTGGCCCTTATTTGGGGTCACATGGTCACCAAATCTACAATTTAGAATCCCCATTGGCCAAGGAGTATGTACATAAAATTTCAGCTCTCTGGAGTCATTGGTTCTGGAGAAGAAGATGAAAATAGCTTTTAAGGTTATGACCCCTGGGGCCCTTATTTGGGGTCACAGGGTCACCAAATCTACAATTTAGAATCCCCATTGGCCAAGGAGTCTGTACATAAAATTTCAGCTCTCTAGAGTTATTGGTTCTGGAGAAGAAGTCGAAAAAGTGAAAAGTTTACGGACGGACGGACGGACGGACGGACGCCATCCCATGCCATAAGCCCATCGGGCCTTTCAGGCCTGATGAGCTAATAATGTGACATAGTCGGAATAGGTTTTATGTAGGTTTTGGACACTGAACTGTCCAAAATAGTTTTTGCGTATAAGAAATCTTGACATCACCCCTCCAAGTAATGGTGGCTCATGACTGAACACGTGAGATAGATTTTTGTCAGATACATGAATGTTATAATTACTTCACTGCTTATTTATATCTTATACAATGTTATGTGATATTTTTTTAAAATTATTTTATCGTACCGGGTAACTGCACGAGACTTGACAGCTCGCCGGAAAGTATGTACATGTCGATTTTAAGGCAAGTGCATGTTGTGTTTTGATTTACGTATAAAAATATCATTGATAAAAGATGAAACCCAAGTTACAAATGCTATTATAGATATATGTAATGTATGCAATTATTAAAATACATACGATAAGCTGTCAAAATAAGAACAAATATGCAATTATTAAAATATAAACGATAACTTTCAAAATAAGAATATTGAAAACAAAACACAACACGATATAACATGACAAATCAAACTTTATTGTATGTTCGAGAAATCGAATCTGTGCATGAATAGTTTCACCATTGAACATCTGGCAAAATGGGGGGTGGGCTATAACAAGAGAATAACCCCAACCAAGACAAGCCTCAGAAAAGTGGGGGTGGTCTTAGGCTCAAATATGGTCTAATACCTGCGACACTACGGTAAGAAGGTTCCCTTATAGAGAATAGATGCCATAAGTATTTGGGCTTGCCAAAGATCCGTTTGGGTAATTTGGCCTTAGATTGTCAAATACATAATATAAGTTTGACAACCAATTGAATGACCAAATGATAATCACATGAGGTATTATGATGAAGGCAAATGCTGAACTAGGATATAAATGTTATCATGTGCATGGTTACTATCAGATATGGATAGCTTGGTGAGGGGATATTACCTTGCCAAATGGGATCCCAAACTCAACATGGTTCTAAGAGCGTTGACTTACTGAAATATATTTAGTAAGATCATCCTAAATGTTCAAATTCAGTTCAATGCAAAAAGGTAAACATTCAGGCTGTTATGAAACAGTTTCCTGGTCATGACATACCGGTACAATTCCTTATGGTAAAGGTATGACGTAGCAACGTTAATGTGGTAATCAGCCTCTGCGTACCGGTACTACTGAAGAAAAATAAAATTTCCTGCTGTTGGAATAAGTGTACATATGAAAAAACTCTGAAGTGGATTGAAAACTCACTTAAAATTGCATATAATCTAGAGCTAAAATTTAATGAAACAATTGGATTGCCTGAACGAGGTCATAGAGGGAAGAGTGACAAGTTATTCTTAAACAATAAGTTGTGCATCAGATATTGGGCAAATATTTTCAAGATTTACATCTCAGAGGAATAATGGGAGGATGGTTCACATTGATAAAGTTATCATGCATCTCGTTAGCAGATGCAGATAAGTCCCCGACCTCATGCAAGGGAAACAGTATTAACCTGATCAATAACCTCAGTTAGGTAAACAGTATCATTATCATTTGATACAGGGGGAGTAAAAGTTGGTGGCTGTTTAGATTGTTTTTCTTTATCTTAACAGAATTTTCCCCTTGCAAATGGTCCTTCGCCGTAACCATCTGTAAGGTCAGGGGACTTAGGAACCCAGTTGACAGACCCATTCCCGATGCCTCGGCGGGAAGAGGAATCTGAAGACTGTTTGCTTGAGTCACGAGAGGGAGGAGGAAAAATAAAATAAAATTAATTTCTTCACCTCTTTAATTTTAACAAATTTTTTATCTTCTGAGATCTTTATAGCTTTGGAGAAAGAAGCACTAAATCTAAACAGAATTTTTCCCCTTGCAAATGGTCCTAAGCCATAACCATCTGTACGGCAGGGGACTTAGGAACCCGGTCGACAGACCCATTCCCGATGCCTCTGCGGGAAGAGGAGTCTGAAAACCGTTTGCTTGAGTAACGAGAGTGAGAGGAGGGAAAAAATAATAATAAAAAAAATTGTTCCCTTAATTCTAGCCAAATTTTTATCTTCTAAGAAGAATTAATTTGCACATTGCCAGATATTTTAAGACAGTAGGTGTCGGAAGAGGAAGATAACTTCCGTTTCCTACTCCTAAATCGAGTACGATTATCGTTCATAACGTACCATTCCACCTCAGATAAATTGCAGCAAAGTAAACAACGTTTATCCAGTAGACAAGCATAAAAGGATCAGAAATACTACAAAGTGAATGAGGGACCAAATCAGTCATTAAACATTGACACGTTACGCACTTTAGAGTCGACATGATTCCTGAATCGAATAGAAAATTTAAAATTAAGTTAAAAGTTCACACAAAAAAATAACGATGAAAAACACGCGAAAATGCGATGGATTGTCTCCAAATTTCGGTAACACTAACCAGAAGTGAAGCCGAATCCTTCCAAGAAGAAAGCACACTTGAATTTTCCCAAAAGAAGTTCTTCTCAATCGACACGTCATCACAGGGTGACAGAGAAAAATTTATGAATTCAAAAATGGTGGACGGAAGACACGAGGACAGACGAGATCTCGCGAGAGGGAGGAAGGGAGATAACTCGTGACGGGGATATCGCTAACGGTAATTAATTAAATAAATAAATACTATTCGTTTATTTTATTTATTTTTTTTTTTTTCTCTCTGGATATGTCACAGGTGACAGAATGAGAGGCATCACAATCAAGAGGTCTGTTTACGACATAATTATTGAAACCCCATCAATCAAAACTCTGGTCATGGTTAATTTTAAGTTTTCAGAAAATGCATCCTACATCATCCCATGGTCATTAAAATTGTTCAGTGTCAATGCACAATGAAAACATGACTCAATCTGCAGGAAATTCGTTATCCACAATTCCTGAAATGATTTTGAAGAGAAGGTACCCCCTTCCAATTCAAACGGTGTAGACATATTCCCTAAAGCATAAAACAAAATGGCACAAAATTTGGTGTGAGAAATTTGTTTTTCTTTTCTAATGTTACTATTCTTAAAGGTGTCCTACCAACATGTTGATAATTATTACACAAAGTCATTACCCTCCTTTCAGTCAAATAATAATATAATAGAATGGTGAACAAATAGCACGGGTCAAAGTTGTGAAGTTGTTATATTGGCCCAGTTGTCGAATCATATGGTCTAGGCCGTAAATGCCGTATACGTGCCATAACATTGATAGTTAATTAATAAAGCCTCCTTCCAGATGAGCTCATTAACCAAACTGAAACCGATATTATAAATTCGAACCAACCTGCAGAGGTTGCAGATCCTTTGAAGAGGATCCTCCTTGGGGTACATATAGCATAAAAATCCTATTTTTTGAATTATGACAGTTGAAATTTAATATTTTTAATAAAATAACAGTAAAAATTATAAATTACTAAAAAATAATATTTGGACCACCCTAAGTGGGCCCCAACCCTGGCGGTTGTTAGGCACGCCAAGGGCAGGTAACTCTCATCTCACCACTTATAAATCTGACAGGCAGACAGAATAAGGGGAGGCGGGTGGCCCTACCCCAAGGAGGATGCTCTTCAAAGAATCTGCAACCTCTGCAGGTTGGTTCGATTCTTTTTCAGAAGGGATCCTCCTTGGGGTACTTATTGCATAAGACAGACTCCCAAAGAAGAGTCCTGGTAGTGGAATTCTGTCTGATAGACTGTACCTTATAGGTGCTCGCAGATAATTTCTTAAGAATGAAAAAAGAGGAGCAACTAACCTGAACCCCATAGGGCCGGCTCCAAGGGTTGGACTGTGCCTGTGGACCAGGGAATAACGTCAAGAAGCCTTAAAACAGGCTTAATTAATGACCAAAATGCACCCCCCCCTTTTTTTTTTAAAAGGACTATGGGGAGAGATACAAAAAAGCCTAATTCACATACCCCTGAGAAGCAGCCCCATGTCCTTGCACAGGGATTTTTTAGATTCTCTTTTCGGGACTGAACAATGTGAAATTAGTAGGACTTGAACAGTGTCAACATAAAAACAACCTCAGAAAGCTCATTCAGCTAGAGGAGTTATGACTCTGCCCACTGGAGAGAACTGTCTGATCGAACCAAGCCCGTTCCCTGGAGTGCTTATCCAGCTGATAATGCCAAAAGAACGTGCTCGAACGGCTCCAGACAGCTGCGGAGCAGATCTCTTCGATGGGCAGGGCCGCAGCGAACTTTTGACGTCGCTACTGCCCTAACCTAATGAGCCTTCAGACCTTCTGGCGGGCTCATGCCCTTGTGGACGTAAGCCAGTACTATGGCTGAAACGATCCATCAAGATATCGTCTGTTTAGAGGCAGGAGCCCCTGGGCTGGCTCCGCCGTAACAACAAAACAGCTGTTTGTCCCTCCTGACAGAGGCAGTTCTGGACAAATATTTCTTGAGTGTTCTCTCAGCACATCAAGTATATGAAGGCGAGAACTAACTGACCCCGACAATCTGAAAACTGAAAGCCAATCCAATACTACAGATAGATCCCATGAAGGGCTAATCCGCCTAACAGGAGGTCGGATTCTGTCCACACCTGCTAAGAAGCGCTGGACCAGGGGATGGGCCCTAGGAAAGCACCATCCATCGGTATTTGAAAGGCAGAGATTGCAGTAGAATATCCCCTGACTGTTGATGCGGCTAAGCCAACATCAAGTCTAGACTGAAGGAATTCTAGGACCGCCACTAGAGACGTAGAAAAGGGATCTGGCAGCCCTCTACCTCTACACCAGCGCGCATAACAGGCCCATCTATCTTCGTATTGAACATTTGTTGAATCCCTCTGCGAAGCCAGTATTGTGTCTGCAACTCGTGCAGGCTTACCGTCCTCTTGGAGGTGATTCTGGATAGAGGCCAAGCCACCCATTGAACCTCTGGTTTGGGGTGTGGCTTGGCCTCCTGAGCCAGCAGCCCTGGTCGACACGGTAACAGAACAGGTGGCAAAACCAGAAACCTTAGTACCAGTGGAAACCAGGACTGCGCTATCCACAGCGGCGCGAGCAGCACAAGCAGACGAGCCGGCTGAACCGCTAGCTGAGACAGGACCCTGGAGATTAGAGGAACTGGTGGGAAGGCCCACAGAACTCTGTTGGTCCAGTCTAGCGCGAATGCGTCCGCGGCTACCGCCCTTGGATCTGGCAGCCAGGAGCAATACACTGGGACCTGCTTGTTTGTCTCTGACGCAAACAGTTCCACCTGGAATAACCCGAACAACCAGGAGATAGTTGCGAATATCTCCGGGTCGAGCATTTGTGTGGGGCTAGGATTCTGCGCGATAGCGCATCCGCCCTCATATTGTCCAGCCACGGAAGGTAAACCGGAAGGAATGTGATGTCAAACTTGTCGGACCACAGGAGAAACTCCCATGACTCCTGAAGAAAGGCTGGGGACACTGTCCAGCCCTTGCTTCAGGATGTACGCCATGGCTGTCTGGTTGTCCATTTCTAGACGAACCACTTGATGACAAAGCCTCTGTTGAAAGCGTTCGAACACCAGTCTGATTGCTCTCAGCTCTAGCACGTTGATGTGCAGGCTGGCCTCGGCCTGGGACCAAAGACCCGATGCCGAGTGGGGACCTAAGACCCCTCCCCAGCCCGAGAGCGAAGCGTCTGTCTGGACTGTGCACGAGGACACTAGCGTCACCAGAGAGATACCCCTGGATAGGTTCTCTGTGCTGGTCCACCACAAAAGATGCGGCGAGAGCCAACCCGGAGTCTCGAGCTGTTTCTCGTAACTCTCGGAATGAGACCACAGAACGGCTAGGGCCTGCTGAACTGGTCTCTTCCGAAGTCGAGCTCTGAACACCACATCCACTGTTGCCGCCATGAACCCCAGCAGCTGGAGCCATTTGCGAGCAGTGTGACTGTAGGACTCTAGGAACAAAAGCGTGGCTCTCTGAACCTGCAGAACCTGGTCTGGAGCGAGAGAGACTCTCGCCAGATCCGTCTGGAACCTGGCACCTAGGAAGATCTGATCCTGAGAGGGCTTCAGGTCCGACTTCTTCAGGTTGATTATCCAGCCCAGGGATACCAGTAGACTGATAATCTCCATGGTGGCCGCTTGGTTCAGAGCCGGAGACAGAGCCCTGACCAACCAATCGTCAAGGTAAGGGTGGCAGAACCGCCCTTGGCCCTGGCGACCTGAGCGGGAATAAGCATCAGCTTCGTGAACACCCTTGGCGCCGTGGAGATGCCGAAGGGTAGAACCTTGAACTGGTAGCCTGTCCCGTCAAAAGCAAACCTCAGATATTTCTTGAATTCTGGGTGCATTGGGACATGAGGTATGCATCCTTGAGGTCTATCGAGGAAAGCCACTCGTTTGCCTCTATGGACGCTATACCGACCTCAAGGTCTCCATCTTGAACGTTAGAACCTCTATCTTTCTGTTGAGATATTTGAGGTTGAGAATCGGTCTGAATCCCCAGTCCTTCTTGGTAACTATGAAGCAGGTGGAATAATAACCACTCTGCTCCTGACCAAGGGGTACCACCTCTATGGCTGATTTCTCGAGAAAAGCTTGCAGCTCGGACCTGAGGATCTGGGCTTTCTCCGGCACAGAGGGGCCTGGAGTGATCGTATTCCGGAGAAAACTGGTGGCGCGACTTTCCACTGAGGCAGATGTCCCTCCCTGAGTGTGGACAGGACCAAGGGGTTGGCGGTTACCTTCGACCAAGCTGGAAGGAACCTTGACAGAAGCCCGCCTACGGGAACACTGACAATGAACGCCCATCTGCCGGAATTTTGGGAGACACCTCGGGAACTGGCGGGGTTAGGAACCCTGATTGATCCAGTCTCTCCTGCCACAGGAGTATGCAAAGCCTTGGGCCATGGACGCTTCGCGCACTTGGGAGGTGGCGATTTCGAAAAGGATCTTAGTGTCCTTACGAACAGTGGTCACCTCCGCAGCGTCCTTCAGTACCTGCTGTGTCCCCTTGCTTCCCCAAAAGGGAGTGGGTCCCAGACCCAGCAAGGGAGGTGAGGGCGAGCACTTACTCGCCGACCCCTGGGACATCGAACAGTCCCTCCTCGCCGATCTGGTAGCGTTTAGCCAGGTCTGGACAATCCATCCGTACCCTGGTGCCAACTGATCACCCGGCAGGCATATCCAGTAGAGACCGGGGCCGGGGGCGGTATAACCACCTGAGGCAGAGCCAAAGCGATACGAGTTAAGGGGACATCCCTAGCATCCACATCATCGATCTCCATGAGATCGTCATCCTCCTCATCTCGCCGATCCGAGTAGACGGAGACCTCTGGAGAGGAATCGTCACCCGGATCGATGAGAGAGGAAGAGGTGATGGGAAAAATCGGCGTCAGCACGGTTTCTCCCCCAGCTTCCGTAACCGCCCCCGAACCTGGTCCCTTGGACCCAGGCTTGGTGCCCGGCTCCGAGGCTCGGGTCTTAGGGCCCTGAGAGGCTCCAGAGGTGCCCGGCGTAGCCGGTGGCACCTTGGAGCTTCGGGTCTTAGGTTGGCGATTTAGATTTAGCCTGGAGACCAGAGGTGGACGGCACAGTAAGGTCGAAGCCTTGGTTGCCGCATCCCCCGGCGACACCTGAGCCACTAGGGACTCGGGGCTGCCCTGGAACATCCAGATCTGTCAGCTTAGGGGCCTGGAACTCGGGGCTGCCCTGGAACATCCGGATCCGTCAGCTTCGGGGCCTGGAACTCGAGCCCTGAGACCGCCTCAGCCAACATCCCCTTCATCTGCTCGTGTAATGCTGCAGTTAATAGGTTAACGTCAATAGTGGATGCTGGGAGGGGAACCTGTCTTTCAAGAACAGGGGGCTGCAACTCAGCCTCCTCCGATTCGTGATCGGAAGGAGGAGGAGAGCGAGCCTTGTGCTCATTACTCCGGCCCTTTCCAGAGCCCTTACCCTTCCCTGCCTTCCTTTTAACCTTAGAAGGGGGGTCCACCTTGGCGACGTTGGTGCCCGCCTTAATCAACTTGAAATAGTAGAGGAAGTCAGCATGTCTAGACTTCCTGGCCTTGGGGTGAACTGCTGACACAGCTCGCACAGGCTGTCATCGTGCCCATCCTCGGTGAGGTATTTGATGCATTTGTCATGCCGATCAGCCGGGGGCATCTTAACATGACACCCCGAACACTGAGTGAAGGACTGAAACATCCAACAATCAGAGTGTGAGGCAAAAGGGGGCGGGGTAGGTATGTGCATATGTAAACATAAACAATGCAAAACCCCGGCAGAGGTAGTTATATTAGTCCTGCATAGTAATAATAATAAATGCAAGCCAGTGATACGTACCTGATGCATGAATGAAAGCATGTACACAACATTGCTTGCTTTAAAAAACGACTAAGTCCCAATCCCAATTGGAAAGCAAAAGCTGACCAGAAAAGGATGGAAACCATCGTGCATCCTACATAAACCTATCGTAAACCAACGTGAACAAGCCCAGAACATTTTCGAACTTAAATAAAAATAAAAAGGGCTGCCATGATGGACGTTTTTTCCCGCCACGTGGTCAAAGTTGACACGTAGGCAAGAAGAAAACGATAATTATGAGGTAAAGAATGCGATGATGAATGGAAAACTCTGCCGAGACAATATAAGATAAGTATTGAGGTCTTGCTCCATTTTCTTAAAGAACTTATCTGCGACACAGCGAAAAAAAACACACGTCTTGCTTCTCAAATGACAGATTTATAAGTGGTGAGATGAGAGTTACCTGCCCTTGGCGTGCCTAACAACCGCCAGGGTTGGAGCCCACTTAGGGTGGTCCAAATGTTATTTTTTAGTAATTTATTATTTATTTATTTTTATTTTTATTTATTATGGTTATTTTATTAAAAATATTAAATTTCAACTGTCATAATTCAAACAAGAGTCATCAGAAGATGACATATCCCACCAGTTCCAGAAAATTTGTAAAATCTTTGACAGATACTTGTGTATCTACTAACGTAATTCAGTTAGTGAGTATTACAGATGCTGAGTTTCAGGTATGTTAAGGGTTTTAGACTTCTGCTCCAGAAGCAGTCAAAATCAACAACAACCAACATCCCTCTCAAAAAAAATAATTTCAGAACAAATCTGAAAATATCAAAAGGCACCACTTCAGTTAGTGGGTAATACACATGCAAAGTTTCATGAAGATATGATGAACGGTTTTGGAGCTGTGCTCCAGAAACGAACCCTTCTCTGAACAAAGTCCAAATTCAACAAGTTTCTATGGAAACGAAAAAAAAATTAAAAATTTCAGAAATCTGAAAATATCAAAAGGCACCACTTCAGTTAGTGGGTAATACATATGCAAAGTTTCAGGAAGATATGATGAAAAGATTTGGAGCTGTGCACCGAAAACGACCTGTCTCTGAACAAAGTCCAACTTCAACATGTTTCTATGGAAACGACCAAAAATAAAATTTTCAGAAATCTGAAAATATCAAAAGGCATCACTTCAGTTGGTGGGTAATACACATGGAAAGTTTCAGAAAGATATCATGAACGGTTTTCGAGTTCTGCTCCGGAAACGAAATGATTACGGACGGACAGATCGACAGACGGATGGGCTGATGACTATATCCCACGGATTACATACCGGTGGGATAAAAAATAGGAAACATGTGTTTCTGCAATCTTTAAATGAAATTAGATATTAGAAAATTACAAAATACAGAAAATAGAATTGGAATCAAGCAATTGACCATTCCTAGTAGTGTTGAAGATTTGTGAAACATTTTAAAAGAATCGAGTAAATTCATAGTTGTTCTTTAATTGGTTGGAATTTAATTGGTCTTTGGACGAATAGACAGACTCCTCAGTAACAAGATTGGTCAACATTAATAACATTTCGTGTGAAACAGGAGGAAAGTACTGACTGTTTATAAAGGTCTATAGCCTGGTGCACTTTTTCTTGGTACCAGTCCAGATCCACTGCATTGGGACTGACCAGCTGGATCACTTGCTTGTTGCCGGATGACACATGGGCCAGAGGGATCACCTGAAGACACAATTGCAGACTATAAACCTATCTTGCACAGCAATAAATCAGTGTTCATGAAATTATAAGAGATCCTTAAAAATAACCAAAAACTGTCTCGCCTCCTATATGTGTGCGATTTCAAAGGTCCATATTGCTGTAACTAGTGACCTTTGCTTAAAGACCCATACTAAAGTTTGAACAGTGGAATAGGAAGAATTGATTAGCACACATTAATATAACCAATATTCACCTTCTGTTCTCAACACTTGTTTTCTGACATCAAAATTTAAGGGAAACTGCCTGCCATGCCCATATTAAATGAAAAAAATAAGATCCCCTAGATGCAAGGTACCTCCCCACAAAATTTCAGCTTTGGGGGTTCTGGAGGAGAAATTGACAATGTGAAAAGTAAACGGACAACGCCCGACAGACGAAAGACGACGGACAGACACCGGACATGCATTAAAGGGAGGTCACTCTATTCTGTAGACGATAGCATTTGCAACAGGCGTCAATGTTCGGGATAATTTCTGCAGTATTTTCAAAATTGACATAGTTGTTATTGCGTTAGTTTATTCTACATTCCAACAGTTTCCGAGTGATATACTGTTCATCCGAATTGAGTTTATTCAGGAACTTTGAATGGCAGATTTTTCAAACTGCATTGTTAACTTTCGCCATTTCGGGTCTCATTTTGGGTCTGTTTCAGATTTATTATCAAAATTACTTATTTGTGTCATGTTGTTCACAGCAACACTTGAGCAACTGAATTTTAAAATGCTATCGCTATTGTTGCCTGGCAACAAGCATGTTCTTGTACAAAAGACAAAGTAAACAGAGCACTGTATAACCAAACTAACTGTCTCTGATTTTTCACAGTAGCCAATCAGAAACGACTATGATGCAAAGTTGTGGTAGAATAATCAAAATCTCTAGTCTAGAGACTAACATATCAAAGTAATGTTAAAGATTGATCCAGTTTCCAATCATTCTTTCAAATTACTTTAACAATGTTCATTTTATACAATTTTAATTTATTTTAGCATATTTAAGGTAATTCCTATCTTATTCTTATCAATTAATGTTATTACCATATATTATTTTAGTGCTATACAGTCCTTTACACTATCATGACATTCTAGTTTCAAATCAATCTTTAAATTACTTTAACAATGTTATACATTTTTCAAGAATCATGTTATACAATTTTCAAATCTATTTCAGCATGTTTTAGCTTTGATGTTGAATGTGTGTGTCTGTGTATCTGTTTTGTATTCATAATTATTATGAAGGCAATCTTTATCGCAAAACAAGATTCCTTGTTGTGAAACAAAGTATATTTATTCTACCTCATGTAAGAATGTCGATCCCTAATTTTTCCACATGACCATTAACATATATCAGTAAATACCGTCATACGGGTTGATAAATCTTCCCGAGGGTGATAAATGTTTTATATCACGCAACATGAATAAAGCATGCATCCACGTCAAAAATTCCATGTCACGTGACACAAGTTAAAGGTCACAGTTTGTTGATCGATCAGCTGTTTTCTGTCAAATTTTTTCTTTGTTTTTTTTAATGATATTTTGAGACATGCGGTAAGATAAATACTTTATAACATTCAGTTTGTTCGGGTGACATGGTAATTTATCAGACCCTTGTAAGCAGGGTTGCAGATTAAATTTTTTGCCAGTCGGACATTTCATTTTTGACCAAAAAGACAATCCCAGAAGTGAATTTAAAAAAAAAAAAAGTATGAGAAAGTATTACTATTTGTTGACTCTTCATTTATTACACACTAACATAACACGGTAGAAAGTAACTAAAAATATAAATTAATTTATCAATAACATGCATAAAAATGGTTCATAATTTAAAATCAAACTACGTACTATTTGCCGACAGTGCTGGTTTGAGTGAGTTTACAATAAAATTTTCATCGAGAAAGATGACAAATTTCAAATAATTTAATTGCACCTAGTTCATTAAAACTTCAAATTATGGACCAAATTATTTGTACTTTATAAATATGCATTTAAAATCGAAAGGAACATGTTTTCAATAGCGATATATTTTTCGTAAACTCAACTCGGCCGAGCACGTGGTCCAAATATTCTCGATACGACTTATTTCCTATTCAAGATGTAGTTACTAATATGAACTTATTCTTATTCACCGATCCCTACGGCGCCGTCTACTTCCTCAGCTAGGTCGGACCTCGATGATTGTTCATCCGAGGCCGATTCTACCTAGGAAGAGCAGAGGTCGTCAGCCAGGGAAACCCCCCCCCCCCCCCCCCCATCCCAACAACAACAAGCTAACCCAACACTAGCATCTAATGTTGACATGGCAAACTTCATTACTTTAATTACACAGCAGATGAAGGCTATGATAGAATCGGCGGTTTCAGGCTCTCACCGGAGACGGTAACCAGGCCCATGCACCTTCCTCAGGGTACGAGGCGCTTCATGTACTCCAGGACCAGCGACTTCTTCCCCCTGCCTCGCGCTCTGAGACAGCCGTCCCAGTGACGGTGCTGTCCGGTCAGCGCGGGGAACCCACGAGCACCCCCGTTACCCAGGTCGCGGGGGACCCGCTTGAGTCCGGTCCTCAGACTGGGAGTTCGGGACAGCCAGCAGTAGCTGACGTGTTCTCCATCCATGATTCCTCCCTTGTCGACTCTGAAGTGGGCTCCGGCCTCTCAGAGCGTACAGGGGTGGAGTACATGAATGTGGACGAGGGTCGGGAGGACTCGGTTATGATTTCAGCTGCGATCAGATCTGTTGCTGCCCCCGTCCCCGAGCCCCAGGAATCAGACTACCGCTTAGCAGGGGAGGCCTTCGCTAAGAGCAAGGCTCCCACAGCGGGGCTCCGCGTTCTCTCCTCCTTAATGGACGAGGTTGTCGATCCCCTCTTTGTTGGTACGCGTACAAATGCGACCTCGGCTCGACCTCGGAGAGGAAGGCTTCTTCGACGTTCCGTCGGTTGGGGATTGTGTGTACACTGCGTTCTCCTTGCATCGACCTACGGGCGCTGCCTCTTATGGCAGGCAAGGTCTACGGCTGCCACCCTTCACGGGGCAGGCATCTGAGCTGAAGTCGGCGTACTGGTCCTTCGAGGATCAGTACAGCATTGCGGCTCAGCATTTACAGGTTGCCGTGCACCAGGCATATCTGGTCTCTATGCAGGACCAGCTTGCCGCGAAGGTCGAGGTTCTGGGGTATTCCTCCTCGGAGCTTCTGTGTCAGCTGACCGACCGCAGTGGGCGGTCATCTGGCTCGCGACTCCATACGGAGCGCCGTGAAACCAGAGAATGGGTGCAGTTGTGGGTATGCGCCGGCTGTGGCTGTCGGTATCTAAATGGATGCCTTCAACCAAGCAGTCCCTGCTGAACCTTCCTTTTTGGGTGGGCTCTACGCTCTTCCCAGGGGGTCAGCAGGTACTCAGGGACACCGCAGACGTTGTAACGACCTGCCGGGAGACCTCTAGGGTTCTCAACTTTCAGGACACAGACGCCAAGCGCAAGTCCGACTTGCCTCCTGCCCAATCCTCAGCGCCGACAGGGAAACCGGCCTTGATAACGTCTAACATGCATCAGGCTTTGGGTAGGGGCAAGGGTCCCAGCGCAGGTAGCCAGGTCTCAGGGCAGGTTTTGTTACCCCTACCTGGACGACTGGCTCATCACAGCGCTTTCCCAGCTTCAGAATCACGAGTCCACCCAGGCCATACTGCACACGTTGGTCTCCCTGGGATGGATAGTGAACCTCAAGAAGTCGGAGCTTGCCCTGTCACAGGACCTAGTCTTCCTGGGTTCCAGGTTTCAGACGTAGCCGGGGATAGTCTCCCTGGCCCCGGACTGGGTCCCAAAGATCCTCGGGGCTGTGAATTCGTTTCTCAGTTCTCCATCCCACACGGCTCAGGTCTGGCTCCAGCTCTTAGGAGTCATGGCAGCGACCGTAGACGTGGTTTGGAGGTCCCGGTTCCGCATGAGACCCGTCCAACAAGCCTTGCCCCGTTTGGGGACATGGAGTCACGAAATCTTCAATTTAGAATCCCCATTGGCCAAGGAGTCTGCAAACAACTTTATAGCTCTCTAGACCTTTTGGAACTGGAGAAGAAGATGAAAATAGATTTTTAAGGTTGTGACCCCTCTGACCCCATTTGTGGTCATGGGGTCACAAAATCTACAATCTAGAATCCCCATTGACGACTGACGTTTTCTATTCGTCGGTGGGTATATGAGTGTATTGGGTGGCCACACACGTTTCTAATACGCCACATTAATGAACCTAGGGTTTTTTCTGTGTGTAGCATCGTTTCCCAAGGATGCTGAAAGTGCTGTTTTGTGACCCCACCTCCATATCAGCAACCGTGACGTCATCACCAGACACTTTATGCTCATCATCTCCAGGAGTTGTGATGTTGACATGTTGATCTTTTCAATACACTTTATTTCATGCATCCATCGTTTTTCGTATCTGTTCTAGAGCGTTTTAAAACGAGTGTAAAGTTATTTTTGGACGTCAGTTTATATATGTACCTGTAACACTGTTTGTCAATCCCCATTTCCATGTATCATCTTGAAATACATGCCGTTTAAGTAACATATACTTGTTCTTACATTTACATTTAATGCCGTATGTGAAGTTTTAATGAGAAGTAGACTCCGATAGATTGTATCAACAACCTGTCAAAACTTACTCTTCAAATACGACATCTGAAGCGTGAACAACCTGGGACAAGGTGTACATGTCGGTGTGCAGTGAGATGAAACGGCCAATCAGCGTGTCAAAAGGGGAAATCCCCTGCTTAGACATTGACGAGCTCGCTGGGCAGAAGCCCAGTTTGATTCATGTGACTGTGTTACCCATAAAATCAATTACATTAACGGGCTCGTTAGCGGC